>VXAY01005793.1:789796-889536 GCA_013399855.1 Oxyruncus cristatus | reverse complement strand
TCTTTTTTAATCTACTTTCTAAAATGTCTAGTGCTGAGAGATGTATTTATCCATAATGATGAACACATGGTTTATGCTGCCTAGGTATTATATATCCATGCATTTCACAGGAGCATATTGTTTTAGGTAAGTGATGCAGCTTTTTTTTTCCCCCCCATTTGGGGTTGTTTCCTGAATCAAATACCCATGGTCCCATGGGTTTCTGCTCATGGCCACATGCACTAAAAGAAGACCACATACCTAAAAGCATTCCTGGCTATGTGCCCTCTAACGAGATCGTTGTGGGGGCTCCATTTGAAGTTACATGTTTTATTAATATTTATTGATAGTGAGCCACCCTCTGTGACAGCCTTAATTTTGAACACATGCCAGGTTTTTCCTGCTCTACCCATGGACCACTTCTCAGGGCTGCAGAAGGAGTCAGCCAGCATCCCACCTTATTTTCTAGTAGATTGCTCTGGACTGATGTGGGGAAAATGATTCCTAAAGTGAGGGGTAGCCCAAATAGGAAGGTGAATTAAACTAATCAGGTGATTTTGAATTTGCCACACTGTGAATGTAAAAGTGGTGCAATCAGACCCTTTGAAGCAAGCCTTTTGTTTGACCAGTTCAGTAACTTCCATATTTGTTGCAGAACCCTCAAGTGTTTTAATGGGTCATCCTCTGAAAGCAATTATATCCTTTAAAGCTCTCCACATTGTGTTCAAGCCTTATCAGCCAAAGTGTGGATTTTCATGGTGACAAGTGGAGGAAAATTATAGTAATTTGTAAACAGCAATGTGGATTTTAGCCCAGAGTAACACAAAGCCCGTTCACTCAACTAAGAAATAAAAAACCTGTGCTTCAAAAAAATTGATAGCTTTGGTAAATTCAGCATGTACAGAATGGTTAAAAGTTGGGGGAACTTTACGCTTCTGGGTTGTCAGGCCTGTTTTGAGAGGGTGTTAAGAAGGTATCGTTCTAAATTACTTGGCAGCTGTCAAAAGTATTCTTGAATAATTTGGACTGGCATCTAAAAGGGAGTGTTTCATTCTGTGTAGGTAAGCGTGGAAAAATAAATGAAAAGCTTAACAGTGATACCACAGAGTATATCTCCAAGCCCACATCAGAGGAAAGAAAGAACTGCTAAGGTGGGAAAAAAATCCACTATGGATGTTGCTGACTGTGATTTTTGTCATGTGTTTGAATGGCTTAGAGCTGTAGAACAAGGCTGCAGTTGTCAGGGTACGAGGTCCTGCTGCTTCAGAGGTGTCAAATTATTACTCCTCAGCTGGAAGAAGCAAGGCCACAGTCCAGAAGCCTGTAGACTTTGGCCCGTGTCTTATCCACTGCTGGCACGTGTTCTTTGTTGTTCTTAAAATAAAATAAAAACAAAAATAAAAGTTTTAATTCTGATTTAAAGAGGAGAGATTGTTGTTGATGTTGTTAATATCAGAGGGCTGAGAACCGAGAACACAAGTCATGAGACTGGCCATGAGGGAAGGAACTGGTCACCCCTAATCTGGTTCAGGTAAGAAAGTTGATTCCACCTGATGGATGGGGTTGGCCTACCATCTTTGAAACACCTTCATCCAGGTCATCAGCAAAATGTACTGAAAAAAGAGATGACTTGCACGAGTGTTATCCCTGCTTTGTCAGCTCTGTATGTAAGAGGACTTGGCTATCCAGCTCAACAAGTTGTATATTCAAACTGAAAGAACTTTTTTGAACTCAGCACTGGAAATGTCACTGTTTCAAACGTACAGTGAAAGGAAGCATTCTGCACTTAATGTTGTCATTCATGAGTCAGCCCCTGACATCATCTAGATGCACAGCAATAGCAGCATTAATGACATCTATGGAAATCATTCCTAAACATCCTCAAAAATACAGAAGCAGGTGAGCTTTTGATGAAATTACTCCAGGTGTTCTTAAAGCAGTTCTCATCTTACAGTCTGATCATTGTCTAAAATTACTTTAAATCAATAAAAGCCAAGATAAACCAAGTTTTATGCATCAAGTAATTCAATACCAATAAAAAAAGCTTTTATCAACTTTGCATTTTGGGGTGGGTTGACCCCAGCTGGTAGGTCATGCAGTCTCTCTCATTCCTCCAAAGAAGGATGGGGGAGACAATCAGAAGTGGGAAAGTGACAGTCCTCCCACATGCACTTTGTGGGTCAAGAGAAAAGCAGTTTATTAAAAAATTGAAAGGAGTGGGGGAAAGTGGAAAGGGAAACAAAAGGGAAACAAGTGGCAAAAAAGTAGTCACTCACCACCAGCAGAGTCATGCCCAGACAGCCTCAGAAAAATGGCTATTTTGGAAAAACTCCCCCACCACCAGTTTTGTTGCTGAGCATAATTCATATAGCGGGGATGATCCCTTCAGCTACTTTGGGTCACAGGTTCTGATTTTGTTCCCCCAGCCTCCTCACTGGGGATGCAGAATAAGAGAGACAGCCCTTGAGGGTGTTCAGCAACAGCTGAAACAGGGGTGTGTTATCAACACTGTTTGAGTCCCCAGGCTAAACCACAGGCTGCCAGGAAGAAAATTAACTCCATCCCAACCAGACCCAGTGCACATTTCTAGAAATACATCCAGTTATCACTCAAGAGCACCCTGAGTGTCATACTTGAGGTATTGTTTGCCTCCTTTGGGTTTTCAACATGAAGAGCTTTCCAAAGGGCTTTGCCTGAGGGTTTAACACCTCAGAGATGCCCCAAGGGATATGAAGTCTGACTTTCAAGCTAAGTTTCAGGTATTTACTTCTACTACCCGAACTGATGCACTCATTCACAGCTACACTGAATAAACCAAGATGCCTTTTTTTTTTACCAAATCCAAGGCTCATCAGGCAGCCTGTAACCTCTGCCATCCAGGCCTTTATGGCACATACCCCGGTTTTAAAACTTGCTTTGTCACACCAGCTGCAGGAAGGGCAGAGAATTCTCTGCTGTAATGCATTGGTTTTACGAATAGTGAAGGGCAAATTAATTTAATATTACTTTGAGGTAGGTCTGCTAAAGTCATGAAGCTAATATCCTTTTATTATAGTGACATTTTTGAGGCTTTTGCCTAAGCTTTACTCAGCGTGCCCTGTTCCAGCTCTTACAGTCCTAGAATTGTCCAAGTGGAGCAATATTCCAGGAGTGAAGGTAAGGGGATTTTTTACTGTTTGACCTCATCTGAGACAAAGTTTTACTTAGATAGTTTTCCCATCCTGGACTTGTCTTTGAAAGTGTTGCAGTGAATGGGATTTTCTCCCCATTTATTGCATCTCTTCCCTCCAGCTTCCACTCTTAATGAGATTTGGGCTTGAAAACAGGTGTTTAGGTCATACTTCCAATTTCCAAATTTAGACTCCCTGTTTCTGACAACTATGAATTCATTCCTCTTCAGTCAGGAAATTCTTTGCTGCTTCCATTCATCTGTCCCTGTCTGAAAACTGGCCAGAGGGACCCCAATTGTTCTCATTGTTAGCATTCCACAGCTAGAAGACAGACAAGTCCATTTGTAACGAAAGGGAGATTTTTCACATCCTGTCCTTCTCTTGCAAGCAACCTGTGCCAGCACTATTTCATGCTCAGAATAAGCCATAAATCCAGAGTGGAAGCCTTTTTTTTGATGATAACCAACTGTGTTTTGTATTTTCTTGGAAATACTTTATTACTTAAAAAAAAAAAAATTAGTTTAAGGAATGTTGCTAGTGGAGGCAGTGTTTCACTTGAATTTACACAGAGCACAGCTTCTACAGCTCCAAGTATAGACTTATGGCTACTAAGTGACATTAATAAATAAAAAGCACAGACAGGGCAAGGCTTATTAAAAATTACATCTTCTACTTCATAAACATGAGTTTAATATGAGTCAGTGGTGTTTTCACAGCTTGGTTCATAGCTTGACCATGGTGGTGGTCCATTAAGGAAAGGTATAAATAATTAACATGTTGCAAAACGAAGGTCTGCTTTGTGTCATTCCATGACTCTGTGGCCAAGGAAAGAGATCCATTCTATGAGCAGGAACATCTAGCTATATAGCCCGGAATGTCTGCAAGGCTCTTTTGTCTATAAAACTATGATTAGGTTAGAAAAAGCTCTGAAGAAATTATTCACTGGGTTCACAGCCAAGATTTTTATTCTTTTTTAAATATACATGACTAAAAAAATCACCTCTGAAACAAAACACTTCTGAGCTCATTATTCACATTTGGACAATTTCAACTTGAAAAATGCATCTTGCTGCCAGATTGCATTGGCTGGTAGTTGAGCAAAGGATCGGGTCACTTAAAAAATTATTCTGTTTCTAAAGAGCAATTATACAAAGAGTAGGAGCAGGGGAGGTTGAGAAGGAGGGTTCCAGGAATAATTTACACGTTTTCAAATGTATAAGTAAAATTTGCAGGTTACATGTTTATGGTTATAGAACGAGAATCGGTTTTCTAGGAGATTGTGTAAAATACCCCAAACTGAGCACTTAAAGGGTTGACTTCAGTTCTCTAAGCATCCACTCCCAAATAAATCATTGCTTGGAAGAAATAGGTGCCAATCCCACCAGGGTTGTCCCAAACTTTAATCTTTTATGGAGTGAGAGGGAAAGTGAGAGAAGTAATACATTCAGTTGGCCACATAGTGTGAGTATTTTTTTTTACTGAAGCACAGAGAGCAACTATCCAATAGCAATCTATAGAAGGATTAAAGGGCTTGGTACACCAACAATTTGGCCACAGTATATGTGTCAAAAATCTTACCAGCTAATACAGATAATCTCTCATCTCTTTGTTTGTTTATTTGTCGCTCTCTTACCCCATTTTAATAAGCAAGTAATTATTGCATAGTTACTAGTTGGAATAAGGAAACGTTTTGGCTGGGAACTTCATAGCCTCTATTATAAGGATATCATTCCTATACTGAGTACCCAAGTGACCTCATGCAATTGTGACTTGTGATTCACGGTACTTGAAGCCTGCTGGGAGTGCTCCATAGCTGTACAAACTCCATATACAGAGCTATTTAAGTCACAGCACAGATGACTTCACAGGACTTATGTGCTGGAACATTATTGGCTGGAGATGATGCTGTTTTGCATGAAAGGATGTAGGCAAGGGGCTATTAGCAGTGAACTGTGGAGGCTTATTTTGTTAAAGTGCTACCCCTTGTTGACTGATTCATTTCTACAGCGGTACTTACAAGAAAAAGCTAAAAAAGGGTGCTTGAATTGCTGTTCATGGTTCATCTGGGGAGCTGCAGTACTGTTTGCCCGACCCCAAACTATTGTAGTCCCTCTGAATTACAAAAGCCTCTCACTTTCAGCAAACAGCGATTCTGTCCTCCCCAGAGCCCCGAAAGGTGGACAACCCTGATCCAATCTATCCCATCTCTGCTTAGGAGTGCAATCAGGCACCTGGCCCGGTGTCAGGCTAAATTGAAGCATAATGCATTTAACACCAGATCCACACAAATGATCAGAGTTAATTTTGTGTGTGTGTGTTACAAAAACTAGAATTTGATCTTATTTAAAATGCAAATGAGTAAGAGATATTATAAACATAAGTCCTAGGCACGGAGTTTATACTGAACAGAACACGGATGGAGCAAGGTGTGTGTGTCACTGTGGCTCAACCCATAATTTCTTTCATGTTCAAAGCCATTCAGGAAAACCAAACAGCACCTCTGTTCATCATGGTAACTACTTAAATTATCCCATGTGATCATATAAAAGCCTGCTTGCTTTTTTTTTTTTTTAACTGATATTTTTCTTCTTTTTTTTTGTGTCTGCGTAGTGTGAAAAAAATCAACCTGATTAGTTTTGTAGCAGGCTGAGATGATTTCACTTAGATTTCTCAAAGGTCTCTATCTCAGACACTGGGAAGCAATTTTTTTTTTTAAGCAACTGTTGAAATAAAATTAAAATCATGTCTCTGATCTAAAATCATACTCTGTTAGCTTTTTGGGAATAAAATCTTACTTAAAAGACCTTCTATTTTTGCTTATGTTCTGTAGCTGACAGCTTCCAATTTTTCCACCTGGTCACTGTGCAGCCATTTGTCAGTACACAATGAAACCTGAATGAATGGACATTGAATTGGTTCAAACAAATTTGATAGTTTATTTAATAGCTGGATTGATAGCCCTTAATGTGCTACCACGCTTCTGCCCCAAAAAAAGCTTCATGAGGGTGTTGGGTCCCAAACATTCTTACCAATACACAGAGTTGTACTAGGAACACACAGAGGATGAGCTGCTTCAGTAACTATGACTTGCCAGACCATCAGACTAACCAAGAGAGCCATATCAGGTGTCCAGACTCAAACAAAGCCCTACTTCTCAAATGCCCAGTCTCTGGTCCTCAGCGTGCTGGCAGTGTGACTCCCCAGACAGAAACCTGCATGCTTGAAACAAGCAGAAGTCAAGCTGCTCATCAGATGTATTCAGCAAGCCTTCTGTCCTCTGTGACTCAGCAGGAGACAGCAGCCAACTCCACAGTCAGATGGGATCAGAATATCTTCACAGAACATCTGGAGGAACCACCCAGGAGGACAACGAATCCAATCTTCCATAGTTACAGAATCACAGATTAATCTGAGTTGGAAGGGACCCACAAGGATCATCAAGTCCAATTCCTGGCCCTGCACAGGACAACCCCAACAATCCCACCATGCACCTGAGAGTATTATCCAAACACTCCTCGAGCTCTGTCAGCCTTGGTGCTGTGCCCACTGCCCTGGGGAGCCTGTTCAGTGCCCAACCACCCTCTGGGCAACATAAGGACACTTATTCTGGCAACATACAGGCACTCATTCTTGGTATGGCTAAATCTACATGCCCAAAAAAGCAGAAGTCCCTCCTCCCAGAGGATAGATACCCTCCTCACATGACAGAGTTATGAATCATGAGATTAAAAAAATATTTTAGCAGTTTTTTCCTTGTCTTTTGCCTCTCTGACCTTTAGTATTGATACCTTTAAGTAAGAGGGGAAAGGAGGAGGAGTGGGAATGTAGTAATTACAAAAAAATCTCTCATCACTTCAGGACCCAAAGTGTATCATAAAATCAGGCACCATTGTGTATTTATCACCTTCAGCAACAAGTAAAAAATATCAACACTAGGGACCTATTTATTCACACCTATGATGCAAAATTAACATTCAAAACCTAACAAGTTGCTAATTTCTATTCTTAAAAACTATTTTAATGCTCTGTCAACACTTTATACTGAGAAAACATGTCGAATCTGGATTCACCATTTATTAGGCTCAGAATTCTACTGCTTTGGAAATCCATGTCTCGGTTTGAAGAGCCAGGACACATCAGTCACTTGCATTTAGCAGCACATTTGCAGAAGAAAGCAAAGCATGAAAAAAATTTTTGTTGGGCAGTGTAAGTACACGAGGCCATATGTTAGTGTGTCCTTCCCTGTTTGTACAGTATGTTGCATAAGGTATTCCCATATTAATTAGCTCCTTTTAGATCACAGACTCAAAATATTACCACTGTTTACACTGTTACCTCTAATAAACACAATAAAGTATTATATCGTGAACTGCAGCACCTAGATGTTCAATTCCAACCTTTTTGATATTGATGTCAGTACTTTCAGTTTATTTTATGTTGTGATTGTTTGTTTGTTTGTTTAAAGAAAATGAAGCTTTGGCTAGTAATTTGTTGGATTCCAGCATCAAATTGTAAATTTTCCTCTAACTTGGCCTTTCAATCCTTTCTGTTTTATTTCTCTATCCCATCAAATGGAGGGATAGGAGAAGTGATGGAAACGACAAATCAAATCCATGAGAGCAAATTAAAGCAGTATTTCAGTCTCTCAGGACAGGTAGCAGAGGTATTAGAGACTTGTCATATCTGACCCACACAGCTGTGAACATTATAATGAAGTGTACAGAACATGTTTTCTGCTTTGTAGTTTCCTCCTTTGCCAATCACCCTTCTGTGAAAATTGTTAAGGAGTAGTGCAGACTCAAACAGTTGTAGTGTTTGCATCTACCTTGCACCTAATGTTACATTTACTACTAGCTCCTTTTTTTTAAGAATATGTCAGGTATTTCCTTGCTTTTCCCATCTTTTTTTCCTTATTTCCAAGATGCCTAAATGATACCCATATGATAAGCACATAATTAAGAGGGAGGGGGGGAAAACAGCTTTACAGCAAATCCTATAATGCTGTTCACAATCAGAATGTTCACATGTTTAAGTCAGGACCATGACAAGAAAATGACCCAAGATTGAACTCATTCTTATTTACCCCTCAGAAAGAAAGTGTATCTCTTTTCTTGAGGCTTCTTCTCATTAAATTAGACTTACTGTTTAATTATAAACAGCTATTCAGCAATCATGGCACAGAACATATTCAGTTTTTCAGGCTTTTTGCAGCAAATTGAACTCTAATGCAATGAAAATACTTCTTTGACCTTGCTCAGTTTTCACCTTTAAAGTCACACTATGGATACTGATAACACAGAACCACAGAATATCCTTCAATGTAGTGCAGAATTTTATCTTTTTTTTTTTTTTTCCCCTAGCGAATGATCTACTTTTCTGAAAAAGCTGAGCAAAATTAGGGTGACTTGGGAAGCAAAAGGACACTGAAAGCAGAGAAGGAAATTTTCTCATATTTAAAGAAGTGTGCTGCACAGATACACTGAGTATTCTGCTGCTGTCTAGCAGACAGGCTTGAAAAGCACGATTTTTTCACTATTCTTAAAAAATTAATATTTACTATTCTATACTAAATAATAAAAGACTAGCAAGCTCCTCTGAAAAAAAAAAGAATCTGTATTGAAAGGAAGCTTGTCTCTGCAGTCCAAACTCCAACCCTCCTTGTTTATGTTTTAGCATCGTCAATGCTCCAGTCTCCTCAGCATCTCTTCACTAGGCTCTTGTTTCTAAAAGTGCATCAAGGTACACATTAACCTGCCTGTCTCATTAACTATCACACTTAGGCAACGTGCAATCAATGACGCAGATAATCAGAGTTTTCTTTCTACTTCTGGTCACCCAGCATTGACTTCTCCACAGCAACAGTCTCTTTATTTATTTCATATGGATACTGGAACTTTTCACATGGAAAGTATGTAAAGAACCTTGAATTCCTGA
The DNA here is from genome assembly GCA_013399855.1 of Oxyruncus cristatus. Classification (NCBI taxonomy): domain Eukaryota; kingdom Metazoa; phylum Chordata; class Aves; order Passeriformes; family Cotingidae; genus Oxyruncus; species Oxyruncus cristatus. The sequence continues at coordinate 880,453 of VXAY01005793.1, read as the reverse complement.
GTGTCTGCAAATGAGAATTACACTTTATATGTTCAGATATTTGAGATATCAGTAATTTGCTTCAAAGCAGGCTTGAAATCCCATTTCAGTGGTGTCTTGCAATACCTGTTACCAAAGCTAAGTGAAGTATTTTGTTTATAAACAGAATATTTGAAGATAGGAAAGAGTTAATGGGTTTACTAATCTTACATGCAATTTTTTTGTGTTTTCACTTGGTTCTGCTGAGCATCTGCATATTCAGATTTCTTGAGTTTCAGGTGGAGGGGAAAATATTCTTTCCTAATTCTGCTGTACTACACTCACTGATATCATGGGGACATTCGTAATAACCATAAAAAAATTAGCTTCTGTCTCTTCCACTTTTGACCAGCGTCCCCTTGGCATTGCAGCTTCCAGGCTCTTGCTGGAAAATTACTGGAAAAAAACTTTAACGCAAAAAGTGAGAAAGGGGAGATGATTGGTTCAACATTACTGCTGCAGATTGGTAAAGGCTTGGAGGGGGACCAGAGGTGTCTCTGTAAACTGAAAGAGTCATCCTGAAAATGTAAAAAAATCAGGTAAAATGGTTTACAGTTCACAGTGCACTATTAACATTCCTCTGAAGGGAGGAGGCCTGTATTTAGTACAGCAGAAGTAACTAAAACCTGGTTTGCTTCAGCAGGAACTACTTAAACTACAGTGAAAACTTTCTATTCCTGAATGCAGCATATGAGGCTGAAGAGCTGTCCCAAAGTGGATATTTGAATATAGTTACTTTTCCGACTGATAGGATGGCTCCTCCTGATGCCCCGTTATCTGCTGAAAAAAACCCCAAACCCTCCCTCTTTTTTTGTCTATTTGGCAATGACAGCGATACAAGGCAATCCTATAGGCTGTGAGGAGCTAGGGACTGGGGTAGATCAAGGAACATATCTTCTTAGCCCAGCCAGCATGACAGCAGAAAAGCAGAAGAGCCCTCACTTCCAGCTGAGATGAACTTCCCCTCTAGGGCCACTTGTCCCATGGATACATAATTGTCAACATCTTCAAGTGAGTCTCCTGCTCTGTTTTCAATCAGGTTCCCATAATTCATTTACTTAAACATGATAGAGCCCAGTTACAGCACCACTGCACTCTTTAAAAGTAAATATGAACACAAATTTACAGCTTAAATAAATACTTTTTTTTTTTTCAGGAAGAACAAGAATCTCATTGTCTAGGTTGGGAAATTTACCCAAAGCTGGTTTTTTGATCCTTAATTGAAAAACTGAGCCTCCAGTGGCCAAAACATACACTGAAATGCTAAAGACATTGGGGCATTGGCATCTTCAGGAATTCAGCAGTGGTTATTCCAGCCATGGGTTTTTTGATGAAAGCCAACTTTTGATTTATTTCCATAATAAAGAGCAAATAGCTGTAGCATCATAATGATTTGAGATTTGTTTCCAGCTAACAGGCCTCTGGTGGCCTTATAAATTTGTTATGGAAGGACATATTAAAGAACATGGAACCTGCCCAACAGGATACCCTGCATGACTCTGGTAGGTGGTAGAAAACATGCTACTAACCACCTCCACGAGGAAGATTGCTCCGGCACTGCTCTCCCTCTCTAGAGCTGTAATCTTGCGACCATTCCATCATGTCTGCTCCTTCTCTCTTCTATGCCTACAGGAAAGTATGTGGATGAATTCCGTGAGTTTTCATCTGGTAATACCCAGGCAGAGCATCCTGGCTGGCTGGAGACAGCTCCATGGGAGGCTGAGAGCAAGAGAGGGAACGCGGAGGTGAAGGAGGGATTAACTGCCCTCCCAAGAAGCAACCAACCTAATGAATAATGATGAAAGAGTCTCCTGCCTGGAACATTAATGCTTGGAAATACCCTACAGAAAATCAACACCGTCTCTCCCAAGAACAGTAATATCTCATTCCCAGGCTTGTGACAATGCCAGCTCAGAGTTCAGATCCATAAATTTATCTGTTTGAAATACACATTTTTTTGCACCTTACTTCAGCTCTTTCTTAGAATGAGTTGTCCTTCTCAAAACAAAATGTAACATATGGAGGGTTTGTGGATGACTGTATGTCAGCACAAACAAGAACTGTGTCAAGGAATCATAGAACTACAAAGTCACAGAATATCCTGAGTTGGAAGGGGCCCATCAGGACCATCGAGTCCAACTCCTGCTCCCACACAGAACACCCCAAGAATCCCACCATGTGCCTGACCGCAGCTGAAGCGAGAGAGATCATCTAAACCAGGTCTCTCTTATTCTGTGCACTGTTCAGTGGTGTGCACCCAAGTCCACCTTCAAAAATGCGTGTGTGTTTTTTCATCCAGTGGTTACCCAGAGAAGCTGTGGCTGCCCCATCCCTGCACGTGTCCAAGGCCAGGTTGGATGGGGCTCTGAGCAACCTGGGCTAGTGGAAGGTGGCAGGGGGATTGAAACAAGATGATCTTGAAGGTCTTTTCCAACCCAGGCAATTCTGTGATTCTATAATTCTGTGTTTTCCAGGGCCCTTCAAATTCAGATAAAAAATCATGAGCTGAGCACAGTCATGGAGCAGAAGTCTTAACCACAGGAATTTTGCACCCAGTCTCCCGCCAGTGGTTAGAAAAAGCCTTTCTGAGGGAAGGGATGTGTTTTGAGTCCTTCCCTCTTTAAACACCAATTAATTCAACTATGAGACACAAGGCTGCTGGAAGCCAGGCTCTCTTTGCATCACTCTGCATGATTCTACCTTTTTCTCAGCCTCAAATTTTCGTATTTGTCTGAATCAAAGCCTTGCTGTAATGTGTTATATTATTCCTTTGTGAATAATCACTATTAGCCTGATTTCCCCTTTCTTAATGTTTGTGGCACATTCATGAGAAATTTTGAATGTTCTTCAGTTCATTTGTTGCTTGGTTGGATTGTAAAGTCACATCTATAAATGGCTTAGTCGCTCCCCGTTAAAAATTGAAATTTAATCTTTGTTGTTCAGTTTTAGTTGGATGAGTGAATGACATAGCATTGTTTGGTCTCAAGTAGGTCTGTGCTGAATGAGCATTCTGAATTCATTCAATCTGCCAGAATTAGGAGTTTGCTTCTTATGAATACTCTCTTAGCATCCCTCAAAATTTCTTCAGAATGTTCGTGACAGCAAATTGTGTTCATATGGACACTCATGTGAAAGAAGCAAAAATGGGCAGTGCCATACCCAACACAAGTCATTTTATCTGCATCGCTACTACTTGCTTCAGGATTCAATTACCACACTATTTTATGTCATTCCAAAAGCTGCTATTCTCTGCTTCTCTACAACATTAGAAAATGACAAGTCTCTCGTCCATAAGATGCTACACTCTCTGGCATGTATTAAAAACAGTTTCTGAGCCACTGTGGTTTAGGGGGGGTTTTTTCAAGTAATGATTCCATTTTAAAGGTATACCAGTTATTCTGGGATATAGGTGTCTTCCATTTCAAAATGACATCTACTGTAAGATGTTCTGGTATCATGGAATAATTTATGCTGCAAATTGAAACATCTTTGCTTATTTCAGAACTCAGCCTTAAGAGTGCAAACTGTTCAGTTTTTCCTCTTTCTATAAATAGTAAGGAAATGCAGATCACCATCGAGAAGCTGTCCTGTGGATTAGAGTATTGGGAATTTGTGGAATCAGGAGGGAGAAGACCTAAATGAGGGTCAAATTCTAGAGCCAGTTCTTCATACTCTAAGTCCAGTTGTTTCCATGTAAGAAATACGTGAGCAAAGGAATAAAAGACTCGGTCTTAGTGACCTAGAGTGCTAATGATCTTCCCTTATATAAAGTATTTGATGCTACCACCGGAGTGGTTGGCTCCAATACTGTGTGTTACCTTCCCACGAAAGTATCAAAGGTCAAAATGAATTCTGTAGTAGTGTAGTTTCTTGAATGCATTTTAAGGGATCACAGAATCACAGAATAGTTGGGGTTGGAGGGGACCTCTGGAGATCATCCAGTCCAACCCTCCTGCCAAGACAGAGTCACATGGAGCAGGTGACACAGGATCGTGTCCAGGTGGGTTTGGAATGTCTCCAGAGAGGGAGAATCCACGGCCTCCCTGGGCAGCTGTTCCAGTGCTCAGCCACCCTCAGTGTAAAGAAGTTTTTCCTCATGTGGAGGTGGAACTTCTTGTGTTTCATTTTATGGCCACTAATTCACGACCAGTCGCTGGGTCTGGGGTATTTTTTCACCATTATTTAGCATTTATCCTTCTGAACTTTGCCCAGGTTGGAAAATAACATCACAACCAACACTGAAGATAATTTCACTGCAAGCAGAGGGAAAGGCAAGTCATAGCCAATATCCCAGAACACAGTTGCAAATATGTTTTATTTTCAACACGTTTGTCTAAACAGCAGACTGCTGTCAGCTCTGTTCATTTTGATGTCAATAGTGAGTAGCAGATAACTTTTTTCTGCTGTAGTCAAGGCTTTTAGTAGATTCTTCCTAATGATCTTCCCATATTCTGATTTGATTTCAGCACTCGAAAGCTTTAACTAGAGTTTACCATAATATAAAAATAATAGCATCTTAATAATGCAGCTTTTAAAAGAAAATCTTGAGTTAATCCACTTCTGAGACTTACCATATTCTTTACAAATTCATAAGAACTATCTCAGGAATGTGCTGAAATGCATGAAAAGACTGATAGGAACTCCAAAACAAGGCTGATCCTCCTCTCAAAACGATTAAAGTTGTAGATTAGTTTTGGTATTTTGGGGGCCTGAGTGTTACAACCGACAATTGTATTGTGGGCATGTGAAGGAATGACTTATCTCGGCACCCACCAGGAGGGGCTCAGAAATTGCTTATTTTGCAGGAAAACACAAAAAGTTTTAATAAGGGTCCTTGGGCGGAGAGGTGAGTGTGACCAGCGGTGTAATAACCTCAGGTCAAACTACAGAATGCAGCACAAAGCACAATCTCAGCCACTGCTTTTTCCTCTTTAAAAAGCAGAGGAAAACATAAACAGAGACTAAGCACCTAAAATACCCCCCTAATATCAGCAGGGGCTTCACCTTTTGTCTAAACTCAATATCAGGAATGTGACCTGGATCCCAAACTTTTTCTTTCTGTTACTGGATCCTACCCACCACAGAAAAAGAAAGAACTTAAGTACTAAAAATGTAGTTTTAACTTTATTCTCCAAAACCTCTTTATTTCACATAAAAGTTGTGTTTCAATTCTGCACAATCCATAAAAATTTAGGGGTTAGACTGTCATGCCAGCCTTTGAAATGGAGTATTATGCAAAGGAGGAAAAGGGAAAAAGAAAATAATTAGATCTTCAGAATAGCAGTAGGAAAGCTGTTGGTCTTAGCTGGGAGCTGTGTGACTTTTGTTGTTCCTGTGTCACTATCCCATTATTCTTTAAATGTAAGATACTTTTTTTTCATATTGAAGTAAAAAAGGGGGTTCACTGCCAGGCTTTTCATGTTGGTATTTGGAACTTGGAAAACTTGTTTTCCTCTTCATTCTGCCAGGCTAGTAAAGAAGAAGAATTAGGTGATGTGTAGTGTATATTTGTTGGCAAAATATCTCAAGAATAATAAATGAAACTACCACTTTATTTTTTTTTTCCCCCTGAATAATGTGCCTCAACATGTAGAGCTCAGTGCCTTCAGATGAAGGGATGTCAGGAGGTGGACTGCTAGACTGAGCACCCTGCTAAAATGCTATCATACTATCAAATTTCTGTGTCAAGTCTACCAGAGAAATATGTTTAGCTATCAAACCACACAGCCCAAAGTGAGCCCAATTGTCAATCTTTTGCACTGCAAGCAACATAGGTAACCAAATATTTTCGGTAACAGTACGTCAGAGTAATTAAGGTTAATTATCTGCAGCTACAGAGGTCTGCTATTGGCACAACAATCTGCTTCCATGACAACCTGAAATTCATTTGATCTCTCTGTGTTTTCAAAGCATGGGTAATTTAGATTTTCTCATGCCCACAGCCAGTGGAGTAAAAGCTTTTACAGTTTTTAATTAAATAAAAACTGTGAATACCTGGTGGCCTTACATCAGAAATCCTTTGGACGGCTCAAAAAACTTCTGCAGATGGTAAAATTATTATGATTTCTTATTGTAAGAAATTCTGTGCATTTCCTGTTATTCTGCAGGACTAGTAATTAACTCTATTCCACTGAGGGGAGGGATAACAGTGGGACTTTGGACTCTGGGCCAGGCATTCAGTAGAAGTACAAAATTCAACCAGCTGCAGCAACTGGCAATGAGAGAGGGCAAAGCCGTCTTGGTCATCATATCTGGCAAAGCCACGTCAATGCTTTAAGCAAAACATGCCAGTTCCAAAGCAAGATGGGGAAAAGAGAACGTGAAAGGGGTAAATGTAAAGTTGGGTAGGAAGTGGTTTCCCTATACTGGCAAAAGGTTTGAAATTTCCAAAGCATTCCTAAGAGAAAAATACAATTTGTTTTCATTAGATGTGACAGCACAAAAGCATAGTAATCGAGGGGAATAAAGAAATCCACCAGGAGGTAGGACAATTCAGATCAAATGCCAATCCCACTCCAAAATCTTCTGCATGGCAGGGCATCTTGACCGCCATCGTCTCAGATGTCATGAGTGGAGAGGGACCCAGTGTGTTTATAATATTTCAAATAATGGTATTCTTGTCCTGTCAAAGGGATGAATATATCCATGTACAAGCAGAAGAAATCACACACATAACTGGCTGAAGGGCTAACTCCTGTAAACCATGCATCACTAAGACTGCCGTGGGTTTTTGGCTGTGTAAGAAAGTATAAAAACCAACAGCGTTATGGTTTTTATTCTTTCCCCATAAATTTCTGGCATATTGGCTTTTTTATTGAAATTCTATTGAAATTTGTTTGGGCAGATCTATTCCAAAGTGGGGAAAAGCTTCCAGATGTTTGTTTGAAGGAAATGTACCTATTCTTACCTCAGGACAAACAAAATGGTTAAAGTCGTCACTTGCCTAGAAATGGCTTAGAAACAACACGAAAACTCCCTGGTTCTTTTGGAAACAACCACAACTCGTCTTGTGAGTACTCCTAGAGACACAGCAGTGCTAGATGACTACAGGATAGGAGATACATCCTTAATGTCCCGTACAGGACAGTTTCTACAACCTGATTTACTCTGTCTCCAGAACACTAGACATGTTTATTCAAACCCATTGTGTTTAAAATTACACCAACTCTGTCAGCTCATTAGAGAAATTGCTAAACAGTTAGTTTATTAATTCATCAAATTAATGAACGAAACAGCAATGACATTTTTTCTCCCCCACCACCATATCAATATTCTGATAGTAGAAGAGACATGCCGAATCACCTCAGAGTTATATAATGCCTGCAAGGTAGAATCCCTTTGGAAATTAAAATCTGGCTAATCGCTTTTGTCTGTAAGGTCTTAAATTCAGGGAAAGGGAAGACAGTTTTTCACACATTGGGTGTCCAAAAATTGACTTGGAAAAGAAGATGCCTAAGCTGGAGAAGCAGCTCAGGTAGGGTCCAGACACCTAGAGCTTGAGTTTAAAGTGTCTCCCACAGGAAGGGGGGCAGTCCTGACTGCTGCCTCCCAGCAAAGTAGCCTGGGAGCTGCTGCCCAATATCACTCAGGGAAAGGGGCTGCCCTTGGCTGTGCTGCCTTTGGGTTAGCCCTGAGCTCAGGCTTTTGATTTAGTTTCACCCAGAAGAAACTGAAATTATTTTGAATTTCTCTTTTTTTTTTTTTTTTTTCCCCAAAAGAGACTCCCAAGTACCTAATAGCTAAGTAAGCATAGAAATTACTACAGTTGTGAGGAGGACTTCGTAGTCAGTTGGAGAAAATTATTTCACACAAGCTATGGCAGTTGATTCCTTGTTACCCTGTAATTTGGAGAATCTAATTTGACATTGCAATGTGGCATAATGTCCTTACCTGAAAACAGATTATGAATCTGGACATGCATCTCCTAAACAGGGGCTGGTTTTGCTTGTTTTGTCCAGAATTCGTATTCTAGAATCTGTGATATTTTCCCCCAAAGCACTACTTACACTACTTAGTCAAATTTTCTGCTACTTCTGTTCAGGTATCCCTGAGAGGAGATTCTGGGGGCCTGATTCTTTCCGAAAGCAGCTCTTTGTCTTTTGCTTTGTAGCTTTGGGTTCAATCAAGTCACAATGTTGTGTGTTGCTGTTCAATCTGGTTGCAATATGATGCTCCAGATGATGCTGACAAACTATGATGCATTTCAGCAAGGTAAAACATAGTTCCTTCCAGAAAACATAAAATAAATATTTCAGGGGTGTTTTACATGGTGGCCAGGCTTCAGCTGCACAGATCTCTATTAATGTCCTTAGATCTGTCCTGGTTCATATAATACTTTTCAGGAGCTACCAATGGAAGCAAAACCTGATGTTCTGCATTAAGCGTCTTCAGGTTTGTTTCTCACACAATGCACTCCTGAAGGCAGTATGCATCTTTTAACTTAGCTCTTCTGAGTTATGCCTTCAACAATTTCATATCAATATTATATAGCAATAATGTCTAAGAGATTATTTCTCTCCCTCTCCTTGCTTCATTGATTTTGATGTCTTTGTTTAAAAAGTGCTGCAATCACCTACCAGCAGTAGCATGTGTGACAATCCCCCATTTGCCTGAAATATACCATAATAATTTTGTCTTTCAAGGACAATGTGGACCAAAATATTTCTCATTCAAATTCAAGTGAACCTTAGAGTTGGGAGCTATACCAGGAGAGAGCACTGAAGTTTTACTGAATAATAAATTAACTTACTGTGCATCTAGAATTAGTGATAAGAGGTGCATTGTTTTGTCATCTGAAGAAACTGTACCGGCTGCTCACAAGCATAAGAAAAGAAATGGTTGTAAAGTGTCATCAAATGACTATTCTATCAAGCTGTACTTGATTTTAGTTTTATAAAACGAAAATTACCAAACACTAGAAGGCTGGACTAAATGCACACAGTCCCTGTCTGCTGCTCCATGCCATTTATGTGCTGATTGACTGGGGAATGTGGTACTTAGCCCAAAACTGATGTGGTTTTAGTTGTGTGTACAATTTTCAAATTAACCATTTTTTAAGTTATTCTAAACTATCAATCTGTCATCAAACTTAGGAGCAGAACATCTTGTCCTTTTTGGAGAGAAGGACAAATTTTTAGAAGTATATTTTTGCTGGCTTGCTTTAGGTTTTTTTCACAGTTTCATAGAAGATTTGTCTACTGTTGTAATCCAAGCGTCCATGCCCGGGGGCACCAAAATGTTCCACCTACCTTCCTGCTGCTGATTGTCCCAGCAGCTCCACTTAAACTTCCAGTCCCACCATGTGTCCAGTCCTGGCTGTGCTTATACACTCATGGGACTTGATTGAAGGCTCTAGATGAATGCTGTAGGAAGCTTCTTCTCCACTCCTGCTTCTGGCCTTATCTTGCTAATTTTGAATGGGTTTGGATCATAGAGTCATAGAACATTTTCTGTTGGAAGGGACCTTAAAGATCATCTCATTCCAACCCCCCTGCCATGGGCAGGGACACCTTCCACTATCCCAGGTTGCTCAGAGCCCCATCCAACCTGGCCTGGAACACTTCCAGGGGTGGGGCAGCCACAGCTTCTCTGGGCAACCTGTGCCAGGGCCTTGGACCCTCAGAGTGAGTAATTTCTTCCTAATATCCAATCTAAACCTGCTCTCTTTTAGTTTGAAGCCATTGCCCCTTGTCCTGGCACTCCAGACCTTTGTAAATAGTCTCGCTCTGTCTTTTCTGTGGGCTTCCATCAGGCCCTGGAAGGCCACAATTAGGTCACCCCAAAGCTTCTCTTCTCCAGAGGCTGAACAATCCCAACTCTCTCAGCCTTTCCTCCCAGCAGAGCTGCTCCATCCCTCTGATCATCTTGGTGTCCCTCCTCTGGACTCGCTCCCACAGCTCCATGTCCTTGCTGTGCTGGGCCCCCAGAGCTGGAGGCAGCTCTGCAGGGGGGTCTCCCCAGAGCAGTCCCAGGTGCAGGACTCATCACTTTGTCTTTCCTTATCTTAGGCTGTTGATGGACACTGTTATCAGCACCTTGCTCTGTCTTGGGAGTTCAGACCTCTGGAACTGTGCCTGGTGGGTGAGGGCACCATCACTGCCTGAGCTGGAGTTGTCCGTGGCTCTGGGCTCATTCTGACTCACAGAGCAGCCCTAGTCTTGCTGATCCCTGAGACCAAGAGCTCTTACTCTGTTGATGGGTTTTGGTGGTACAGGTAGATGAGCACACAGCTGGCTGGTGGTCTGTTCATACAGCTAGTATGTGTTTACTAGCTGTGCTCTACATAGAGAGTTCTATTATTCATTGTAACATGTTGTAACAGGTCAGCTTGGTCTTTTAGATCTTTTACTTTCTGAGACTTATGCCAACCTATGATCTCACCTTGTTAAGGGGAGGGGTTTTTTTAATGTACTGCTTGAAAACCCACTGGGCTCCTGCCCATCTGGTAACTCCATCAGACATCCTGGGGCTGTGCCAACCTGTGCCACTCTAGAAAAAGACACAGTGCAAGGACAAATTCCTTTTATGCCATCTCCTTCTGCAAAGGATACTTATCAAGAGATCCACCGCAGATCCTGAAGACCAAACTAGAAAGCTACTATATCACCCTCAGACTCTAAGATTCCTTTTGCTATAGTTCTTCTAAAAATTTCCACTCAGTGCAGGACAAGTGTAAAAACAATAAACACATGAGAATGTTTGTGTTCAAAGTGCCCTTTCCAACATGACCAAAGATTGCGTCAGAGGGAGAGCAACTGAAGCTAATTAAATCAGTGCTGGTGTGATGCAAAAGGTTAGAGTAGATAATGAACAAGCAGGCTCTGCTCTTGCAAATGATTAGTCTGTTTGTTAGACTTGAGTGGCATGGGTCAGGAAACTGTTTGTGTGCAGCTAAAACTCCCACCCTTTTTGAATAGACTCTATCTGCTTCAGGTTGAGGCAAAACCGCTCACCGACTTCTGTCTTTTCAATAGCCACAGCAAGGACTGAGTCCAGGTATTCTTTTCAAGCTTAACTTTCTTGGAGATTTCTCTGGGGGATTCCTCTGTTGCAGCTGCAAGTTTCCCCTGTTCCACAGCACACTCCAAACCCTCTTGTATAATGCTTCGAATAAATAAGGTCTGTCTGCCAGCATGAGTCAGCAGTAAGCACCATCCCTGTACAATTACAGCAGCAGCTGAGTGGAGGGTGGTATGCCATGAGCCCTCTCTATCTGGGTGTAGGGTCCCAGAAATTGCCCTGTTCTTGGCAGTTGAGTTAATTCCCAATATATCTGAAGCTTGTTACTGCTCTTTTTTTATTTGCTGTGTGCTTCTGGACTGAGAAAATGCCAAAATACCGTAAGCAGCAACCCTTGTAGCTCTATTCTCATGAGATTTCCTTTCTTCTTCCCTGATCTCATGCAATTCCCCACCCAGCTTTTCTATGTCCAAATGATCCAGATAACTGGGTAAGAACTCACAGTTCTGAGTGCTTATCCAGAATCACGAAAGTGTTTTTCATATTCATCCATTATTATTATGTAGCATTATGTATGTTTATAGACTTGAATGAATAAAACAAACCATTATTTGTCATATAGCTATCCATTTAACTTCAAAAGTGTATTTCAGCTCCCTCATTGGACACTTTTACTGAATGTTTGAGTTTTCCTAGCAGAATTCTCATGGAAAACACATTCATTTTACTGTAGTTTGAATTTTGAGCTGTCCGCCAGAATCTTTAACTGCATAGCCAAAAGCAATGTGACTTTTCAATTTTCCATTCAAGCATGCAGTTTGTAGTGTCTAATGTTGAAAGTGTACATGGAAATTATGTATATTGCATACAATACTCCACAGCAGTCCCAGTCTACTGATGATATTCACAAATGTTTTGAATTAAAGCAGAGATGAGAATTTTGTAAGCTGTTCTCAACCATCTTTGGATGATCCTTGTGGGCCCCTTCCAACTCAGGATATTCTATAATTCTATGATATTCTATCTTGTAAAAATGGAAAGAGGTAAAATGATTGTTTAAATGCTTTACTGCAATTTCCATAGTGAGCACAAATATATACTTTTACTTCTGTGGCAAATGAGTGACATATCTGACCCCCTTAAGAAAACAAGGACCTGTAGCTTGATCTTGAAAATGGTGCCTGAAGTTGCAAGCCTTGAAGAAGTCAATGTCAACTGTCATCTTACAGTTCCATGGTCATTTTTCTCATTGACAAAATCAACTTAAACCATTCCTTGCCCTTCCTTCCAACTGCTCATTTCCATTCCCTGACTGCCCTGTCAATCAGTCTGGCACAATTACTTGTGGACTTTCTCGATTTATCCTTTTTAGCCAACTCCTTTTTCCCCTGACAAATTATTTTCAATTTGCAGCTTTTCCCCAGTTTAGTTTCTCTGTTTCATTATGACCCTGTAGTGAGGGCAGGGTGCGTTTGAGGTGGCAGCATAAGGGCAGAAAGGGAAAAGCCTGGCTTTGCTGCTGAGAGTAAGCCTGATGTGACTATCGTTTAAGACACTAAAACAGAAGTTTGGTTATCTCTAGACCCTTTTTGGGAAGAGTATCTGCAATTTAAATATTCGTGTGTCGAAATATCACTGCAAAACTTATATTTTAGGTTTGGGCACCACTTCTTAAGATAAAGATGGCTATGAAAAGCAGTGCTGCCTTGAGTGGACTTTTTTTGTAGAAGAACATAACGTTCAGTACGAGTGCTTTGGATCTAACTCAGACACAGCCTGCTCCTGACAAGCAGGAAGCCTAACTCATGCTTTCTTCAAATGGCTTCTGATACTCAACCATATCCAGTCCTGCAGCTAGTGTCAAAATGTTAAATGACTGCTCTGGAACACAGGCGAGGATAAATTAAGAACTGCTGATGAGAACATGCTTCTACATTCAACAGTTCTTAGTCAAGTCTATGGCAAGATTCCTTTTGGCTTTGATATTAAAGGAAATGGAATTATGTTTTTTGTTGTTCTCTGCTGGGTTTTGGTGCGGGTTTTTTTACAGCTTTTTACTTCATTGACTAAGCTCTTTCAGCTTTCCCTCACCCAACCCAGCCTTTAGAGCCCTGAACTATCTGCCCGGCACAAAAAAGTCTTCTTCAGGGCTCCAGAGGACGAGTGAAGTATTTCATGTTTACCTTGTGGAGGAATGGGTGGGTGGGAATAATTCCTTTAGGATGAAAATATCTATCTAATGTATCTTCAGAGCAGTTTGCTGGGTTGTGTATCCTTCCTGATGACAGGTTAGGATTCCTATTGCATCAGTAATATTCATTTACTAAAGGTCACAGAATCCCATGCACTCTCATAGCAGAATTCTAAAACCATGGTGATCAAAGGATGAAGCGATGGAAGGCATCATGGAGCAGCGAAGACAGGCTGCTCTTTGGGGAGCCAGGACTCACAGCGATGTAGGCAGGGGCACAGACCTCACCAAGGGAGCTGCCCCACCCTACCCAAACCCAGTGGCGGCAACCACAGCCAGCCAAAAAGTCCATAAGGAAGAGGTGAGTGTGAGAACAAGCTAAAAGTAAAATGAGTGGGCTGGGTTAAGGGCCAAAATTAGAAAGGTGATAAATTGGGCACAGATGTACCAGCAACATAACTCAGGTGAGTGGCTAAGGCCTGAGAGTAAAAGTGGCCCCTGAGCAAAGGAAGGTCAGAGCCCCACACAGTCTGGCAGCTTTTTCTCCAGAGCTGCTCTTTCACAACCATCTGAACCAGTGGGTAATTCGGCTGAGCTACATCAGAGCTGGCTGTGGGCCCAGGCAGCAAAACTTTTCTAGGTGGGGAGATGCACTTGGGGATCTGGTGAATTGTTTGCTGGGAGCTGTGGCCCTCCTTTACAAAACCAAGTGATTTTACAAAGAGAAAAAGTCTGTAAGGCTTTCAAGTTCATCAGGTTCTCTGTCAAGACACCGAACCTCATGTCTCTTCATCTCACCTCTTCTTACATGTGTGAAAGTTTTCCCACTGTCACGAAGTGAGAGCTAGCAGAGGTTGAACATAAAAAACCCCAGTGTTGTTTTTATGTTGCTTATCGAATAGCATTTCATTTCCTTAATGGTGGGTGAGATTATTCCAGTATAAGAATTTTATTACATTATTAACATAATATAGAGAAATTGTGAAATCTTACAGCATTTTGTGTTGGAGCCTGTGTTTTGATCTAGAACCAAGAGATGGCTAATCCTGTAGAAGCTTTTACGTGTGAAAACATTACAGAAAATCATTCATCTTTCCCTTTCTCAATTAAAGGGTGTAATCAATGGGTAACATGCCAGTTGCCTAGTTGAAAGATATAACATTCGTGTTGATGATGGCAAGAGAGACATAAAAATCTTCATAGTCCTTGGCATACCTTCCATGTGGGTCTTGGCACCCAGGGCAATGCCATTTCACCCAGAAAACTGCTGTCTGTTTCAGTGTGGTAACCAAGCACACCGGCCAGGGATAATTTTGGAATAAATCCTTACTTCTTCCTCATAAAAAAAATCCTTTAAAAAGAGAGATTTTTGTTGTGGTTAAATTAAAAAAATGATGGATATGTACTTGTCCACAGTGTGAATTCTTTGAAAAGCACAGAGTTCTAATTGTTGAAGTGGAAAAATCAACTATTTAAGAAATGTAAAACCCACTTTTTATTTCAGGTTTGAAACATAGTGATTCTCTGAGCCAGGACACACAAATTTTAGCTTTACCTTCTAGGGTTTGGCTTCTCTTGTATCCTGGCAATTAGTTTGGCCTCTACAGTAGAATTCTGGGCCTGAGTTTGATTAAGAGAACATTTATGAATAACATCCTCAGAAAAATTAAGGCCATGGCCAGGACCAGGCCGCAGTGGCAGGGAAGTAGGTATGTTCTGTGGCTAAGCTGTTCCATAAAACAGAAGAATCAGGCAGCTCATAACTCTTTACATTGATAGCAGTCATCACTCTTCTTTCACAACTTGCTAAGCCCGATTGGAAATTCCTGAAATTTTCACTTCACTTCCTTCTAAGTACACTTGCCAGTTTCAGTGGAAAACAGCAGGCACCGTGGTATATTTATTAATATGATGCTACTGACATGATGGATGAATCATGGTTTTACATAGGGAGAGAAAGACCAATCTCTTTAATCTCTCTAAAACAAATAACTGGGTATTAAAAATGATATTACCTACATAGGGCCTGATCCTGCAGCCCTTAGTACCACTGAGACGTACTACCACTGATATGACTGAGAATAAAAGAAGACTGTCAGTCTTGTAAGTGTTTGGATCTTTTCAAACTTTGATAGCCCTTCACTGCAAATGTTTTTTTTCCAGCTCTTTTTAATCCTTCACCAGTCTGATAACTGAGCTGGTTACTTGGGCAGCAGCCAGGTTGAACAGACTTGTACCTATGAAATTGTTTTGCTGGACAAAACTCTCCACAGTTCCCAGGGGGGCAGCCCCTGCACCCTGCAACTGTCCTCAAATCAACACAGCTGTGCAGAGCATGGTAAGGGTGAACAGATCTACACCTAGGAAGTCATGTCACCTGAAATCAGGGGCGCTGGCAAATGCCTTCCAGAGAGGCAGTAGCAAGGTCGCTATTTCCACTATTAGCTTCCTTCTCCTGTTGGAGGGGCCTTTGTTACGTCAGAGCTGAGGGAGTCCTTCTCAGACACTATGGGCTGAATGATTAACTTTGGTGACCGTTCTCATGCTGTTCTCTGTACAGCTGGTCCTTCTACCCTCTGCTCAGAGGTCTCCAGTAGAAGGCAGACCCCAACTTGATAATGCCCTCCTGGCAACACAAAATCCACCTTGGAAGAAACACTGGTTGGGTTAAAAAATGCCACAGCCTCTTCCACCAGGAGCTGAGCTACACTGCAATACATGATATACAAACAACATCACAAATTAAAGGCAAGGTTTGTCTGATCCAACTTTGCCATTTTTATGCCATGTCAATAATCTTTCCTAGAGCAGTTGCCTCGAGTCTTTCTGTGCTCATTGAAGAGAAATGGTCACTCTCAACAGGTGCTTAGAATACCCGTCTGGGCTAAGAGGCCTCTGGGATATCTGTGTCTGCTGACACAAAGGCAACTTGCTTTTAAGTCCTGATGAGAAGAATCCCACCCTTCCTCTGAAAGGTGGAATACAGTCAGAGGTATCAGAAAATATCCCCATAACAACCTGTAGGATTTAAACAGGTAGGGTTTTTTCAGCTGTTGTTCCAGTAGCCCCCAGAAAGTAAGTGTGGTATCTCTGTGTGGTATTAAACAGGAGGTGATAGATGTATGTCTGTGTGGATGATCTACCATCTAACATGCAGAACATGTTAGGCACACAGATATCTACCATCTAACATGCAGAGGGTTCTTTTTCATAGCCAAAGGGCCAAAAATATTTCAGGGCTATTCATGAGGTTTTACAAACTCACTCATACCTAAAGTTTGTCTGCCAGGACTTTTTCCCTTCTTCAGGCATGCAGTTTTAGACTTCGAAGGATGGTTCTCACAGTTCTTGAGACAAGTCCCTAGATACTTCTCTCATTGTCCTGCAAGCACTTGCAAGAAGAGTGAGGTTATGGTACTCCAAGGGGCACTTACATCTCTGCATTTGTCAACAAGGCAAAACTTTCCAGAAGCAGATGGAGTTCGGAGCTTTTCATTAAGGACTTCTCAGATGTGGCTCAGCCTGGTCTTGTGTCTCTAACTCTGTAGTGACCACCAAAGGCAAGCCAGGAAGAGGACTGTTCTGTGTCAGAGGGTAGAGCTGACAAAGCCAGGGCAGGCAGAATGGATGGAGTGTGACAGAAATAAGCGGTCTAGAAGACAGACATGCTAACGGGCTCTATCCACAGCTCATTACTGGGCTGCCCAATATCATTTTAAGGGGAACAACGCAGCCCTTGTACACTGAAAAAGTGGTTAGGGATAGTCCCAGAGAAGGATCGTTACAGAGTGTCAGGAAGTCGTAATGCACGCCAAGGGAAAAATGGGTAAGTCTTGCTGTAAATCTTCTACGGAATACAATGGGGTACCAATATTCCTTCCCACACTCTGACATGGCTCGTAGCGTTCCACTAGGAATGTTGCAAACACAGAGAAAATGGTTGTGGTGGGTTGACCCTGTCTGGATGCCAGGTGTCCACCAAAGTTCCCCCTCAGCTGGGCAGAGGAGAGAAAACACAATGAAGGGCTCACGGGCAGGGAGATATCACTCACAAACTAACATCACACACTAGACTTGGAGAAACAAAAGTCTAGTTTAATTTACTACCAATTTTCTCTACCTCCTCTCCCACAGTAGTGAAGAGAGGTGGGGAAAGTGTTTGGTGGTCAGTTCATCACATCTTGTCTCTTCCACTCCTTCCTCCTCAAGGGAAGGACTCCTCATACTCTTCCCCTGCTCCAGTGTGGGGTCCCTCCCAAGGGAGACAGACCTCCACAAACTCATCCAACATGAGTCCTTCCAATGGGCTGCAGTTCTACACAAACTGCTACAGTGTGGGTCCCTCCCACGAGATGCTGTTGCTCAGGAACCAGCTACTCCAAGTGTGTGACCATAGGGTCACAAGTCCTTGCCAGCAAACTTACTCCAGTGGGGGCTCCTCTTTCCATGGGTCCACAGGTACTGCCAGAAGCCGGCTCCACAGTGGCCTTCCCACAGGGTCACGGCCTCCTTTGGGCATCCACCTGCTCCAGTGTAGGGTCCTCCACAGGCTGCAGGTGGATCTCTGCTGCCTCACTATGGGCTGCACCACGGGCTGCAGGAGAACCTCAGCTCCGGGGCCTGGAGCACCTCCTGCCCCTCCTTCCTCACTGACCTGGGGGTCTGCAGAGCGGTTCCTCTCACGTGTTCTCTCTCCTCTCTCCAGCTGCAAAATGTGCCACTTTTTTACCCCTCCTTCTTCAGTGCGTCATCCCAGAGGCATTACAACCATCCCTGATTGACTCAGCCTTCGCCAGCGGCGGACCTCCCCTGGAGCCACCTGGCATTGGCTCTGTTGGACATGTGGGAAGCTTCCAGCAGCTTCTCAGAGAAGCCACCCTTGTAAGTCCCCTCACTACCAAAACCATGCCATGCAAACCCAATACAATGGTTGAAATGTGAAAACCACCTCTTTATGAATTAAACTGACAGTTTTTTCACTCTCACCTGTTAATAAATTTTGGCTCTCACCTAACTCCTCACATTGCTGGCTGTGAAGATGTGCCGGGAGAAGACTGGTCTGGGCAGTGCAGTTCTGGGCATTCTCTTCAGAAGACACTGTGCTATTCTGCACAGTCCATTATGTCAGCCTGCAAACCATGTGGTTTCATTGCTTTCTCTTTCCTGTTTCTAAGACTTTTGTACAAGTGCTTCAAAAAATATGCACAAGCATTTTCTTCCACTTTTTCTAATGGAGCAAATATTATTCTAGTTATATAGCACTTTTCAGTGAGTATTCTTGTAATCTTTCTCCTTACAACCCCAGTCTGTAATCTGTGATTCTTCAATATCTTCATTAATGACATAGATTAAGGGATCTAATGCACCCTCAGCAAATTTGCAGATGGCACCAAACTTAGTGGTTATGTTGTGATTAATGGAAAACTGGTTTACGTTTTAAATATCAACTATTTTCAATTGAAATTGTTTCAAGTAGTACAAAACTCATTTGAAGAGGGTGAACAGGGACGAATAATGTATCTCCCTCGCTTTTTTTATGTACACCTTGATGGATGGAAAGGGCTTTGCTCTCTGAAGGAGTGTCTGACACTCAGAAAGTAGTTCCTGTTTTAAAGTAATGGGCAATAATATGGCTTCTAGCATCATCAGTTCTCTTCTTGGTTTTTTGTTGTTGTTACATGTAACAATATATATATGAGTACGTAATCAACGTTTCTCATGCAAAAAAAAAAAATAGCTGGAAAAATTGTTTTTAAAAGCTTAATGAGAAAAAGCAGTAATTTTGAGCCCCAAATACAGCATTAAAAGACTTTTAGGAGCTAATTGTTTTTCAGCCAAGCTTGGGATTTAGGAATCTGATTTAATACTGGTAAACTTCGGTGTCAGCAACAGTAGCCTGGCACCTCCCAACATATTTATACATTTATTTGCAGCACAGCAAGCATGCTGGAGTGCTTTCTCCTCTCTAGATAAATGTGCTGGATTGGTGGTGGTTTCTCTCCTTCTTTCCCAGTTTGCATGTAGGGGTTGCTAAAGAGTGCAGCTCTTCAGGGCAGAGTTAAAAATATCTACTGAGACTACAGAACATAAAAAGTGGGGCAAGGTGAAGGTACAAAGCAGAGTCTTAAGGAAGCTTCTTGTTTCTGGTCTTCCAGGAGCTCTGGGTATGGTACTCAAACAATAGTCAGGACCAAATCCCTGCAGAACATGTTTATCTTGAGAACTCTCCTAAGATCCCAATAAGCACTGAGCTCTTAGCAAATAACATATTTCTGCTACATATCTTTCCCCAGTCTCTTTTACACCAACATTTTTGAAGGGCAAACACCCAAAGAGAGGGAATCCAATCACTCCAATTTTGTGGTTTAGCACTTTAGCCACACCTTGATAGAGTTTCAGTCCTCACCTCCTCGTCTTTGCAAGGGCCTCAGGCACTGGTGGCAATTCAAGCTCTCCTGGTCTCCACTCACCACATTCAGACTGATCCCTTGGGAACAGAAACTTTACAGCTCAAGTGTCTGGGCTCAGTATGAGGGGATTTGGGTGACAATGAGCAAAACTATGCAGGAGAAGATTCAGTCGTCTCTTGTGGCTTTTAAATGTTCTAAACATATGAAAAACTAATCAGGTTTATCCAGCTCTCCAATCCCCAAAAATGTACCATTAGCCCTTGTATCAATAAATAACAGTGATAGGGTTGTTATTCATATTATTATTCATAAATATATAGGTACATATATATAAAACTTGTTTACATCTTGCTAAGTTCTTTGTTTCAAATACATTGCTACATGTTCTGCTTAACAGTGTTTATTTTCACCATATTTAGGTAACTCACATTTAAACTTCCAGACCATCTGTGACACTGGATACTCTCCTCTTTTTTTATTTACTTCTTCTCTAAATGAAGAAATCCTTTCTTTTTCACTAATTTTCCAAACCTGGAAGCTATCTGATGGGGTTTTTTTGTTCTTTTTTTTTTTTTTGAGGTAGAGCTGATTATAGATAATACCACGTGTAATATAAGTGGCTTAATACCAATTTCTGCATTACTTATTCCACGTGTCCTTAGGTCGCCCAGCTCTGTTGTCTAACAGCTAAACAATACCCTCTCTTGCTCTGAGGGGAAAAAAAAGGCCCAAAAAACCCCAAGTATTTCTCATGTACTCATTTAAAAACAGAGCAAAGCAGATGGAATATTTGAACAGCCCTAACCATTATGCTTCAGTGTCAGAACTTTCGGGTTGTCTTTCATGGAGTGCACCCGTGGTTTTAATGTCTCAAACCGTGAGCCTTCAGGCTCATGCCAACCCATAAAGCAAGTGAAATGTTGCTTTTTTAATTTAATTTATGTTTCTTTGTTTTCAGGGAGACTTTTGTTCCCCAGCTTCAAGCAGAGTTTGAAGCTGCTTCCATCCGTACAGCCTGCTGCTCCTCCTGCAGAAGATAGCACCATAGAAAAAAATATATTCTAATAATGTTAATTTGGGGAGGTTTTTTGAGACTTAAAATCTGATTTTCATTAGAACAAAGTAACTTTTAAATAGTGGGAAGGGCTGAGGAGACAAAAAGTGATTTTGTCTTCTCCAAGGCCCCTCTACTTTGCCTTATTCAAGACTTCTCTAATTAGGGTGATATAAAATGTCCTCAGCATCCTGCTGAGACTAGACTATAAGCAACACAAGACTGGAAAATTTACAAGTAAAATGGAAATCTTTCTATATTTTATCTCTTTTTCCTTTATATATCTTTCCAATTTATTTGGTTGGGGGGGTTCTTTTCACTTTCAGCTAACTACTTTCTGGCTGGAAAAGGATGGAACTAGGGCATTAATCTCAAACCTGGAACTGAATCCAGCTCCTTTCTTTTCTGTGAATTTCTCCTTAGTCCTTGGCTAATTTCTCCAATGTACACAAGTAATGAAATGCTCCTGAAAGCCAAAGAAACTGGTTACTTTATTAGGATCCCAATCTTTGGGAGCCTTCAGCTCTTCAGATGACAAACATATATAAAACCACTTTCCTACGTTACAGGGTAGAAAATAAGGTTTGTAGAAAACACCTAGAAGATGGTGAACAGCTTGGAAGTTGCTGTTCCCCTGGTAGGGACTAGGGTCTCCTCGCGAGCACATGCAGGAGGCATATGTGTGTACATATTAATGTATTCTTAGATGGGGAACCTGAAGGAATGTAATCCCTTCATCGCAGCCACCTCAGAAGACTCAGAGAAACTTTGATGAGGCTTGCACAGGTGAGTAACTTTAGTTATGTGAATCTTAGATGAAAACAAAACACACTGTGCCTGCAGAGTTGACCTAGAAGTGCATCTGTGGCTAACTGCATAGTTTTGGTTCATTTAATACTGCTCTTCAAGGCTTATGCGATAGAGCTAGTTTTAGGTTGGTTTTCTATAGAAATAGTATTTCTGTGAGCATACAGTGTGTTCACCTATCCTTCCTGATAACTTTTGAACTAATTACTCTATTTCAGATCAATTCAGTAGCAGGGTGGAAGTAAAGACAAGTGTATGCCAATTTTCATGAAAAGGGGTAGCTGGGTGGAGAAAGAAGAGTCAAAATAGTGCTTTTCCTGAGGAAAACCACGCATCCAGAGCTGTTCTCCATACCTCTTTTTTTGGTGGGTTTTTTCTCTTGTGTTGCTGCTACCAGAACCCCTTTCGGTGAGGGCAAGGAGAGAGGAAAGCATAGCAGGTGTTCACTGAAAACCTATAGAACAGGGAAGTGGAGCCAAGACTGGTCCTGGAGAGAAAGCAAGCAGCTGCCCTGCAAGCATGTGAGTTAGAGGAATGGTTGTGTGGGAATGGGAGGGAGGATATGGGGGCAAGTTCCTATTTAGTTTGTGGGACTTAATAGCTTTCCTATGTATTTAGGGCCCACCAGAGAGCCTCTCTACTCTTTTCCTCAGGGGTGAAGTAAGGACAAGCTTTCAGTCAGACCTTACCAGGTTTCCCAGCTTTTGTGGGTTTTGGTCTGTCCCCTGTAGTTTAGGGGAGGGAATTTGTTGTTGTTGGTTTTTGGTTTTTTGGTTGTGGTTTTTGTTTTTTTGTTTTTTTGGTTTTTTTTGCTGTGGTTTGAATACTTAAGGAATATACTCTAACATACCATTGTAATTTCAATTGGTTTGCATGTTATCCCAATTATATAAACCTCTTGGTTTTGCCTTCCAAATGCGAGGAAGTCCATTGGACAGCATGTAAGATTCACCCCCCCAGTCTCATTTGTAGCCGTAGGGAGGGGTGGGGGGAAAAAAAAGCTATTGTGCGAAGAAATAAGAGATTCTCAGTGAAATACAGTGATGCATGTCACATTTTTGGAGGGGAGCAATGGGAGCCCTGCTCTGAAGCATATAAAAATCTTTGGATACACTTGCCAGCCCCTTTGGAACCTTTGATCATGCGGGATCCTGCAGGGACAGCCTCTGCTCCAGAGGCTCCAGGCTCCACGGGGCAGGTCGGCCAGGGTATTTTCAAATACCCAGGGTGTCACTTCAGCTGTTTATCTGACTCTGAGAACAGCAGCAGCCACTTCCCCAGCTGGGGCTCGCTCCTCTCTGGTGTCGGCAGAGTGCTGCAGCTTCCCAGTGCAACTGTGCCTGTGCTTGCATTTGGCACGAGGGGGGCCATTACAGTGCAGATGGCCTGGCGGGGGGCAGGATGTGCTCTTGTGTGCTGGTTTTGGCTAGGATGGAGTTAATTTTCTTCATAGTAGCTGGTGTGGGGCTGTGCTTTGGATTTGTGCTGGAAACAGTGCTGGTAACTCAGGGATATTTTAGTTCTTGCTGAGCTGGGCTCACGCAGTGTCAAGGCCTTTTCTGCTTCTCGCCCCACACCGCCAGCGAGGCTGAGGTGTGGGAGGGGACACAAGGAGTTGGAGGGGACACAGCCAGGACAGCTGACCCCAGCTGCCCAGAGCGATATTCCAGACCATATGACATCATGCTCAGTATATGAAGTGAGGGAAGAAGGAAAGGGGAGACCGGTGGAGTGATAATGTTTGTCTTCCCAAGTCACTGCTACACGTGATGGAGCCCTGCTTTCCTGGGAATGGCTGAACACCTGCCTGCCCATGGGAAGTGGTGAATGAATCCCTAATTTTGCTTTGCTTGGGTGCACCTCTTTTGCTTTACTTATTAAACTGTCTTTGTCTCAACCCATGAGTTTTCTCACTTTTCCTCTCCTGACTCTCTGCCCCATCCCACTCGAGCGGGAGTGAGGGAGTGTCTGTTTGGGGCTGAGCTGCCAGCTGGGATTAAGCCACATCACCTTGCAGCACTGGGACTCCCAGGCAAAGGTGTGTAGCTCTGGCTGCTTCCATGGCTTTGTGTAGATATACAGCAGTTGGTATCTAACCCAGGAATACCCCCTTTCCTATACGTTTCCCTACCTATGGTGACACACAAAATAACCTTTTGGGGTTTCCAAGTTTAGGAAGCAACACTTCTCAGAATCCTCTTTCTTTACAAAATGAAACAGTCATTTTTCTGTTATTCTGACCATGTTTCTCTGTAGGAACAACAAGAGCTCTGTCAAATATATTCTGCTTTTTCTTCTTTTTTAAACGTTTGTTGTCTTGAATCAGTGAGAAGTCTCCTATGCCCAAACAAGATTAAAACCCATATAAGGTAAGTCTTTTTCAGCTGAGTGCATGTTATAAAAGCTGCTGTGAGTCAACAGCAATTTTACAGTCTTAGTTTTGTGTGGTCCCTGTTTGGAGAGTATTAGGCATGAAGTTGTCATACTGGGGCTCTAATGGGTGCACTCAGTAGGTGTGATTTATGAGACTTGTTGCCTTGTGAGAATGAAGTCATGTTGTGTATCAGGGTTTCCCTGCAAATGAGGCAATTAAATTTTGTCATCTTTCTTACAAGGTGTCCCGAGTTAAGAACAAGCATGGGGGAATGTAAAATGGGGGAGTGGGAGAGAGAGGTGATTAGATTCCATCAGTTGATGAACACTTACAGCACTTTTTCTGAAGTCTTCAACTGAATTTCATTTGCTGAAGTCTAGTGCCACATCTGGAGGCAAACAGCACATCTTTTACTTGCCAGTTCTATTTATATGCCTGTGAAGTAGATCATTGTAATGAATACAGATGGGCAATAACTACAAAGTTATTACATAATTTTTCAAAATTTTATGATTGCCTTTCCTACTTCCTCTTAAAATAATGGCTCCTCTGTACAGCCTGCAGACCATTCAATATATCTTTCGTGCATTTTACCACTTCAGCAGAATTTAATTTATTGGAGACACACTAGAAGTGGTAGGTAAACAATCTACAGAAAGAATCCGATTTATAAGACAAGGAAGACTTGAACCAGTATTAAGTTGCTTTGGAGATCGCTGGGTGAATGCAAGCATATATGATTTTTTGTCTTTCTGACTTGGCAGCAAAGGCCAGTGAGCGTGTGTGGGGAGGAAGTCAACTGAAAGCCACCCACCGCCAGCCTTACAGAACATAGAACAGATTTGTAATAGGATGTCTTGTTGGATGGAAAGTGTTTCTGCACAATTTGCAGGTTTAAACCTGCCTCAGGGAAAGTTTCAGACCTGCTATGAGAAATCCAATTTTCTTTCACAGGAATGAGGCAGGCTTGGTTTTGCCACCCCGGTGCTGACTGGAGTAGTCTTGACTGCTGACTGTCATTCTGCTTTCTCCTTCCTCCAATCTAATCTGTTCTACTTCCACTTCTGAAATAATGAAGTGGAGCACTTTTTCCTGAGCTGTGATTATGAGTTAACTGACTCCTGAGAGTGTGATCCATCTCTCATTTAAGTCAGTGGAAGTCTTTGAGGAGGTAAAATGAGTATTGGATATGTCCCTAAAATAACTGGATCTGAATCCTGAACCTAATGGCAGAAAGAAATTGGAATTTCACCTCTATGTCTATGCATCATCTGCTTTACTGGCAAAGACTATCACAAAGTCTGCTTACCCTTGAAGGCAGTTAAGTGCTTTTGAACCACATGCAGCTTTTTTTAGTCTCACTTCTAAAACATTCCCAACTCAAGACTGCAACCCTCAGGACCACCAGTAATGAGCTGTATAAATTCTAGTTGATCTGGTCTTGGAACCTTGTTTTGGGACTGGTTTATAGTTACATAATTGATCCTCAAAACCTAAGTCCTTTGACCTAAATATTCAGAAATGCTTTGCCTTTTGGGTGCCCGGCTGGAAATCCGTCAGAGACACTTGATTTTCAGAAGGGTCCCTACTTCTAAAAATCTTCGCTTCTCAAATTGCTTCATGGTATATAATAAAAAGTTAGGATATCTCAGTCACTTTTGGTAACTGAAACACCCTTGCATTTATCAAATTTTTACAGCACAAAACACCAGTGAATGCTTACATTGTAGAAGTATGCTTTGGTTTGGAATCCTCATTCATCTTTCTTTGGTTTGGCTTTCCAAATAAAACTACCAGGACTGATAAGCTATTCTGGTGGCAAAAGGGGTTCCGAAGCTGGTCTTGGCAGGACAGAGAACATTATATTCCCACCCAGCAGTAAGGGATTTTTTACTGTTGTCTGCTTTTTATTTAGACCTGGGATTGAAAAAAAAAAAAAAAAAAAGACAATTCCTCATTGGTTTGGGGGGTTTTTTGTGGTATTTCATCTATTATCTACTATTATAATTAATTTGACCCTTGCTACCCACTCAATAGAGGGCATCTGTTGTGTTTTGTTCGCCTTTCCCTGAAGCGTAAGGGCTCTGACTTTGCTAGAAGAATTGTCTCTAGAAACCACAAAGTGCTTAATACCATGCCAGCAACTTCATAATACTATTGTGAACAGAGCTAAAATTTCTGATGTATTTTTTTTCATTCTGATCAACAGTTCACAACTGGAAGAAGAACTGAAGCTTGCAGTTTCATGCTCTCTCAGTGGCCTCCCATCCTCTGAACTGGAATCTTTCAGCCTTCATCCTGAATCATGCGTAGAACAGAGGAAGGTAAATTCGTTTAAACTTCACCCCTGCTCCAAACACTGAAGCCTGTATTATCAGCATTTCAAATCATAAGTTTCCCTTTCAGATGCAGACAACTGTTTTCTTCATATGAGGTCACAAGCATTTTAGATTCCTGATTCACCAAAAGATTTTGCCCTTGCTTTTCTCTCTTCCTATTTTTTTTAATACTTTGGCATAGTCGGTTCTTTCACCATATGGAAACACTTCTACCTCCTTATCCCCTGTACACACTTTCCCACTCAACATGATGACATGTGACCACTCAACTCATAAACAGGAGTTAGGGAAACAGAGGTTAAACCACGGGCACCAAAAGTGGTTTTGAGAATGCAAATGTGGAAAAACTGGGATAATCCACAAGCATGTGGTTTGTTACCATCTGCCTCGTGCTCTGAATGTATAAGCGCATTCACCCAGAGTTTACAATTGAAGGGATACAATGTTTTTTTTTCCTGGTAGAATACTGTGCGTTTTGGCTTGGAAAGCATGCTTCCTTCCCTTCCCGTGGTGAGAACACAGGTGCTGCACGCTGCTATTATGGATGATCTTTTCCAATAAAGATCCCACACAGGCCAGGATGCTAAACACGCACCTTGGCTTTATCCTGATGGATTGCCTACAATCCCACATCTGCCTTCTTCCTCCTGTAGCCCCATCTAGTGGCTCCCACATCTGTACATCTGCCATATCACCCTTCCAGGTACCCGTGAGAAGGAGAGATCATAGAATAATAGAATATACCGAGCCGGGAGGGACCCACAACGATCATGGAAGTTCATCTCCTGTCCCTGCACAGAAATGTGTAAATAATGGCATACATAGGTATAGAAATACACTCAAGCAATTTCACGTCTTCACCTCCAGATTTCAAAAAGCATCACTTGGGTGTTATTTAGGTCACCTGCAGCTGCTGGTGCACAGACAACAAATTTGCCCCATGGTGGAATGGAGGATTATAGGCCGGATAACATAGTCTGTAAGGTCCACGGAAAAAGCCATCCTTTGGGCACAGCTCAGGGCTGTTGGCAGCTGGAGCTGACTGCACTGCTGCTGCATGGACTTGCCTCAAAAAGGAGTGGTGACTTTTCAGAAAGCTTTTGCCTGGTAGACCATGAGTGGCTCCAAGGTGCCACAGGGATTATTGTGTCTCCTAAAGGAATCTCTTAAAAGGAGTAAAATTTATTTTGTACCAAAATGTTTTAATACATATACCAAATTAATCCAAATCTTCATATATCCATATAATTCAAAATGGTTTAAACCAAGAGGGGTAAAGAAGGACGGCAAAATACAGCAGTAGCTCCGCAGCCTATGCGCTGTGACTTGTCTTTGCTGTAAATGTCCATTCAACAGATGAACTCAGAGCTGAATGCCTTATTCTTAACTTTTCCTGTCCAGTTTTTCTTTCATTAATTTAGAGTTTCCATTGAGAATGGACTTCAGGTGATTAAACAAAGGAAGAAGAATGCCTAAGAGGGCGGTAGCATAGAGGAACTAATGGAGCATCTGATGGGAGATGCAGTGTCCAAAGAAGGACTCAAAGAAGATAATGAAACATGGATCTTATGGAAGTTGGTGCAACACTCCCACTACCCAATTCCTGCTTTTGGGAAGCAAGTCTTAGTGCTCATTTCCAAAGAGTCTTCATCTTCGGGCCTCACCTCCTTTGCCTGTGACTCAGTGGCCACAGGTGGTCCTGGGAGCATCTCTCAGCATCAGCCCTCAGTGCCTTGGTTTCTGGCACTCAGCAACTATTTCAGCTGAGACACTGCACCATGGCCACTTCTCCAGAGGAGAGCAACCAGGCTGGTGAAGGGACTTGAGCACAAGCCCTATGAGGAGAGGCTGAGGGAGCTGGGGTTGTTCAGCCTGGGGAAGAGAAGGCTCAGGGGAGACCTCATCGCTCTCTACAACTCCCTGAGAGGAGGTTGTAGCCAGGTGGGGGTTGGTCTCTTCTCCCAGGCAACCAGCAGTAGGACAAGAGGGCATGGCCTTAAGCTGTGCCAGGGGAGGTTTAGGTTGGATATTAGAAAGAAATTCTTTACAGAGAGAGTAATCAGCCATTGGAATGGGCTGCCCAGGGAAGTGGTGGATTCTCCATCCCTGGAGGTTTTCAAGATGAGGCTGGACATGGCACTTAATGCCATAGTCTGGTAACCGCGTTGGTGTTGGATCAAGGGTTGGACTTGATGATCTCAGAGGTCCTTTCCAACCCGTCTGATTCTATGATTCTATGATTCTATGATTCTATGATTCTATGATTCTATGATTCAGAAGGACAGGTTCACTGGAAGCAGGGGGAGAAAGGCTGAGTGAGGCACCTGAAAGAGGCAGAGCCATTTCAGAGAAAGAGGCACGACAGTTTGTCAGAAGCACAGAGCCAGCCTGTTGCTGGAACCTGGCACCAGATGTGTGTCTGGGCAGAGCAGAATCAGGTCTGTAATGAACTACAGAGGCTGCAAACATTCAAAAACTGCTCCAGGGTTTGGGACACACATGGCACAAGGCCATGTAAGCAGCACAGTCCCGGGAATCTTCTGCCAGACGTGCATCTGTCATGTGGGTGACACACCCAACGGTTTCTGGGTCTGCTGGTCAAATTTTCATGTGCTTTCAAATTTTCACATTTTCATCATTGTCTCTGAGGTAGCCACATCTTTTCACAATACAAAGGCCTAATGGAACAGGGAGTTGGTGAGCTGAAATTAGTAGGCTTGGGGCTGCTGCCAGACTTCATCCAGGTCATTTCACCCTCTGTGTCATAGTTTCCCACCTGCAGAAAACAGTGTTAATAATATTTAACTACCTCATGGTACTAAATTGCAGCTTAATTAATGGTTTGCAAAGCACTTTGAAATGCTCACTTGAAATAGGCAAAGGATAATTAACATCATGTATTTATTTAGCGAGTTTTCCTTGCCAGGCACAATCTTCCTAAAATTCTCCTTGCAATAACTGTTTGCACTGCTCTAGAAAAACAAAGCGGTTCAGCCAATATGTTTTCTGTGGGGAGACTTTTTGCTGCATGAATCAGATGGTTGAAACTTGAAGAGAGTGGCTGACAAGACGAGGAGCAGACAAGTCTCTGAATGGGGAGGAGGGGAGGACATGAACAGATGCACAAGTGTTTGTGCTCCCTCAGAGGTGTGTGCATTGTACCAGGAAGTTTTAGTGACACAGCTACAAGGTTGTTGTTCACTTCTGTGCTTGGCCACAACAGGTGCCCCATTCTTCTGTAGGACTGCTGCTTACGTCTTACTTCTGTAGGGCTTCTGTCTCCTGGGTGAATGCAGGCATCAGTTACACAGCAAGGTCTTCAGAGTTGACCTGTTTCTAAGAGAGATTTCATACCTCTGCCTCACTGTGCTTTCCAAATTTTTCTAAATTTGGAATGATGGCTTCAAGACCAGGACAGGAAAAATCTTAAACCTGAATCATCATTGCCACAGTGAAGCTTGTACCTCTGCCCTGGAAATGTCACAGATTCACAGACCTGGAGCACAAATTGAGCTCTCTGTTTATGAGATGGATGTGGTACAAGTGATGCAAGGTGGGATGCAATCCCCAAAAACAAATGAGGCAGCACACAAGAAAAAACATCCCACTGGGAATCTGTGAGGGCTCCTGATTTAAGCAACTTTGTACATGGGCACACAGTGATAAGACAAGGGAGAATGGTTTGAAGCTAAAAGATGAGAGATTTAGATTAAATATTAGGAAGAAATTCTTCCCTGGGGGGGTGGGGAGGCCCTGGCACAGGTTGCCCAGAGAAGCTGTGGCTGCCTCATCTCTGGAAGTGTCCCAGGCCGGGTTGGATGGGGGTCTGAGCAACCTGGGCTAGTGGAAGGTGTCCCTGCCCATGGCAGGGGATTGGAATTGGGGGGCTGTTAAGATCCCTTCCAATCCAGGCCATTCTGTGATTTTCTGATTTGTAAGTGTAGCTGCAGTGTTATAGAAAAGGCTGTGTTAAGAGTGGTTTGAATGGTACACAAAGAATTTCCAGTAAGAAACTGCTTCTTCTCGGATACAACTGTGCAAATGGAATTTTAGGCTTAGATTTTGAGCTGACCATGAAGAGGTCATGATCATTCACCCCAGAAAGGAATGACTGATATTTTCACAACGGCCCATCGACGGTCTGTCTTTGTTCACTTCTTCACTTAGTTCACCTCTGAGGTGAGATTGGGAGAGAACACTCAACCAGTTCCTACAGCCTTTCCCCAGCATTATGAGTGAGAAACGGGAGGTTCAAAGCAAACAGGGGAATTTGATGCCTAAACCAAGCAGGCTTTGCCTAGTTAGTCTGTACAATAATAAACACTGAAGATTGCTCTTGAGCCACATTGTGAAATCCTGCTTCCTAATGGGGATAGTGGCTTAGAGTAAATTGCAATGCATTTACCCTGCAGTTTGGGTTCAGGAACTTGGTTCCATGGGTCAGGTCTTGAAGAACAGGAAATAGAAAAATAAACCTAGTGAGCCCTCTGCGCGTGTGCTGATAATTCTGTGTGACACGTTCAAAGACATCACGTCACTGAAGAAAAGCACATTTTGAAAAGGATACTTAGAGGGTTTTGGATAAATTAGAGCTATTTCATTACATTGATAAATCTTGCTTGCTTACGTCAGCATTGCTAACCTGAAACTTTCATAAAACGTGAGTCAGCACCCTGAAAATGAGGAAATTAGTTTAAAAGTCATGGCATTTCTAAAATGATTAAATAAGCATAGCTTGAGTTTTCACTTTCCCTCCCAATGACCTTCTGATTTAAAAGTTTCTAGATCTCGTTTTCAAGCTTTCCTCTATAATCACCCTGGTTAGAAATGGGGGATTGGTGTCTTTTTTATCAGTGAAAGCAGAGATTATAACTTAATCAGCCGCCTTTGTCAAATGAAGCTGCAAAAGCACCAAATGTTGAAAAACTTGAAATCAGTGAAGCCCTGGGTGGGAGATCACAAGGGCCACTTCAGTGCAGTGGCACAGGAATGTGAGGCAGGACTTGAGCCCAAGTCTCGGCCTCACCCCCCTGATCACTGACCTACTTATAAAACACCAGGGCCCACCTTCCCTCGCAGCAGGTCGTGCCTTCCTCCAGGATCAGCTTTGATGGGATCAAAGAGGCTGCCTGCAGAATAAGTTATTAATCCGTAAGGCTGGAGCAGATCTCAGGTTGCCTCTGAATTCAAGAGCATTTCAGCCGGTGGGGTCAGGCTTGTCCCTTTCTTTGACTGAAAACCTACCACAATGCAGAAGTGCCCTCTAATGTTGTTCATGAAATAGAAAGTCTGAAGGCTCAAGCAAAGCTCCTGATAGCTGCAGGTGTATTTTTCTTGGGAAGCTAAATTGCTAGAGAAACAAAAGTTTTGGTTAGTTTAATTTGGCAAGACAAAAATGCCGTCCTAGGGGAAGACTTTATTTAGAAACTTTATTTTTCCCCTGTTAACTTAGATATTTTATTGAAAAAAAGTTAAAAGGTTCAAAAGTTCACAAGAGATTTTTTTCTGTTGTATTAAGAAAAAAAAAATTGTAATTTCCCAGTTGGGCATGAGTGTCCACAGATTAACTTGTTGTTGCAGAATATGTTGAACCCAAAAGTGACATTCAATTACTTTTTGTGCTATAGTTTTAAATTTTTTTCTGTAAAACTTGTTTGCCTAATATAAGATTCTGTAGTCCCAGAAAAAAGGAAAAAGGGGACTTCTACAAAAATCCTGGCTTTGCTAGCACGTGATATGCAACATGGAGTTCTACCAGCCAAACTTTTTCTGTAGTGGAATGGGGTCTAATGACGTCAGTTGATGAAATTTCCTTATTCTAATTAAGAAATACTGTCACCATTGAAAGCCTGATCATAACATGGATGACTCCTCTCCAGACAAAGCCAAGAACGTTCAGCCAACCTCAAGGTCAGCTATTAGGTGACAGCTGGCACTTGAAACCAGGAGATAAAAGCAGTACCCAGACTTCACGTGTGCCCAGCGGGCAATGTGTCTGCAGGCTGGTTTTGGTGGGGGAAATATTTCACTGAGGAATGAAATATTAATCTGACCATTTTTCTGCACAGACTGAGTTCTTAGAAGCCAAACAATGGCTGCATGCAGAGCCTTTTGATATTATACTAAAAATTGGATTTCCCTACCAAGTACAGTATATCTCACTCTGGGGACTTTGGCTTAGGGAACAGTGCAACACAGGCTTTGATAATGGAGAGAAGGCTCAGAAAATACAAAAAATAAGGTTCACTGTAGTCTTACAAAGACTCCATAGAGAAGCCACCATCATCAAAGTAGGACAGATCTGAAAACAAAAAAAGAGTGAGAGCCTTGAGGAAAGATGCAAGAACTTAACACAGGATAATTAACATAGCCCTCCCAACAAAATGCACCACTTGGGATTTTGCAATAAAGATTGCTCTGTGTGCTGCTTGTGCCTGCTGGGATGAGTGAAAAAAAATACTCGAGCTTGCTGCTTCTGGCCTTCAGATGGTCAGCACAGAGAATGGCAAGAGAATTCATCAAAAATATACCCACGTATAAAAAAGTAATGGACAATTTGAAGGGCAGTTTTGGGAGGTGCAGGATAAGACTTCTGGCTCACCGCATGAATGGCAGGACCTGTCTGTGCCTCCTTCTCTGATCCAACCAGGCAAACATCAGCAGAAGGGGGGATTGTCACCGGGTGCATGGGAAACTGCTTATTTGGGACTCAGGAGAGCCTGGAGCAGCCTCCCAGGGAGCCTTGACCTTCAGAGGGCAGCTGGGAAGTATTACTGTGGGTGGTTTCTCAGTTTGTATTTCCTCAGAGAATCCTCACACACTTCAAGCAGCTACAGCCAGATTAGGTGACCGGTCAGCCTTTTTAATTCCCACCGTATAGCAGGTGAAACAATAAAAAAAGTATTGAGTAAGGAACATTAATCTGTATTCAGAGCCCTTTAATAAATGATAAATAAATATATCTGCTTCTTTCCTTTGAATCCTACCCGCTTGTGTTTAGCTATGTGTTTATAGTGGCAATCCAGTCCCCGTGAGCTGTAGGCCCAACGAAATCATGAGCTATTTAAAAAAAAATAAAAATAATCTGAGCGGGGATTTAAAATAGGGTGTGGTGGAACGGCAGGGGTGAAAAGTTTGACTGCGTATCAATAGGCTGTTGGGACCTCCTGGCAATCCCCTCGTTTCCCCTTCAGTGAACACACGATTTTTGCAGAGATGCATTTTTGCTGCCACGTTTTTGCAGCTTCCCATTTCAACCCGAGTTTATGCATTCCCCAGCAAGGAATCAAAAGCTATCGCACGCTAACCCTCGTCCTCTGAACAAAGTTTTTCATTCAGGAGCTTTGGCCGAAGCAGGAAGAATGCCACGGAATTTTAAATTCAAAATTGAAGTGCTCTCCTTAGCATTGTGTTTAACTCCTTGTGGGAGCGGGACTGGGAGGATACTTCCAAAGCAGTTTGTGGCCTGCCTGAAGCACAAGCTGTGGGAGACAGGTACCGCTAGGAAGGCAGGACGGGGAGAAGGGAGAGGAGATGGAAAAGGAAGTTGGTATAGAAATTAAATAAAGTGAAAGCTACAGGGATAGAGTTCAGCGAATAGAGGATAGGGTGTCCAGGCAAGCTGTCCATATGACGAGGAAGAGGGAAGAAGAATCACCAAAAAAGCAATCTCCAAGCATAGGTCCCTTCCAGCTCAGCATATTCTATGAGTCTCTGATAGAAGGTCCCTTTCATTCCCTGTTTTCACTGAAGTCTACTGGATAAAGGGAAGAAGGGGTGCTGTAAGAGCTCTGGAGGACAACATGGGTTTAGCAAAACGGAGTCGGCGTTCCCTGCTTTGCCTGTGGTGATTTACAAATAGGTTTCATGACCAACAATCCTCCACTGCCTCTTGAATAATACGTTGATGTGAAAAACTTTTTGGAAATAAGTATGTTCAGTAAAAATGTAGGGTCTGGTACTTTATTTTCCTGCAGTTTGTCCCCCCCTCTCCTCCCCTTAGTGCCTTTTTCATCCAGCTTTTTCTTGAGCCACATTTGTGAGGACATGGCCTCATATCTAAGCATGTTAAAGTATAAAACAGAGGTAGGAAGAGAAATTCATAGAAAGACAGCATTTTATGAGTACAAAAGACAGAATTAAATGTTCATTTGCATTTCATTAATGCGGGGGGGGGCGTATCTTATTTTTATTTATGAAGGATTCCTCATAAGTGCACTATTTTTGTGTTGGCTGTTGTTGGTATCAGTGAAATCCACTGCTGTTGATTAAAACACTTTCATTCTTTTTTGGTGAATTGGGCATCGTTATAATTTTAGGAAAAAAACTATAGTGGTTCCAGGCAGCTATTTTTCCTGAATTCCCTGTAGCAGATTCTTTTTCTCTAGGCAGGAAACTCTAACAACTCTAGGTGAATGGGCCAAAGGAAAGCAGTGGTTTTGTACACTTCCCTAACATTCATGTGGCTTGGGCCGTTCCACAGGCTTGGAAGTCTTGCTTGGGGACTCTTAAACTTGTATTTTCAGAGCACTCAACAGACATTTTGGATAGATGACAACTGCCTCTTTTCCCTGAAGTCCTTCATTCTAACTTTTCCATTAATATTTACTTTTTCCAGTCACCACATCTCACAGAAGGGTTGGGGATTTTCATTCACTGCTAATGCTGTCAGTCAAAATTGCTGGTTTTCTGGGTTTTCTTTTTAGATTGTGTCTAAATTCTGTCTTCCGGCTCCATACGCAGAATTTGAGTTGGTTACAAAGCTCATGGAATTCAGACACTGTGTCTTTCTTCTGTGCAGTGTCTCTGGTACTAACACTAACACACAATCAGGTCCTTTTCACCTCAGCTTCAGCTTTTTTCATCTTTTCCTGCCTTCCACATCTCACTAGAGATCATTTTTTATGCCCCTGTGGCGGATAAGTGTTAACATACTAAAATCTGGGGTGAAGCAGCAAACACTAACAGCATGTTCCCACCTTGGAAAGGAAGGCTCTGGACTAGTGGGGCGGATAGAAATGAACAAGAAGTCTTGGATACTCTTATTGACTACATCTGAATGCAATTCCAGCTCTCCCTCTCCCATCGTCAAAAGCAATACACTTTTTCCCAAGTTCTCGCCTCATTCCCACTGTCCTGCAAGTAACATTTCTTTCTTATGAAACCGGTGATTTAAAGAAAATATGATTTGAAAACTAATTCTCTAAGGTTGTGAGCCAATTAAGGATGCCTTCAGACTTTCTAGTTTTCATTTTTTAAACTGTGGGGGCCTGAAGAGAACTGTTCTCAATTCAATTCAAGATTATAATGAGAAAAGAAAACACTGAGGACTGGGCCTTTAAGCAAATCAGAAACTTTTTCTTTCTGTATCAAAAATAAGAACAACTTAGAAGTCTCAATGCATGAAGCACTTCAAAAAATGTGACTAATACACCAAAATGATGAGTCTTGGTTCTGTCACGTTGCTTCACTCAACTACACTTGTGTATGTCAGCTGGCACAGCGTAACCTGTCTGGCTCATGATTAGAAATAATTTGGGCACAACAGTCAAGTCTGTCTAGCAGATGACCCCACCTATGTTGAATGTGCTAATCCCTGAAAGGCCAGAGTATTGTGTAAAAGGGTGGAAAATCAAGGATCATCTTAAGACCAGCTCATAAAAGTTACATTTATATTGTCCAAAAAGGACTTATCTTCTCTCTGAACATTATTCTAATGCAGATGTGTGGGAATACTTAAGCCACATGTAGCATCTGGTGAAGATAAAGATTTATTTTGGCTGAACTGGCTGTATTAGCAGATAGAGATCCGGCTTTGAACTAGATCTTAGTTCATAGCCTGCTGCTGCCTTGGGATTAATTTCAGAATTTCTGTTTGTTTTTATTATGGAGAAATTACTTGCAGCTGATTTTTTAATATCTTTGCATTCTTCAAACAGGCAAGCTACTGAAAAGAGATGGGAAAGTCAGAAAAAACTGAAAGTGACAGTAACTAGCTCTTAACTCGTCACATGGAGACCAGTGGTGAGGGGTTGAACAGAACCAAGTGCAAGGTCCTGCACCTGGGTCGTGGCAACCCCAGACACACCTACAGGCTGGGTGGAGAAGGGATTGAGAGCAGCCCTTCGGAGAAGGACTTGGGGTTGGTCTAATGGTTGATGAAAAACTCAACATGAGCTGGCAGTGTGTACTCACAGCCCAGAAACTAACCGTGTCCTGGGCTGCATCCAAAGGAGTGGATTCATCCAGCAGGTGGAAGCAGGCGATTCTCCCCATCTACTCTGCTCTTGTGAGACCCCACCTGGAGTGCTGTGCACAGTTCTGGTGTCCCCAGAATAAGAAGGACAGGGAACTGTTGGAGCAAGTCCAGAGGAGGCCATGAAGTTGATCAGAGGACTGGGGCACCTCCCCTATGAAGCCAGGCTGAGAAAGTTGGGGCTGCTCAGCCTGGAGAAGAGAAGGTTGTGTGGAGACCTCACAGCACCTTCCAGTACCTGAAGGGGCTACAGGGAAGCCAGAGAGGGACTCACCAGCAGGAACTGTAGTAACAGGACAAGGTGTAAAGGGTTCAAACCGAAAGAGGGGAAATTTAGGTTAGATATGAGGAAGAAACTCTTTCCTGTGAGGGTAGGGAGGCCTTGGCACAGGTTGCCCAGAGAAGCTGTGGCTGCCCCATCCCTGGAAGTGTCCAAGGCCAGGTTGGATGGGGCTCTGAGCAACCCAGGCTAGTGGAAGCATAACAGGGTGGTTGGAACAAGATGATCTCTGGAACGAGATGATGTCTTTCAACCCTTAGCATTCTATGATTCTATGACATCAGCATATTGGTTTCATTTTAAAGAAGGGATATCCTCATCTTGCTGAAATTAGTAGCCATCTTGACAAGATCTGGAGTTCCGTGCATTTATTCTTGCCATACTGTGCCTTTGCTAGACAATGCCCTTTTGCTTTGTGGACATTTGGACTGCACCACTGCCTTCTTCTCAGAAGTGTCACTGTGACAATGCACAAACACATTTTCAGTCCATGTCCTGCTGTCTTGCTGTGACTCTCTTTTCCCAGGGCATTCTTTGGGTTGTTGGACCATTTTTGTCTGACTTTGTCTAGGATGCAAAGTGAATACTTGCAGAGGCAGACAGACGAGCAGTGAGATATCTAGTGTTGCCATTGATTCATGCTGTTTTATTTCTGGTTTGAGTATGTCTTGCTTTCAATGGTGAAATAGAAAACACAGTGGGTGGTGGTGGAGGTTAGCAGGGGGAATTTGCACACTAGAGGAGGCAAGAAGAGCAGAGCTCCTTTGTTGGCATAATTCGCACTGGACAAGTTTCGGTGATGGAGAGTGAGATTAGAAAAGCTTTTAGGCTCTGGCTCTCATACAAATAGGCCTGTACTCGCCCAAGTACCTCTGTAAGCACCCAGAATCATAGAATAGCCCGAGTTGGAAGGGACATACAAGGATCATCGTAGTCCAAATCCTGGCCCTCCACAGGACAGCCCCAAGAATCCCATCCACCTCTCACTTTGTGATATAGTTGGTTGCCTCCTTTGTGACTTTCCTGCACCTTGCACACATGGTTACAGAGCAAGAAAGGGGCCCCAAAGGGCGTTGCCAGTCAGTACTCCGAGGGCGGCGTTGCTATCAATCTCCAAATGCAGGCCGGCAGTGTTGCCTGTCCCCATGTGAAGTCTCCTGACTCCTCCTCCTTCCACACCTCCAAATAACCCACTGCACATCCCTGGATTAAAAGGAAGCCCCAAGGTGAAAAGCCCTGAGAAATGTCTTTGCAGCTTGGACACATCCATTCTCTTACCCAGCCCGAGTTTCTGCTCCTCAAGGCTACTGCCTTCCCAGCACGTCTGTTGTCATGCAAGCAAGACAAGATGAACTACTGGCATTAAAAAAAAAAAAAATCTGCTTGCCTTCCCCCCACTAGAAGGAGGGGATTTTGGGTGGGCAGATGAGGTGGGAAATGAAAGTTATTTCTACGTACTAACTCCATGTACAATAGTCAAACTGAAGTGGTTTTTCTTCTGTTATTCAAGTCCAAAATTTCAAAGAAGTTTATTATGCATCCACTTCACTGCAGAATCTCTTCAGATCCAACAAACCAACCAAGTGCATGTCATCCTTTGGCCTTTTAAGCAAACCACAGTATACTGTAGTGAGGGTTTTGAGTGGGTGGTACTAACCACCAGCATTATTGCCCAGGGATGTTATTAACACAATAAAGCTTCCTGTGGGATCACTCTTTTTATTGTAATGTAATATTTCAAGTACTGACCACAATTTATAATATCTCTCAACCGAAGAGTCCAGCATATTACCATTGTAATTGTAACTTTTCTACCTAAAGCTCACTCAAGGTTTTAATTGAACTTGGTTTGTTTTGAATTTTCAGATAGGGTTTTATGGAGTGCACGTAGTCCCACTGAGCTCACTTCTCTAATGAAAAAAAAAAATTTAAATAGAATGAATTCTTTAAGAATTGCACAGATTTATCTGCATTTATTATATAAAAAATAGTAAAAAAAGTAAAATTTGACCTATACAGAAACAGCTTGCTGCTCCAGTCCATCTCAGAAACTGGACCAGGTGATTTCACCTGAAAGTATACATCATAGGATCCCTCAGAGGGAAAGGCAACATGGGAAAGACAATGCAATCCAGATTAGGAGTTTTTTAACTGTTTTTCATAGTCCTTCTTGTTCCCTAGACAAAGGTAAGTGATTTGAAGAGAGAACAGACACTTGAATATTTCAAGAATTCAACTCTTACCCTTCTAAAAAAAAGGTATCATCTTTTAGAGTTGTTACCACCCCAACAGACCCTTGTCTCTTCTTACACTCTTTTAGTTTCTGAGGGTTTATGAACCATGTTTCTACTCTACACTGACTTCAGATAATTGAGATTAATCAGTTTCTTGCCCCAGCTGAAATCTTAGTCCTGTGAGTTTACCAGTCCACACAGTCCCAGCCACCCTGTAGTATACTGGGCTAGTCAGCAGAGAGACTCCCACACTGGTGTCTCACAGCTGGTGAGCCACAGCCCTGACAAGGTTGTCTGACCCTTTACAGAGCATATTTGCTGAGCGGACAGAAGGAGTCAAATGATTTATGTGGAGAAGTCAAGATAAGGGGGATATACCCAGGTTATCATTTCAGACAACCTTGAAATGCAAAAACTAGACTTGGTCTTCCTAGAGAACCGGCCTGCCTGGCCATCCCTCCTGACTCGGTGTCTTTCATCAGTAACATATTTGAAGTATGTTAAAACTAAAAACACAGAGAAAGGCACTGGACACTAATGAAAAACAGGATTTCCTACTTTTCCGAAGTACTTACATAGCACTGTAGAGACAGGCAAGGTGAAGAACTTTGGAGAAGGTCATGCTTTAGAAGATGTGGGAAGACTGGATTATGTTTTCATGTTTTAGATTTTTGGCTGCTTTGCTGCCCATGAGTTTCATCTAGGTGGCGAGAGCCATGTAGTTCAGAATGGAAGAAACGTGTCTGATTTTATTTAAATTTAAGTATGTAAATAAGACATTTACCATGGTCTTTTTCCCACTGAAAGAAATCTCACTGACAGTTACTCAAAGTGATCAAACAGACAAACTAATCTCTTCTTAGACTGAAAATCACAGTAGTTCATAATTTTTTAAAACCAGACAAAAAAAAAAACAGCTGGAGGACTTAATTTACTTTTTTATTCTCACTCCTAAAATGCTGAATCCGTTTCAATCACAGCTGGGGACAAGGACAGCCAACAACAACACATCACTCCTACCATGATACCTTTTTATGTCCTCTTCTGGGATGCATCAAATGTTGATGACCAAATTATGACCCTTTCCACCTCCCTTACTGAAAGCACAGAACTGTTGCCAATAGTCATCAGCCAAGGTTGTAAAAAATGTGAAGCACAGGATCATGCCTAAGATACTAAAGCAGCTTCCATACTATCAAACAAATAGCTTCTTCAGCAGCTGCCGGTGATATCAAATCTGTCAAGTACTTGTCACCATAAAGACAAGATATCACTTAGGTATTGGTAGAGGTTGAGCACCTCAGTGTCAGGATCCTTCTCTCTGAAAACTTCAGGCTGGTGGCCTTAGCCCTGACACCCTTGACTTTCCTTACAGAGAGGTAGGAGCTTTTTTAAATAAGTACCCCCTGTTTTCAACAGCATTTAATCTGTACAGGAGATGCAGTGTCAAATTTTAATGTTGTTATGGGACAGACAAAATATGGAGCACTCCCCTCTACTTTCCAAAATCATGGTGTTTTCGTGGCTTATCCAGTGAGACATTCAATATTCCCTGAAGGAAAATGAGATAGAATGTGTCACTAAGGCTCACATAATTTTGACTGAGCCGTTGGGATCTGTTTCATTCTGTTCTCATAAGTGGGGAAGCAGTGATAATGAATGACCTGACAAAGATTTAGAGGTAGAGCTTAAAGAACCACTGAAACATTTGTTTCAACAACTTTACAGTTTATTCAAGGTTTTCAGCCTTTCTGGTTGTGAAGAATTGAGAGGTATGGTTTATAGGAACAAAATTCCTTGTGAGGTTAGAATCAAATTCTGCAGTAGCTACTTCAGAAAAATCTTCAAACTTTCTTCTTCCCTCCACTTTCAAAAATAGGCTGGACTAAGGAGCAAGGCACTGGTAGAAGGACGTAACACAAACCTTCCTGAAAGGGAAGGCACATTTGGGTTTTTTTTTCAGTGATCTTTTTTCCTCCCACTTGTTCTGCTCCAGTTTGTTATGACAGCAACTGTAAATCTAATTTTGTCTTCTCAAACCACAGATCTAAGAAGTTGTATTGGAAACCCAATGTGTGATGAGTGAGATTAAAAAGTCTTTGAAGCACTTCAGAGGAGTATGATTTAGGTCACAGGGCAAAACTTGGAGTACAGTAAGGTCAATAGTCTCTTGACTTTTATCTTCAACACAATTTCACACTTCTGACACCTTGATAAACTTTTCCTTTACTTGAGACTTTCCCAGAACAAAAAACCAAAAGAAAACCACTCCCCATCCCGGGGACCTTTTACAACCGCCCAGTAGGGGGGAAAGAAACAACAGGGTGTTTACTGAGTAGTGTAAAATCTATTTTTAAATTAGAAGTTAGTGTAGGCTGGTCTTTCCACTTTTGACCACTTCTGCATCTGAACAAAACCAGTAATGATGACAGCAAAATTTTAACAGCCATGAGCCTCATGAGGTGAATTTCCATGAATGCCAGTGATGTTTTGGCTACAACAAAAAACTTAGTCATTAAAATTACTCATTATTGATATATAGAATCATTCAAAGGGGTTTTTTTGATTTATTCTTGATGAAATGGTTACTGATTTTTTTTTTCACCCTCAGCAGTTCTATAACAGCTCTTGGGAATCCTGAAACTGAAAAATCTGTGTCTTTATAAGTATCTTTTTATTTCAATGGGGCATACATGTCAGTCTGTCATTACAGGACTGCTCCAGAAGCAGTGGGCTGTTCCCAGCTGACGTGCTGTTCAAGGGCTGTTCATGTGTGCTAGAGTGTGAAGATCAATTTGCTTTAGGGACTGGTTACATGTGCTGAGATACATGACACATTGGTTGGCACTGGTTTTGATTTCAAAATCATAACAGAGAAACCACTAACAACCTTTAAGCAATGCCTCAGCTATTTAGAGTTCATAATAAGAAATTACAGAAAATTTGTAAACTACACAAACTCCACTAAAATGTCAAAATTTATTACAGCTGTGGGACTAGGAGCTAACTGGTTGAACAGAAGGGAATTAAGTTAACATGTTTTAATTAAGTTCAGATAAACTAATGACTCAAAAGCAGCAATTTATGATGATGGTCCAGTAAACTATCTGGAACAAAAGTTGGCAAAATCCCCTTAAAGATGGGGTTTTTTTTCTTAGCGTTAATATCATTAGCACAACAGATTGCATTGTCATAAGAAATCTGAAGGGAAGTGCAAGAATACGTAGGTGATATCTCAGCTATGATCTTTCCACTGAAGGAGGACTCGCTGCTCACAGAGGAGGTAAATTGGTCAGTGGCATCGTCTCATGACGATTGAAAAATTAATTGCCTGATACCTTGCCCTGTTGATCCTTGGGCTGTCAACCCATCTTCTTTATCAGGCATTAAAGTACTTTCTTCATAAAGATTTATTTAAAATAATTTGATGCTTCCTATCCCTTTCATGTGTCCTCTCTCTGAATGTGGTGTGTGGTTCTTGGCCTTGCATGGTCAGGCACACTTGGTTCTTTGATACACCCAGAGATTGCAGACAGAGTGATTTTGTGTTATTTCAGTACACTGAAAAGGTTTAAAAAGAGCAACAAAACTGGACTGAGCTACCATCATCTTCAGTTCTTCTGCAGAAAAACCTAATATCAAATCCACTTATGGGAACATATGTCAGACTCAAGAAACTCAATAAACAGTCAGTGGTCTTAAAGTAGTGCAGTCTACTGTAGCCAGAGGACAAACACAGCATAGAGCAGTGGATCAATCCTCTCTTTGGAGCATTTTATGGAAAACTATGGCACATTCCATTCCTTTCTGTAGGAGCTCACACAGGCATAAGAAGTGACTGCCTTTAGGGAAATTTTTGGACAGCTGAGCCATTTGACTCATTAACTAAAAATTTCTGTGGCACCCCCAGCTCCCACCCTGGTCTCCTCCTCTCTTCTACTCCACTGCCCCACTTTCAAAATGGCATGCTGACCCACCACACGAAATGAAAACTACCTCTTATTTGAAACACAGCAAAAGTGGGAAAGATCCCTGCAGAATCAGAAGTACAGTAAAGTATTCCAGGCTGCTGTTGCCCAATTCATTTTGTTTGCTTAGAAGGCGGTGCAAACACTTGTAAGCTTTTCCTCAGGTGCAAACAGAAGGAAAATAAGTATTCACTCAAAATCTGATTAAGGATATAAAGTCATCCAGTCATCCCACGCTGGACTGACTCAGCCTGGTCTGTAAAATCCATGTATGAGCTTCAGGAAGCCACAGACTTACTAATGCCCCAGTCTAACAGCTTTATCTAAAGAGAATGTTGTTTGGTTATTTCAAAGCTGCTTCATCTTTTTTTCCTATTCCCTGTGAAGTATGAATTTCAGAGGAGATGAAGGCATTTCAGGGTAAGTGCTTGATCTAAAGGCCAGATCTAAAAGGCATTTAGTCCCCTAACATGCTTTTGAATAGTCTGCTTCCACTGGGAAATTACTATTCTACATGGTCTGAGTGGCATGCCAGTAAGAATACCAGTAGGAGAATTTCAAGTGGCTTTTGCATGCACAGTTAGAACCTTATATTGTTGTTTGCGGTTTTTGTTTTTTTGGATTTTGCTAAGCCCATCTTCAGTAGTCAGCTTCCTTTTCTCCTAATCTGCAGCTGCTTCACTGACTATCCATCATCTTTATTACAGTGTCATTTGTATACGT
Source organism: Oxyruncus cristatus (assembly GCA_013399855.1). Taxonomy (NCBI): domain Eukaryota; kingdom Metazoa; phylum Chordata; class Aves; order Passeriformes; family Cotingidae; genus Oxyruncus; species Oxyruncus cristatus. The sequence continues at coordinate 836,841 of VXAY01005793.1, read as the reverse complement.
CATTCTTTTACATTAATCAGAAGCAGACCAAGTGGGAAAGAAATTGCTCCACAGGGATGAGGTCTGGTGCTGTAAACGATATGTTGAATAAGAATGGAATTCAATGCAAGAGACGCTGTGCTTGTTTACACATGTTGAACTGATGTCTTTTATCTGTAGGACACATCCCGGTTCTTTGTTGCGGTCATTTGGGGCCCTAATCCAACACGGCTCTGCAGAACGCCTGTTAGCAGTGAACAGTCCCACTGCTGCCACCATTGTCATTAAGTTGCATAAAGCCAATCACCCACTGTAGTGTGGTGATGAACCGGGGCCCAGCAGCTTGGAAACAGAAGCTGGTCTATGAGCACTGGGACTGATGAAGTCTAGATTCTTGTTAATGCATAATGTTCTATATCATCACATCACAGTAATCCCAGATTCCTCCACTCCCTTGAAGAACTTTCCCAAAAGTGATGGTAACTTGTTCCACCTTCTCCAAACCACCCACTTCCACGACACCTTCAGCCCTTTTCACCTCCTCCATACTTTTGGGAGCTCCATTATCTCAGCTGGAGATGGGAAGTACTGTGAGAGTGTCATACTATGGCTTTCCTGGTCACTGGGCTGACTGCGACTTCTCACTTATTACATATAGCAAAGGCTGTGAGTGAAGGTTGAGTCCTTCCTTCAGGGCTCTGTCAGGGTGTCTTCCTTCCTCCGACCCCCCAAAATATCAACTTTCCCAAGTAATGGCAGCTTACTGTCCATTATGTCCATAATGAGACCATCTGTCAGGTTTACTTGATGGACTCAGCCCAGGGGTTAAAGAATGTCAGAAAGATGCAGACGATCAAGCAGGTATGATGGGCAAAAAAGTCCATTTCCTTAGAAAACCAGGCTAGTTTGCATTCTTGAGGTAAGACAGCCTTCACCGTAGTTGTTCCTTCACTTTTGCCTTTGGAGCAAATTTTATCATCTCATCAAGTGCCTGTTTATCAAGACAGGTATTATTAACGAAGTGCTCGAAATGTGTATTCACTCTGAACAGCAGTACTTGGAACTGGGAGGATTTTAGCAACACCATTTCTTCACTTTTAAGCCACGGTATGGGTAAAAGCAAGGATCAGCACAGCCAGATAGAACATAGCTGGGGAACTGGAAAGAAAAATCAGTAAGGTTAAGGAATTCAAATAAAAAGAAGAAAAAACAAACATAAACAGAAAGACAACATTGAAAAATTAAGAATTATTTAGATTTTGGCTTGCCCTTGGGGCCATTACTGTCTACCTGTCAGGTTTTAAGTGTTAAGTAGAATATTAATAATAAGTAGGAGCTTAATATGTAAAAATCCCAAATTTACATTTTCTTCATGGTTTGAATGCAATTGTCCACTGCACACTAAATGTAATGGCAATGTTTTCAGAAGGTCCCTCCAGTGTCAAAATGGAAGATATTCTGTATAAACTTCCAGATGGTATTGGAGCTTTTATATCCTTATCAACTAGTGTGTGACTTCAAAACTGTAGCATTGATTACGAGAAATTCCAAGTCAAATTTGTAAACAAAAGTATGTAATTACACATAATTATACAAGTCTAATTTATATAGTTAGAAATACACATGTAAACAGATAAAATACATAATCAAACATAATACTCAATGCTGCTGAAAGGCATGTTGTGACCCATAAATTAATTATGTATATTTTGCCCCCCACTACTGATGCCAAAGCTTTGAAGACTTCTTCTCACATGCCAAGGCTTTAATTTTTCAGTAACTACCCAGCTGTTAAATGCTGATCTTGCATTCAATTAAGTCAACTGGAAATTTGGATTGTTGGTGCAGTTCAGAAGTTTAGTCCTGAAAAGCTGGATGCACTTGCAGTGATATCACTAAAATGTTCTCACTTACTTGCAAGGCTATGATTTTGTCAGTCAGTTGCCTAGGATAACTCCAGATAAATAGGAAGACACTGGGAGGGGAAAAGAACTCAGAAACAAAAAATACACTGCTTTTTTGGTTGTCTGAAGTCCCAGCTTTTTCCTTGGGCAGGAGTGATAGTCTCATCCAAGAGCTTGTTCGGCCCTCTGTCCAAAGCTGGAAGGAAAGACACAGTTTTCCATTCTTTTCCAGGAGCAAAATTAGGGAAAGAGGGTATGAAGGAAGAAAAACTAATAACACATCTGCTGAGGGAAGGAGGTTCTCCTTAAGCCTGAGAAATCCCATGCCCTGAAGCCTGGGAGGCAGGAGATTAGGCCCCTCTCGGTGAGGAGAAAGGAAAATTACATGTGTGAAGCTCAGTAAAGCAAACCAAGAGGAAAGTAAGGGAGGATTTCCTTTCCTCCCATTCAGGTGATTCTGTGTTATTTGCATCAGAATCTAGGGGAATTTCTAGACATCTTCAAACCCATCTTATTCCTAAACTTTGCCATCCTAGAGTATTATTTTTACAATGGATCCCGATATACAGTGTTCTGAACTATCTAAAACATCTTGGCAAAGCTTATCTTTCTTAAGGAAGCTGAACAAAATCCCCAAGGTGCCAGAGGCCCAACTTGCATAGCATTGTTTGACACTTTTCTTTCTGGATACAGGAGCGCTCCCCCCGAATTTCACGAATCCACAGCCCGCTCTTCTAAGGACCAGCCCAACTCCGTGGGTCCCATTTTCCTGGCAGAAGCCAGGCTGTTGTGTGTGGAGGCCACGTCTTTTATTAATGGTGATCGACCAGCAGCACAGCAAACTTGCCCTCCTCTCCTCCCCGCTTCCATTCCGGAATTCTCACGGCGTGACCCGCCTGACCCGGTGAGGGTGTGTCAGTCCTTGCGTGGCAGCTGCCGAGGAGCCTGAGAATGGTGTTTGTGGCTTCTGTAACGTGGACACCTGCCCCACAAAGCCTGACCTGAGACCACCAGCTAATTCTGTGCTGGCCACCTGACAGTAACAGGCAGCCTTTCACCTTCTTTACAAAGCATGTGCATGTGTGTGTGTGTGTGTGTGTGTGTGGGTGTGAAAGCCTGTATTTCCTCTCTTTTATTGGTCTTTTTTTCACCTGCTGCCATATAAACAGCATGGGATAAGAGTCTGCTTCATGCCTGACATAATTTGGAATTTCTAAACTTTCCGTTCTTTTTACTCTTGATAACACCTGACAGTCAAGCAGACAAGTACCTAAGTTAACTTAGCTCCCAACCGGCACCTAGAGAGGCCAAGAATAACACAGAGAAAAATTGGAGGGGCAGAGGATGGCGATGGAGTCAAGAAGGAGAGAGGGGCGAGAGCATGAGAGAAGGGAAAAAAGTGAACTTTGGACTGGAGGAGTTTTAAAAAAAATAATTATTAAAGGCATAACAACATGACAGAAGACTGCCAGAAAAACCTCATCTGTGTGAGGAGGGCAGTGCACACGCAGTGGGAAAAACTCAGACACGCATTTGCCTCTGGGACAACATAGATTTAAACGCAAGACGACTTCGTAAATGGAAATGAATGCAGTGAGCTCAGCTCAGGTCGCAAGAGAGTAGAAGCCCACCAGGTTATGAAACTACTGAAGAATTAGGCATGTTTGGCAGCACGAGCTTTTGGGAGAGGCCCAAGGATGAGCAAGCTCTGAGGATTTGATTTCAGTTTCGAAGGAGGGTGGTCTTTCCATTTCAGGGTCAGCAGCAGGACAGTGCAGTGGGTGTAGAGGTGGAAAGGGAAGCGCACAATTTGGCTGACTGTCATGACCTCTGGATAATTGGAGATTTAACTTTCCATGTCTCAACACTCCCTAAATCTTCCCACACAGGCCAAGTCACCAAAAAAATAGATGGAGGAAAATCTTCCTAGTTGGAAGAAGGCACATAATAGATGTGTTACGACAGTCTTCTTGTCATATGACCTGTCACAACAGACACCAGTTACTAAAGTCTGTAACACAAGGGGGGGAAATGCTGTTCACAGCTGAAGCTGTACACAGATAACATGTCAAACTGGAAGTACTTGTGCGGCGTGTGTGGGAAGAGAGTGCAGTGATATTTGGTTAGACTTGTAAAGAACAGTGAGTTATGTCTGGAGCAAAGGGGTGTGTGCACACGCACACGTACTTGGAGCCTCAAGTTGTGTTTCAAATGCATCACAACCCCTTTGCAGCAATCATTACGACTCCATCCCATGCCTCTTCATGATAAGGCAAGGCAAAGGCAGTGAGGCAAGGCAAAATCAGCTGCAGAGCAGTAATTCCAGGGTGCGTGTGCCTACATCTAAAGTAAAAAGAATGAAAAGCTTGTCATGCGGATCAGAAGCAAAACACCCCAAAGCTCACGGAGGTTTGTCAAACAGGTTCAAGACTGGGATGAAAAGAGGGCTTCAGAACTGTTCTCTTTGCTATACAAAAAATGTAATTTGGTAAGGTGGCTAGTGAGAAGCAATAAATTTTAAAAATACAGATATACGTGAAATAAGAGGTGGAACTTTACTTTTATGAAGAATGAGAGAAAAATGTCCCAGCCAAGCTTGTGAGTTTGCATTTGCAGGAATCGTATAAAGTACTGCCACTTTAAATGTTTTCTCAGGAGAAGCAAATATTTAATGTTATACTTAAATATCCTAAGTAATTACCCATGTTCCTCTAAAAAAGTGCCCCACAGGGTGTCTCGAGACTGTCTCTTTCTGATAGACAGAAGCTCTGCAGAGAGGCAACTCACGCTGACATCCTGTTTCAGGATCTGCCAGCGAGCTGAAGGGTGGGGCACGATTGCTACAGCAACAGCACGTCCAGCTGCAAACGTACGTGCTACCGTGAGTTTAAGCAGAGGACACATAGGTAGGCAAAAATACCTGTGGTGATAAATTACGCATGAAAAAATAAGTGGCCTCCTTCCTGCGGATGCTATCAAACCTGCCCTGCCTGTGCCAGGGGCATATCAGGTATTTTGACATGCACAGAAGCAAAAAAACTACCAGTTGGATGCATGATACTTGGCCTTCATTACTTGCTGAAGTGTGGAACCAGTCTTAAAAGACTTCGTTGTGCTGGGTCAATGTTTCATGTCCCTTGAACTGCTATCACTGTAAAGACAGAACTTATAAGGTAGGCATTTTCCAAAAGCAGCAATCCATTTTGCACTGACTGCACTTTTGGGCTGTTTTGTGTCCCCATCTTCTCCCTCCTTTTTTCTCAACCAAAGAAATTAAAAAGGAAATAAACCTCTACCTCTGTAGAACCCTTTGCAAACTGGTTCAGAGTACTGAAGCACAAGAGAGCCATCAATGTTAGGTGGCACTATAGCTGGAATGATAGAATGAAATCCATATTTCCACCTTCCCTTCTCTCTCCCTATTCCCACAACTTGGCTGTGCCTCAGAAATAGGCTGCCTATTATTGGCAACCTATTGTTATACCCATATAATGTGGTTATTTCTGTTCTAAGCACAATGCTCTCAATATGACTTTGAAAAAGACAAAAAAATGGTTGCCCCTCAAGAGAATTCCTCTCAAGTTTTCTGCTAATTAAGTTCAAAGCATGCTTGGGCAGGTCTTTGAGAGTTTAATCAGTACAATGTAAGAAATTATGCAGTGCAGACAGAATAATGTAATGCTTATAATAAAGTACTCACTGTTATATATCTGAATTTTGATTTAAAGAGCTCTGCATAATCTAGGATGTACATAATGCAGGAATTTCACTCTATTCTTCAATAGCAAAATTGCTTCCTTCTTCATCTGGATGTGAAGGAGGCACCAATAAATGATCTGCGCTTCTTCAGGTTCATCATCATATATAGAAGATTAGAAACAATGGCTGGTATTACTTTGCCTACTACATGGAAGTCTGTATCTGGCTAAATAATTTTATGGAAAGAAAACACATTGCAGAGCAGTGATACGTCCAGCTCCTAAAACAAGAGGACTGAATAGATAATAAATGCAGCTTTAGGTTTTAACTTCTTGTCTAGACAACAGATAAGGAAATCCCACTGATTCTTTGTGATGCTTCCTAATTTCTTAACTTTCCTTTCATAGAAAGAATTAAAGAAAACAACAGCATGTTTTAGAGGTTAATGCTTACTAGGGCAGATCTAGCCCCAGTTGTATCATTGTTGTATCATGCCATGTATGTCTGGGAATTTAAGGACCATGGAAAGATTAAAATGTTTTGAGTGAAGTTGTGGGTAGGGTTAACATCTACATTAAATTTGACTCTGCATCCTAGACTGAAGTGTCATCTTTCCTCCTGATCACCTCAATAAAACTTTTGCCCTACACTTGACAGCCACCTCAGCCGGGCCCTGAAAACTACTCACCCCCAGCTCAGGACAGACCTATCTCAGGCTTGGTTTGATCTCAGGGATTCTCAGTCTCCAGCTGGGGCAATTTTTCCTCATCAAACATACCTGTAGGAGTGTATCTAGTTCTCCTCCTCAACAATACCTAACCTCACACTTTATTAAAACTATTAAGGGGCTCTCCAAAACATTTAATAGTGTCTCTTCTGACTTTTCTAGCCATGGCTGGCTGAACTTACGTTCAGGGCACAGTCTACTAACATAACAACTAGATGAGTTCCAAGGACCTATGTTAAAAGCATACTAGTATAATTTCTAATGTACTTTTAGATATTTCCATTAATTTATGAAAATTTTACTCCAGATGTTGACTTTTGCTGTTTCAATATACACATGTAGCAAGTGCAGCTTGGGACACGAAACACCTTTCTCCACACACCTGTGACTTAAAGCTGAACTTTAGTCCTGGCTCATTCTCCATCTGGAGACAAGTGTCTGTGATTGAAGGAGACAAACCTATGCAAGGTTGCACTTTGTAATTCCACTGAGTGACCCTTCCCTTGCCTTTGGTCTGGTTTGCATGAAGACACATTGTATTATTTGCAAAAGACAATTAAAATTCTTTACTGTTCTGCAACATTGTGAAATAGAGGGGGGGAAATGATGCAGATAAAGCACTGTTTAGACACAAAGAATGAAGTGCAATCTTCATATGCTTAAATTATGCATATGTACACTTGCCCTTGTGAGTGAAGGTGCAGGAAAGATAGCATAAAATCCAGAATGGTAAAATAAAGGATCAATTACTGTATGTGTGAATATGCTGCAAATTTTAAACATCTCATGGTAGAACTAAAGAATGCAAATAGGCTCAACCATTTCTCACTTTTTTTTTCCCCCTCATGTACCTCCCCAAATTTTATTTATTTTGCATGCTGCAGGGAAAGATATCTGTTTTCCTTACTTCACTCAGTGCTCACTTCCCTTGGAGTGCCTGGGGAGTTGTGGTGCATCACTGTCACTTCTGCTGGCTGTCTCTGCAGGACAAGCTTTGAGCTCCTGCATACCCCACTGCCTCTGATTCATGACACTTCTGCGCCACAAATTGCTGGAGATGTTCTGAGGAAGTGTCACTGCTTTGTGCTATTATACTCTTCCTCCAGCATCCAGTTTGACTGCTGGTTGAGACAAGATACTGGATCAGTTGGCTGAGCTACTGTGCCTGCTCTTTTGTTCATCAAACTTCACCAGAAACCCTTGGTTTATTTGATATTGCATAGAGCAATGAACAAAGGGGTGGACCACCCTGGCCATCAACATATCCAGTGGTATATATTCATGAAATAAGACAGACATGCTTTCAGCTTGTCCCCTGAGACCATCCCTGTGGAAGTACTAAGAAAGGGACAGGAGCAGCCATAGGAGTGCAGCTGCCCAGCTGAAAAAGGCCTGTGGCACAGATAGATGGATTACAAGAACCTGTGGCAAGCAGAAGAGCAAGCCCGCAGGGCACTTACTCCATGTCTCATGCATGTTTGAAAACATTTAGACAACAGAGCCTTTTTTGTGCGAGGTAAGGGATGGACACCAGCCAGTGTTTTTCCATACATGGATTGACAGGCAAATATGCCATGTGTAAAGGCTGGATGATGAAGCAAAGCTGGATGATGTAGCAATTGCACAACGGCAGGACAGTAGTTTGACTGTGAGAAAGAAAGAGGCCTTGAATCTCTCCTTTTCAACGTGGGTCTCCATAATTATAATAAAGGCTGTATACGAAAATCATGCAATCTATTTAAACTGGCTTCACACTGTACGTTCAGTAACACTTTTGTCCAGAGCAGTTAGTAAATGTCACTTTAGTGACAGGAATACTTTCCTTATTTCTCATCAGTTTTCCCAGCTGAATTTAATCCTATTACTCTATAGTGTAAACCCTCTAAGTAATTTCTTTCCCTTCTAGTGTTTGTATTTTTCAAGCTTCTGTAGGGTCTTACCTTTTCCCCTCGGTCCCCCTCCTTCCCATGACTTAGTTATTACTAAGCCAGGCTGCAGACAAATGGTTGGTTGAATCCCTAAAGCAAGTTATGACAGACATGCACAAAACAAACACACGTATACACGCCCTGAACCGCCCAGAGTGTAGACAGGATGCAGTCAAAGCTCAGCAATTACTGCTCCTCACTGCTTCAGACTTTGACACATAATAACATGCTCTGACCTAGCTGGGAGTGTCCCGCTAATCCTAGAAAATTTTTTAGTCTTTAAATTGCACAAATGCAAGAAGCTGACACATCTCCAGGCTGTAATAAAATCTGGAGGAAACAAACAAATAAACTAAAAAAAAAAAAAAATCCAACCCTTTAAAACTATTTTAAAAAATATTTTTTGAACTTCATTGCATCTCGTTGTGCAACCTCTGTCAGATCTATGAAGTATGGTAGAGATGTATTTGACTCATACTTTCCAAAAAGGATTTTACAAATCTATGTTTTAGACGTAGAAAAATAGAGGCAGATAGATATACGTACACAGAAGTTTTTAAAAGTTCTGATTGTTTGACAGATACAATGCCAGGAAAGAAGACAACTGGTTTTCGACTTGGGAGATGCCCTATTTTCTTTGCCTTGTCCTGCTAAAGATTTTCTGCACAATGGTAGTCAATTCATTTCAAGCCAAGTCTTTTTTTGTGATATACAGTCACATAAATATGCACAGATTGCCCAGAAACATTTTCAAAGGTGCTCATCTATCTAACTTTCAAACCTGAGTACTTCTTAAAGATCCTGTCCAAAATCTGGTCTGAATCTCCTTTGGGGGCATTCTCCTTTCTTCCAGCTAGAGAATAGGAATCCTAAATTCTTTTTTCAGAGTGTGGGGAGAATGATGCAGAAATTAAATGAGAAAGATCACTGAGACTTGAGTAAAAAAAGAGCAACTTCTAGTAATTGACTGGCATGGAGAGATCTTGTATCAAAAGTGCTCTCTGTCACACTGGGACATCATAGAGTGCTTTTAATCTACTTTTTTTTTTTAGTTAATCTTCATACAACTATGCCAATGTGTTCATGTTTTTAACTAAAACATCTCTCAGTTCTTCAGCTGCAAGAATAATTCACGTGACAGTGAAGGCCACCAGTGAAAATTATCAGTGATGTAGATGATTTGATGTTTTGCTAAGAGTAAGAAGAGCACAGGGAATTAGTGCTGGGAATGTGTTTATGGAACAAGAAAGCGTTTCCACCCACGGCTTTCCTTCATGTTTGAACTGAAAACTATAGAATCATAGAGCAGTCTGGGTTGGAAGGGACCTTAAAGATCATCTTGTTCCAACCCCGCTGTCATGGGCAGGGATACCTTTCACTAGCCCAGGTTGCTCAGAGCCCCATCCAACCTGGCCTTGGACACTTCCAGGGATGGGGCAGCCACAGCTTCTCTGGGCAACCTGTGCCAGGGCCTCCCCACCCTCACAGGGAAGAATTTCTTCCTAATATCCAACCTAAACCTGCTCTCTGTCAGTTTGAAGCCATTCCCGCTTGTCCTGTCTCTGTATTGAACCATCCCCTGCTTGATCTTCTGTCTATTCCAGAGACCATTCCCCTTCCTCTCTTCTGAGTCCCATCTGCTTAGAAATGGGAAATTAGCTGTCCCTCTTTAAATAAAAAAACAGGTTCACCTCAGATCTTTCATCCCCTGTGATAAATGGGCCCTGTACAAATTAAAGCATCTCCAAATCCTAGACTGCTAAATTGCCCTATTTGGGCCTGTTTGCTCACTACTGTCCTCAGGACTACTACTAATAGTAACAGGGAACATCGAGCTTTTTCAGCAGCAAGACCTTTTAATAAACAGTATTTAGCTAAAATGTTTCAAGCAGGTTCTAGATTTCAAGCAAGTTCTCATTTCACAGATAGAGCATGGAAACAACAGGAATAAAAGCTATTGCTGAATTAGTCCTCCCCTGGAAAACTAGAAAAGCCTTTAGAGAAGAGCTGCCTGGTAAGACGAAGAAGTCTCAGTGTAGATTTTACTTGCTTGCAAATACACAGAGATGCCTTTTCTGTTGTGTGCTACCTGTTGGGCTTTCCCTTCACTGCACACCTGTTTCACAGCATCTGGGCAGACTCTTTTCAGCAGAGCAAGCAGGACCAACATCAAAAAGAAGAAAGAAAAAAATCAGGATCAGTGCACTCCAAGGACCAATAAAAGTCCAGGCGAGAAAGTCATTTCTATCCACTGTAACCACAGGCTTGTAGGTATCCTGCAGAAAGTTTCTAAGGTAAACATGGCACTGATAGGGTTTATCAGCCAAAGTGCCATCAAACACTGCTTTGTGTGCATTTACCCACAGAGACAGTAGGAACTGTAATTCTTGCTCTGCAGCACTACCCAAATGCTCTGAGAGCCCCTCTGATGTGGTTGTGTGTGTTGCCCAAGGCTAAATCTGCCTATGCCTGCCCAAATATACGTGTTGAGGATGTACATCACTGTAGCTGCACATATGCCCAAAGAGCCTCTAGCTGGAGATGACTTTTCTGCTGTGAAAAGTGCAGATAAAAGGGAAATTTTTTTGGTTTTCTCTGAATTTTTTAAGAGATTTTCAGCAAATATTTCAAACTTCCTTTCACAGAGTTGTATTTAAAAAAAAATGTATTAAAAAATATTGTCATGACTTTATTAAGAACGCTTTCATTTACTTGACGTAAATTTTTCCTTCAAAGACTAACCTTGAGTGAATTTCTTGAGTGGAAAACATGTGAATTGTTCCACTCTCTGGAGGTAAAGTACTGTGAAAATACTGACTGATCATCAGGTCTCTCCATTATCAGTTTTAAAAAAATCCTATTATCAGAATTCTACGTTTTTTCTTTCTCTTTGCATTCTTTCTGATATCACAGCAGGACCTTTATTTAGACCTTGTAGCAAGCAGGTTTTTGTTTAAGAAAAATAGGATAGAAAAAAACCCCATTCTTTGTTCCTCTGTAACTAGAAAATTATGTCTTACAGGTATGAAATTGTCTCGCACAATCTTTCAAAATTACCAGATCAAGCTGGGGCAAAATTTATGTTTAAAATTTGAGATCTGAGCATAGCTGTTTACTAGAAAGAGTGAAGTCAGAACAGCATCAAAGTTAATGGGAATTCTGCCACTGATGTCTCAAACATCAAACTCAAGTTTTCTACCCAACAGCACTACAGGTTTTTATGAACTATCTGGTCTGTTTTTGACTGACACTCACAATGCTGTTCCTCTGTACTTTCCTTTTTTCTCCTACATCCCGTATCTGCAGTCATTTAGGATCATTTCTAAAGAGAAGCATCAGGTAAACACAGTACTTTAAAGTGAATCTTGTTTTGTTAAATATAACAGGTGAAGGGAACATCTGCTCTAGTCGAGTTCCAAAGCCCATTCTATTACTATTTTTCAGACATTCATACATTTATTTTCTGATACTGAAATTTTCAAAACTTACACTCATGCCATAAAGAAACGGGTTTTGATTCCCTCTACACACACACGCAAAAGGATAAAAGAGATTATTCTGATTGTTCTTTCTCTGTGAAGAAGTTTAAGAATGACTGAAGCAAAAATCTCCAGGGCATGTTACTTCCTAAAGTCAAATTTTGTAAATAATGCCAAGTTTGAGATAATGGGTCAGTAATTATCAAATTAAGAGAGTTAACTACCTGCATTCATACAGTATGTTCTTCATTCCTGTTCTTTATCCTTGATGCACTTTCTGAGGATGCCAATTAAGTGATATAGGCTTTGAAGATTTGTTGACTTTCTTTCCTCACATAACTGTGTAGTAATTAAGACTCCTCTTTCCAGACAATCTGATTTTTAAATCTCACTAACACTGATGAGCCAGACAGGTCTTTAAGTTCTTCAGGTCAGGCAGGGTTTTTTGAGTTTCACCTTTCTGAGGCCATAACAACTACAGCGAAGAAACCCGCCATAAGGATACACAGATACCTGCAAAGTGAACACAGACTGGGAGTCTTGCTCAGGGTCACAGCTGGAGCTGTTCTGATGTGCTGGAGCCTCCCACAGCTGCTTCCAAAAATTTCACACTGATGCTTTGTGATGGTGGAGTGTCCTCACATGCTCCTTTCCAGGGCAAATGTCACGAAAGCAGGAATTAACAATCAGATTGAACATTATATAATTTTCCAGACATTATTTTTTTCCAGTCAAGTCAGTAGCCAATGTTTAGTAAAGCTTCTGCAGTATCTTGCATTGTTGTGTGTGCCTTCAGGTCCCCCTAGAGCATCAGGATCACTTTTGTCCAACAGAAATAATTATTAAATCTACTAATTCCATTTGTGCTGTTCAACTCCAGAAATATTCCCAGGCAGCTCAGCTTTTGTGCTTTACTGCTACACTGCCTCCACAGTGCTGTCCAAAAGTGGAACTTTCTGTGCACACAGGTGGATGCTCTGTTTTCCAAAGAACAGTCACAGGCATGCAAAGGCACAGAAGATAAAAAAATATTTGGCATCAGGCTGTTCTCCAAACACACATCCCCATATAGAGGGCTGCATTCTTAATTTTAGTTGATATTGTGCTTCAGTGTGGATTAGTCTATAATTTCAGGTATTTAACTTCTGTTACCTTGTAGCTTTATTACCTTTCTGCCTGAAGCATTAAAAAGAAATTAATTTCATTTGCAGGCTCGTGGGCAATTCTGGTTACGAACCATTTGTCTGATGAATGTGAATTTTTGAGGGTCAAATCTCTCAGAGTTCTCTTGTCTTTCTCCAAATGCTGATCATTGTCTTGGAGTATTATGTGTGTGTCACAGATCTGTTTATGATTTTTGTGACTTTTGACAAGCTCTGCAAGGCATTCTGCCACAAATCTCTGTTTCAACACTCCCCTGGGCCAATTTTTTACAGCTTTGGAGCTTTCCTTAGAGGAGTCAAACAACAAGTTTTATAGCTTTGTTTTCAAATCTTTTTGATTGTCCTTCCCTTTCTCATGTTTTTAATGCTGTTCTGTAATGAAATAGCCAGAAACCACTGAAAGCAGCAAGTACATGAAAGTAATCACTGTAAAGCATCAGATTATCATCTGAGGGTCTCTCTAGGGTTGGTGTCTTTTGTCTACATATATTGACTAAGGTGCTGTTCAAAATATTATCAGTTCTTCTGCATACAACTAAGAGAGCCTGAATTGACCAGAGTTGATCTAGTTTTTTAAATTACTCAGTTAATTTTACTGCTGATATTATATGTATTACCCAACACTGAAATCTGTTTCAAATGCCAGCTTACTGGCAGCACAAAACATAACCAAAAAATTCACTAAAACTAAAATCCACTAAAACTAAAAAGTAGAACTCTCTATAAAGTGTGGATCTCTGTGGCTATTTGGTTGGGTGGTGAATGTTGAATGTTATAGCAGCAATGTTGATATGTAGTAAGAAATTAAAAGTCTTCAAAATAGTAGAATTGCATCATGTGGTGTCTGAAATGCCTGCAACATAGTTAAAACTGGGTTAGTTTCCAAAAGGTTTGGGGAGATTTTTCAAAAGACATGGACTTGACACGACTGAAAGTAGAGGAGCAGATTTTAGTGTTTGCATCCTCCATTCCATGTCATCCTCCATTGCTTCAGCTCCCAGGAAAAGGCATGGATAGGGATGGGTCACTGTCCCTCTCCAGGAGAGCACTTGCCATATCGAACCCGACTTCTCAGAGCTTCACTCGTAGGCCAAAGGAACTGGCAGATTTCAGCCTGGTGTCCTGCCTGTACCCTCCTCTCACTTCAGACATACCACTGTGAAATCCCTAAACCACAATAGCTCAGAGCATGCTCAACTGGCTTTGGAGAAGAAAGAGTTCTGTTATGCCTCAACAGCAGCTTGAAGTTGTGTATTAAAGAGGTTGCTCTTGGATGATTTTGCCCCCTTGGGTGTATGTACCATAGCATGAGGAGCTCACACATTCTATAAAGAAAAGAACAAAGCAAGCCTTAATCTCACCGACTTGCTCTATGCAAGACAGAAGTTAAGGCTTCATGCAAGCTTTAAAAATGCTGTAGGAATTACTTCTTTCACAGTTTGGGGGGAGAGGGAGGTGAGGAAAGATGAGTTTAAATATATAATTTAAACAGAGTTTAAATATATAATTTAAACAGCTTCCAAGAAGAAATGGAGCCTTTCAGTGATGTTTGAGATGGCAACTGCTTTTTTTATGCCATACTGGCATAGCAGTAATGGAAAATATGTCTCAGTGGAAAAAAAAAAAAAAGAAGGAGGTTTCATCATTAAAGGTGTGGCAAAAGGTTTTGTAAATTAAATCATAAATCAGTCAACTTTTACTTCAATTAGCCCAGCCAAAAATACTCCTATTAAAAAAAAAGTCACTTCAGAGTTTAAGGAAAGCCATAAATCATTGCCTAATCACAGTTTTTAGTACCTTAGAATAAAGTGCCCTCCCAGTACTGCCCACCATGCTGGCATGTGAGTGGAGTCAGTAGGGAGCTTGCCAAAAATTTTGAAGTGAAAACCATAGGAGTTTTACTCTTTCATTCAAAAAACACATTAGAGACCTTAGCTATAAATCTTAGCATGACCTGTGGCACTGTTTAATCAATTTACTTCATGCCCTCAAGGGAGACAGTGTATATGTTAGCCTGTGGTCCCTTTCTGAACATACACAGCAGACCCTACCACCTTCCTGACAAATCCAACTGCTAATTATTGAACAAATTCACTCTAGTGTTTTAATTAAAGCAGTATTTCTTATTTTAATTTGTGACACTGCTTCAGGTTACTCAGGGCTCTGTTTATAGTGTAGGGAACATGTGGAACAAGTCAAGATGTTATGGCAGGCAGCAAGCTCTAAGAAAAAAAAGTTGGTTTCCTTTCCAATTTGCAGCAATGTTGTGTATTATGGACACCAGCCTTGTGCATCTGATTTGGAATAAAACTTACATCCCACTTTTCAGAGAAAATCATGCACATCTGAGATGGACTCTTGGAAGTGGACAATGGATGTATGCCAGACAACATAAAACATTCTTTTCTGCATCCAGCTTGTCCAGAGAGCAGGAAGTTATAGAAACACTGCAGAAAAAGTGACTCTGCTGTGCACTGTACCTTTGATTTGAGACAGAGATGAGAGCACTGAGCCTCTTACTAGTGGTGAGAGTCAGCTCCTCCTTCAAGGAAGGAATCCTGCCACAGTTACAGCTACTGCTCATCCTCCACAGCACCCAACAATTAACTACTGCTCATTATCACCCAGCATGTAAAACCTGCTGCTCTGCAAATCACTGCACAGCTTAACCATGGCCATGTCCATCCACAGCTCAGTACAGACAGCCCTCTTAAGCTCACACCTCTCTCAGGATGAAGAAGGAGAAAGAATGGGAGAATATTTGGCTCAGGGTGTCTACATTGCTGAAATTTTCCTCAGCATTTCATATAGGACTTATGCTGGCCTTCCTCAGGGAAATAGGTTTTGATTAAGCTGAGAAAGCTGATTTTTGTGGGTTGTTTCTGTCCTTTCTCAGATTTATGATGAGCAAACTCTCCTTCTCTCCCAAGCCCCTGGGAGCTGAAAGCTTCTTTCACCTTGAGAGGGTAACATAAAACAGAAATGCAAAGATCCACTATTCCTTATTATTTTCAGAGCAAAGATCTACTTTTCCTTATTACTTTCAGAGCAGACATGAATAATTAGCTACCTCTAAGCTATCAAGAGATTTAGTTGATCTTCATCTGAGCTCAGCAATTAGCAAGGTGAATCTGTTTAGAGGAAAAGAAGTTCTTCAAAATACTGTCTCGAATCTGGCCTCAAAATTTTATGACTGTCTGCAACTTTGATTTTCTTCTGAAAGCCAAATATTTCTGACCCCAAATAAAACCCAAACCAAAACAAAAAAACATCTTTTCCATTTGCAGTTGGGGAAAAAAAGACTAAGGCCAGCCTAATGGATTCAGGATTAGTCATTATGATTCACTTCATAAATAGCAGTTCTTGATTATTGTAAATTTCCTATATCTAGCTATCTAGTTTCCTTCAGGAAACCTATAGTTAGTTGAAAACAGAACAAATCTAAGGCCTCAGTCTTTATATTTTAGGCTTGATATTGAGTGGCATTTTGTGGCCTCTTGCTGGCTGAGAATCCATGACTTATTTTCTGTGGAAAGTCCAACAAGTCCCTTCTGACTTTAACAACCATTAATCTTCAAAGCCCTCCATTGTTCTGCATTCCCACCAGGCACAGAGCATTGTGGTCAGGACAAGCTCTGTGCTAGTAGAGAAGACTGCAAAGTTATTGTTTGGTTTTGTTTTAATTCCTCTTCTAACTTATACAGTTTTCAGCATGCAGACTTCTTTTGTTTCAGCTCTAGGGTTGGATTTTCTTTTAGTCATTAATAACTTAATTTAGTTTTCTCCATTTTTCTTATCCTTTTCCCTCTTTATGATACTATTGCCTGCTTCCAAGGGAGTTGGATTTCTATCACGGCATGTTTCTAGTGCTGGCTTTCTTTCATAGTATATTTTTATAAGTTTATCAGATTTGACTTTTCATTCTTTGTAGTGGTTTGAAAAATGTATTTGCTGTTCATGAAAGGTACCAGACCATGAGAGCACCAGAGACAGAAATCTTCTCTTTCTGCTATCCTTAGATACCTATATGAATTCTACAGCATGAAGCACTTCTAAAGTTTACCATCCTCACAACTACCTCAAATACCGCAGAATCCTCCACATGCTAAGAAAAGGATAGTATATTTTACCTTCATGTGCAGCACATGTGGAGGTCTTGATTAATTACAGAGAAACATCCAAAGCCTGTGTATGATCCTTCAAGTATTGCTAATACCTTCTCCGAGGAGGCAATGAAGCAGAAAAGAAGGAATCTAAATAGGGAAACAGAGGCCATACCCAAGTAATTTGCTGGCAGCAAAGGAGGAACCAGTGCTGTAGCCACAAGATACAGTCAAAAGGTAAGAACACAGGACGAGATGTCCTTTGCCTAGTAAACAGCTCTTCCCATTATTGCACGTGTAGCTTGGAAGAACTTGCTCCAGTAAGTCCTTGCAGCCTTAATTACAGATCTTTGAGAACAAGCTGAGGGAATTCAAGTAAAAAACAGAACAAAGGGCAATAATCAGTGGAACACAGTATGTGTTTGGAGACCTTGTATCACTACACCAGCCAACGTGTGCTCCATGTACCCCCTGTATCATTTCTCAGTAGAGTCTTCCTTTCAGGGAGGCTGAGACCACCCAGGTGTATGGGAAAGTACCTTGGGATACATGGTCACCTCAAACAGGCCAGATGAACAGGAGTTTCCCCTCTGCTGCTGAGAATTGAGTTCACACTCATAAAAGGGTCTCCAGACAGCAGACCTGGACACCCAAGCTGGAGAGACGGCCTTTCCAGGAGTTTCTCAGGACTCTCTTGTATAATTCAAGTCTCTGCTCCCATGCCACCGCTGAGAGCAAAGAGCAGCTGTTACATTTTTTTCCCCCATGTTTCTGCGAGCAATAAAAACTCCTGGTTTGCCTTGAAGCCCCTCTAATTGACTCCCTCACATTCTCAGTGAATCCCAGATAAACCTGCACTCTGTCTGCTTGAAAGCCAGCAGCAGCTTCAAGCATTGCAGGGCTTTCCAAGTCTGTGTGGTCACCCCCAAATCTCAGGGGACCCTCTCATCTTTACTTTACTCTGTTTGTTTGTTTGCTTTGCCACAACACAAGCAGCAGCCCAGGCAGTCTCAGAGGAGATCACTGCTCTTAAGACCAGATTTTCTAGAAAGAGCATTTTGGGTTGCCATGAGCCTTATTTTTGAACTAGTTAAACCAAGATTTTTCTCCCCTCCACCACATCTTCTTTCTTAGTGTGAAATCTAGTAGAAACAAAACACAAGTGTCTCCATTTTTACTTTGGTTTACTTCCTGTAAGTTTCTGAAAGCTCCCAAAAATAGTCTTGGGGCTCAGAGAAAATTAATTCTGTTATGTAGCCAGAGTTTCCATGAAAGCATCTGTACCTGGGTGTCTGTACAAGTAAAACCGTGCAAATAACTACAGCGTCTTTTCTGGCCAAAATCCTGTTACATCTCAGCAAAGGAAAACTCCTTTTTTTTTTTTTCTTTTTCTTTTTTCTTACTGGAAATACAGCAATAACCTTTTCTATTTTTCCCCAAGAGCTCTTCAAAACGGTGCTGATATAAAGAAAAGCGTGTTTTTTCATTAAAATTTTATGACTGTGGTGGTGTGTTCAGTGCAGCAACCAGCTGCCACTGCTTGGTTATCCAAGGCACAGCCTCACGTGCAGCGGGATTTCATTCCTGCCATGGCCATCTGGCAGGTTTGCTGCCAAGCAGAGGGAGTGGTGGGATAGGACATATGTCTATGGCCCAGACTACTCATTTCAGGATCCAGCATATTAGTGGAAGCTTTCCTTCTCCTGAGTACAACAGATTATCAGTGAAGACAATGCAAGGCACCTTGTAGCTCATTCTTTTACCTCTGCCTCAGAGCAGCAATTCCCTGTGTTGGGATGGGTCATCCATGGGAGAATTCGCATCTCGAATTGCCAGAGCTTATGCCCAGAGGAATTCTCTGCCAGTGTCCAGAGACAGATGGGATGTTAAAACATTACGGCATGACATGAATGGCTCAAACTCACACACAGAGCCCAGGGCTCCCAGAATGCTGAAAAAGGGTAGTGCAAAACTGTAGCTGGTGATGTGCTGCCCTAAAAAGAGCTTTGTATTGAAAACCACTGCCAGAATTTTGCTCTTCAAAACTCCACTGAAACTCCCCTCCATCTCCTGAACTACCATAGTGCCTCTACATTGAACAACCTGACATCAGACACAGCCTGTGAAAGCACACCAGCTCTCCTGTGCTTTTCTCCCCTTTGAGAGGTACTGTGTGTTCCTGCCTCCAGTCTTCCCCATTATCCTGTATACGACCATCCTGGCAGCTTGGCAAAGCTTAGCTCATGTCTTGGGAAAAGGCGGACTCAGGGGAGGAAGTGGGATGAAGAAGGAGAAAGTGCAGTTTGTAAAAGTAACTCACTAGAAACAAAGAGTGGTGGGTTATGTTTCGCTGTGAGTTCTTGGTGGTGAAGCTACTAGTCTTTAAAAGACCATTCTGATAACTTCTGTTTCCAGAAGAGTGATTTTTTTCACATAATTTGTACTTATTTTCTATAAATACTAGCAAATACATAAATAAATAAAACTACAGTCAAACCAAAGCTCTTCCTCCCAAATGCTTTACATAAAAAGTTAAGTAAACAGATGGGCTTCCTGGCATGTCTGAAGTGGATCTGTGTATCACATTGCAGGCAATGGCTCTCCCTATCATCCAGTCGGGATTCACATCTTTGATGTACGGAAGACAACACTTAAGCTAAGCCTCTGGGTAGCCCTGAAATCACACACAGTTGGCTCAAAAATAGAGGCTGGGCTAACTACTTCCTCTCACACTGTACTGACTGGTTTACATTCAGGAGCCCCTCCCCAGTTTCCCTATACATGGTCCAGGTCAAGCACATCTGGCAACATTCACTCCCCAGGAATTTGGAGCCCCAGCCGTGGTGTTCAAAGACAATTACTGCTCCTTTCCAGCTGAGATCAACAGATCCTTGTGCAATGCTACCTTTCCCCTTTGCCACACAAGAAGAAAAAAAAATCTCAAATATCATAACACTATCTTTAAAAATCTTTCATGAAGACCAGACCTCTTGTAATTCACCCTTGAAAGTGTATCAGGCAGATTTCAGGGCCAAGGGGCAGGAAAGCAGGAGCCAGAGCTTGTCATGGCAATTTTTCATCTGACACTGGGCAGGAGGACACAGGCATTGGTGCCATTTTCTCACTTGAAGAACTCAATACATAAAACAGTTACCAGGCAGTTATCTTGCAAAGATCTGAATATTTGGCGCTGAATACATTGGTTAGAGGCTGAAGGAAGCGGATGACACACCAGACTGGGTTCTATGTAGAGAATAGTATTTTTAAAGAGAAAAAAATGAGCATTTTTTTCTATCTTGTGACAGGAGATTCTGTTTCTGTTTGTTGGCAACTTACTATTTCCAAATAGAAGACAGCCTTCCTTGGTGTACATCTTTTAGATGGAGTGGGTGGGCAAGAGAAAGGAGAACTGTGTCTCTTCCCTGCTCTGGCTACTGGACAAGAGGGAAAATGGGAAGATTGCTCCTTCCCTGTGAGAGTTTGAACAGACACATCCTGGCTCGGGGGACTGCAAACGTCAACTCGAAGTCACTGAGAAAATCATGGACTGCTGAGAATCAGGGAACAGGCACAGAGCCAGGACTCCCAGGTGATGGAAAGAAAGGTGTTGTTCTGGGACCCACAGAAGTCTGTCCAGAGCCACTGTATCCCAGGAAGGGGAGGCTGCACATCAAAACGATGTTGTGCCATAAGCAAAACTGAGGGAAATGGTCACCTTGTGCAATGGGCAGGGAGAATTATTGCCAAATTCCTTTATTTTTGTTCAAGTTACCCTGAAGATCTTAATGCTCTATACTGTAAAAAGATACCCGCTTTAGTTTAGGTTCTCATAAATCCCAGCTCTGGAGTTTTGGAATTCCTTCTGGTGTTCTGGGGGAATTCTTGCTTTAAGAAAAATACACAAGCAAGTCTCCCTCAAACTTCTGGCTGATTCAAGGTCCTGTAATAATAATTTCAATCCTAACTTTGGTCGGGTATAAGTCTAAAGTGAAAGATTGGGGTATTTTTTCACTAAAAGAGTGGTAAGAAACTGCTATCCTCCAAAAACATGACAGGGAAAATATACAACACTGTATATAAGTCTATCTTAGTTTCAATTCCTTCCTCTTATATGAAAACTGTCATGAAAATTCGCTTCTCTACTTTAACTGTTCAAATAGAAATATCCAGTGTAGACCATTTCGGAAGGTGATAAAAAGTGCTACACAAAGATATGACAGAAGCTGAAAAAGAGTTATCACTTTTATTTTTAATGCAGGTTAGCAAAATTTGAAAATGCTGTGAATGAAATAAATGTTCAATCGCAGAAAAAAAACTGCAACTGACAGAAAAGTATTTTGCTGCTGACTGAAAAAAACCCCAATCTACAACCCAACCCAAAAAAGCCCAAAGAAATAAACCCTGAACAAACAAAAGATGAAACAACACAGACACACCCCCCCCCCAATGATTTTGTAGCTTTGGCAATAAGAAAATGAGACTAGACAAAGTATCAGGCTCAGTATCCAGTATCTTGTCTCTGGTAATTTACAGGATTATCTACTTTAAAAAAAAAAAAAAAAAAAAAGCAGGTACGTATTTCTTCCAGGTGTAATCTTTCCCTTTGTGTGCTATCTCATCCTCTGGAAGACAATGGTTTGGAGATTTCCCGATCAAAGGATGAAATGTTATTAAATATCAGATTCATATCAGGCTGTTCCATCCCCCTTTTATTCACCATGATGCCAAAATTTCTAAATAAATTCTCCCGAGCACTACTGCCTGTTCAGCTGTTCAGATACTGAATCAATTTAGAGGGAAATGATGTCATGCAAATTTAACCTTCAGAAATGATGTTACTTTCCAGGTGTGACTGCAACCTCACTTCCTATTGGTTTGGTTATAGTTCTTACAGAATCATAGAATCAGCCGGGTTGGAAAGGACCTCGGAGATCATCAAGTCCAACCCTTGATCCAACACCACCACGGTTACCAGACTATGGCACTCAGTGCCACGTCCAGCCTCATCTTGAAAACCTCCAGGGATGGAGAATCCACCACTTCCCTGGGCAGCCCATTCCAATGGCTGATTACCCTCTCTGTAAAGAATTTCTTTCTGATATCTAACCTAAACCTCCCCTGGCACAGCTTAAGGCCGAGCCCTCTTGTCCTACTGCTGGTTGCCTGGGAGAAGAGACCAACCCCCACCTGGCTACACCCTCCTGTCAGGGAGTTGTAGAGAGCGATGAGGTCTCCCCTGAGCCTTCTCTTCTCCAGGCTGAACAACCCCAGCTCCCTCAGCCTCTCCTCATAGGACTTGTGTTCAAGTCCCTTCACCAACCTGGTTGCTCTTATCTCAGGTTGCCAATAGGATCCTGAAATGCATCAACTTGGAGAGCCAGTGAAAGATTCCTCTCTGCTGGGAGGAAATACTTTTCTGGCAGGTAAGGCTGTGACAACTGGAAAATATTTCTGGAGTATAATAGATTTGTTCCCCAAATTCCTTGGGAACTTGTAAATATGCTTTGAACACAGGAACTGCAGCTATTGGGCAAGAGTATTTCACTTAACAGCAATCAGTGGTTGTGCTTCAGAGAATACAGAATATTCCCATAATGAATCTGTGGAGTGGGAAAGAAGAGAAAAAGGCCAACTTCTTATTTAGTTTCCTTCTTTTACCACACATGGCCTGAGTTTGCTCTGGGAGGGAAAATGGAACCTTCTGGGTTTAAAAAATAACTAAAGCCAGTTCCTCCAGCATTTGTCTTTAGAATTATTAAACACATAATTAAACTACTTTTTCCTTTACCATAACTTATTAAACCAGACTACCCCAAATTTTGCAGGAATAGCAAAAAGAAGATATTAAATCTTTCAACCCCCTTCTGTGTCTCATGCTAAAAAGAGGGATATAGGTTTTGTTAAGCACATATTTCTTAATTATCTCCTTGATGCCATACTTGAGACAAAGAGGCAGAGGAGGAACAGGGAGATGTGCCAGATGGACTCAAGCAAGGAAACGCCAAGTGAAGAGGTGGACACCCATGGTTACAAGCTGAAAAGAGATCCATTTTTTTCTTTTTCTCTGAATCTCAGTACTAGTGTGAGGTCCTGGATCGACAAGCCTGGAGAATTGGGTCTTCTGTTTAGCCACAGAAACATTAGACTGTGGGTTAACTTTCTGTTTAAAAAAAAACCCCCAAACCAAAACCCAGCCACAACACTAGAAATAGTTCAAAAGAGTGGGGGGAGAGAAGGGGGAAAGGAGAAGTTGTACCAAAAGATTAACCAGACAGTACAAAGCAGTGGGAACCGAGGAAGGCAAGAGCAACCCCGTGCAATATTCCCAGCATAGGCTGGGAAATGGGAGCAGCTGGAGTGTGTTCTCCAAGGCATCCTGCAGCCAGGAGGGCAACCTGGGCTGCAGGGAGGGAGGGTGGGCTGTGGGATAGGCGGTCCTGCCAGCCCTCTGTGAGG
Organism: Oxyruncus cristatus; assembly: GCA_013399855.1. Taxonomy (NCBI): domain Eukaryota; kingdom Metazoa; phylum Chordata; class Aves; order Passeriformes; family Cotingidae; genus Oxyruncus; species Oxyruncus cristatus. The sequence goes on along the minus strand of VXAY01005793.1, from coordinate 813,403 downwards.
AACACAGGTAGCAAGGAGGCAGAGGGGCTTTGCAGGAGAGCGACTTCACCTGGACCTGTGTGGGAAAGGAAGGCAAAGCTGAGTTTCTCCCTGCCCTCCCAGGGTACTGCACTTTCTCAGCCTTCTTGACAGAAGGGAGCAGTTACGTGGGAGACAGGCTGGTCTTTGGAGCAGAGCTACAAATGATTAATTGTATCAAGAAAAAGAAACAGTGTCTCCTTGCTGAGCTTTGTAACGGGGTTCATATAAATTTGCGTGAAATATTATGTGGGATTACTGCAGCCAGCCAGGAGTTTGGCTGTAGGAGCCAAGAGGACGATGGGAGCCTGGCCAACAGGAGAAGCAGGAGAAGTGGATCGTGTTTGCCAAGGCCAGGAGGAGAGCCAAACCATAGCTACAGTAGCATAGTAATGAGAAATGGGAGTTGCATTCAACATCGGTTCTTCATCTTATCATGATCATTAATGCTCTGACTAATTGTCCTGCCCCCTTTCCCGCCCTTGTCACAAGCCCCAGCAAAATGCAGGATAACAACAGAAGGTAGAGAAAATAACATCGAGGAGTTAAACATTATCCTATCGGAGCCCACAGCTGGTGTTGTAGGAAACCATTTACCCACCCCCTGGTGCAGACCAGACTGCCATAACAGATGCTCTCTTCTTACCCAGGAGGGATGTAGGGATGGGGGGGGTAGGAGGAGAAGGGAGAGAGGTGACACAAAATGCCATTTTCCAGGTGTCTTACTCACAGCAGCGTGTTAAAGACAACTGAAGAGAATTGGACAGGAAACACTTGTCGGATCCCCCTGCTTTCTCCCACTCCTGCACAGTTAGTCCTCACTTTGATTCTCATCTGTATCCCATCTGGGTTCTCATTCATCTCCAAAGCAGACCCTGTCCTTCAAAGCTGGAGAGGGCCTCAAGGCTGGCTGAACCACTGGCTCTTGTCCTGTGTCTCCACCTGGGTAGTTTCTGGTTGATTTGAGTAGAATTTGTGAAGCTCACCTGGAGCTTCATATCTCTGAACACATAAGGTGGGGCAAAATTCAAACCGTGTATCTCACCCTTATTTCCTTTGGGGAAGAGATTGCAGTCTCAGACCTGAGCTTTTCCCAAGAAAGCTGTGTCTGGATCCAGACTTGGCGTCCGCTGTCTCTAATGGCCTGAGCTCAGCCTCTTCCCCCAGAAACAGTTCAGATCTTGAACAACTTTGTGCTTTGGGACTCTTTCTAGGATTTTTGAATCTGCTCAAAAATGCCTTGGCCTTCATGAAGCTAATAACTGGTGATGAAAGGCCTGAGCAGGCTTTGCAAGTATGTGTATTATCACAGCCCAGCTACATGCTGAAGGTGCTCAGCAGGCAACAGCCCCTCCTGGCCAGCCAAAGGGGAACCTTATCCTTAGCTGTGCCAAACGGAGCAGTACTGAGCCTGTCTCAGCCAGACCTCATGCTTTGCCCACCTCCAAAGCCTTCACACCCGGGGATGTGCTGCTTTCCCCTGGGACTGAGGCTTTCTCGGCAGGGCTGAGAAGTGGGGCACACTCAGACCCTTGTGGGATAACCTACAGTCCCAGCCTGTGTGCGCAGACAACCTCCAGCCTGGCTAAGGGAAGGGTGGTTTTTTTCTCTCTCTTTCTCCCTCCAGCTGGAATCAAATGTGAAATCTTCTCATAAACACAAACTGAGAGATTCTTGTTTTCTCGAAGGACACAGGGAAAAGACTTGAATTTCTTCTCCCAGCCAACATTGAGGGAGTTCCCCTCCTGGAGGGAGGGTGCTTGCCAGCCTCGCGGGGTGTCCGAGTGCCTGGAAAAGGGCAGCGCTGACCGAGAGCGCCGTGTGCCGCCGCCTGGGGATTCATCCCTTTGCTCTCCAGCAGCAACACCTCTGCAACACCATCCCCTGTCACATCACCTGGTCAGTGTGGCCTTTCACCTGTGGCTTGTGAGGAAAGGTACATCTGGTGCACTGTCAGCGCTAGCGTCTAGGCTTTATTTGAGATCGCCACCGTCCAGAGAGGATTTAGAAAAGATCATAGACAGGCTTCATTAAATGTTTCAGCAACTCTTATGTTTCCATGTGCATAGAAATATATGATAAAAATGTCACACATGTAGTCTCATTGGGAGAAATAAACTAAACATTATATGTTTAGAAAAATCCACCACTAAAGTAGCTCCTCTTCAAAGAGGAAGATTTGAAAATTAACTGTTTTGAGGGTAAGGAAAAGATTCCCTGTAGAAGCAGACATCCTGAAAATGTAGAATATACAGATGGGGTATTTCTCTTGTTTTGTTTTCATTTCCTTTTGCAGTCTTTTGCATTTTAACAAGTTCATTTGGGCACTGTAAGCCAATGTTGGCTGTGGATCTATGTTCATTAGACAGCCTGGGGCTCTCTCCTTGCAGAAGTCAGATCAATATCAAGCACATGTAGAACCACCCACACTCCAGTAGTGGTACTTTTGCTTTGTTTTGTTCATCATGCTCTGCCCCTCTCATAGGAAAGGGTTTCTTAACTTGGTCTGAACTGAGACAGAGTGAAAAGTAAATTGTTTGCTCTTTCCCTTGAGGCTGAGCCCAGAGTTCTGTTTTCTTAAAGTGTTCCAAACAACTCCAGGTTTTGTGATGTGGCCAAGTACCATGATCTTTTTTTTTTAAAAAAGCAACTTTTCTTTCACTCCTCATACCCCTTACTTCTGCTCAAGATAAACAGATATATTTCTGTTCATCAGCTGGTAAACTTTGTTTCCATCTCCCTGAGCACCTTCTGAGCAGCCACCTAGCCTTCCTCTCTTTCGTCTATATATTTGACAACCATGTATGGAGGGTTTCAGGCATAAGCCAGCACCTCTAGGATACTCAGATCCTTTATTTAACATCATGCTGGAACCCAGATAGCAAAGATCATCTCCCTCGACACATTATCCCCTCGCCCTTCTGGCGTTCTCCAAGTTCCACTGCACCCACGACGATTTCTTTGTATTAACCTATTAAAAAAACAACCCCAAAGTTTTGGTTAAATGATCCTGATAAATAAACAGTCGTGTACAAACTACACACCCTGTCAGAGAGGAGTGTCTTTACTCCTGGCAGGCAACAGCCTGACACAAGGTGAGATTAAGCAGCAGCAGGAACACAGCAGAGCTGTGATCTGAGCTATAGGGAACTGGAGCTGAAAGCTGAGAAATAAGCCAGTTTATCTGGGCTCCTCCATAAAAGAGCTGCTGCTGTGACAGATACGCAGCCTAATGGCACTTGAAGGGGTTAATACACCTGGAAAGTGAGTTTTCAAATGAACTCCTTTTCCTCTTGGCCTCAACATAAGGCAGCGCTCTATTAGACTTGACCTTTCTTAATGTGAATTAGCAGCTCAGTGGAACAGGATCCAGAACTCAGAGTCCCTTCCCTCTTCACATCCATGCATTAATGTAACAAAAGCAAAAAGGTGTCAGGAAGGCTAAGAATAACTGAACAGATCTTGTGCCAATTTGGAATAAAATATAGGACCCTCCAGAAGTGGAAGTAACTTGGTTACTTCTGAACTCTAGGTGAGGCAGGCATTTTAACTCACCCCCCTCGAAACCGCAAAAGAAAATGAAACATGGGCAAATTCAGGTACTGAATTTAAAATAAAAAATAAATAAAATAAAATGAAACTAGTCAGTTCATCATTTTGGTAGGACAAACAAGAGGAAATGCCAAATTATCTCACTAGAATATAAATTACCTTTTCCCTCCTGAAACAGACTTGCTCAATGCCTTTAAATAAAAGTGCCCCCTTGCCCCATTTCCACTGATTTCCTGGGAGGGTTTCCTCACCCATTCCCCTTGCACAAAATGTTTCATCAATCTTGTCACCTTGGTTCTACCCTATCTCATGAGGTAATGGATGAAGCCCAGCTAGACATGAAGATGTGCCATCCAGGAAACCAGACCAAAACTGGTATGTTTAAAAACGTGTTTGAAGAGAGCACAGGATGACAGGGAGGGGGGAAAGGGAGCAGGAGATGTTTTTCAGCCAATGCTTTACTTCTTCCCTTCTTCTCACAGACACTTGCTGTTGTCCAGCAGCCCAGGGAAAGAAATATATATATATTTCTTTTTTGGTGGGGGTGGGAAGGAGGAATGATAACCAGATCCTCATGGCACATCTGTCTTTGGGTCCTCATGGGAGCCACAGCTGTGCAAAGAGGGGAGGGCGAGGGGAAAGAGGTGGAAGGGGGTGGTGTCCAACTTCAACTTTCTAGAGATGGAGTTATTTTAAGCAATATCTTTGAAACAAAAACCCATGTGTTCTCCGCTCTGCAACGCGCCGGGCAAGGCTCAAGCACCGGGCTGGGTTGCCCGGGGTCGCAGGCCCCGCCAAAAAAAACAGAGCTCTGAGGTGGGTCTGAGGCAAAGCTGGTCACCAGCGAGGAGCAGCGACGAGGCCAAGCCGAGGGAGCGTGCCCTGGTGGGTAAACAGGGCCCGCAGTGTTGACGGCCCCGCCGGCGTTCCCCTGCCAGGCCCGGCACGCGCTGCTACGCGCAAATGTTCCGTGATGCGTGGATGAAGGGTGGGGGCTCGCGGCCCGGGCACGAGCTTTGTGTGTGCGCCTTTCAGGCTGGAGTTTACTTTGATTTGTTTTTCAGGTTTTGATCCCTACCCAGGCCGCTGTGCCAGTGAGGGGAGTGGCGGCACGTCGCACCCTGCTGCCGTGGCACGCCGGCATTCCGGCCCCCCCAGCCTCTGCGTGGCCAAGGCCAGGCTCACACTGCTTGCCCCGTCAGCAGTTCACACCATCCCACCTTGGTGCCTCTCCTGCACCTATAAAAGTGCTCAAAGGAAGCATTTAACCACGGTTCTACACCGAGCACGGGTCTGGATGTCAACTTCCTCAAAGGCGACGTGTTTTCAGACAGGGAAGCGCTGGTTCAATCACATCCCCAAAAGCCAGGTGTTACTGTAACTGAGTTTTAAAAGCTGTCTCAAACCAGAAAGGAATTAAGCTCCATTTTTAAGCAGAAACAAACCATCTGCTTTCCTGAGAAAGGACCACATAACTCCCCCCCTCAAAGCTGTCAGGTTGGTTTTGACTGACTGGAAAATAACGCTCTTCACCCTGCCTCTTGGGAGGGAAAATGGCTGCAAGGGAGAAGGATTCCCATCTGCCAGTGGTATTTGAGGTGTGCTCACATGCTTATGAAGCTTTGGGACTCCAGGATGCATATGAGAGAGAAGGGGAGGCCCAAGGCCATCCTAGAGACTGGAGAAAATAATGGCGAAATCCTCATCCTATTTTCTTTCCTGGCTGCCTTCTTGGGAGCCACAAAACGACATTGTCATGGGTTGGGGAAACAATCAGAGAGGGAGGAAAGAGATAATCCCCATCTATTGTGGTATTTTAAGTTACAGATCTCCAAGTTTTGCACCTACAGCAGTTGAGCTTGGTGAAACTTCTAATGGTAAGGATTTTTGCATTTGTGAAAATGTGCAGGTTGAGGAACAAATCTTTGTTCAAATGCCTTTTGTTCACTAAATGATTATTTTACATCTGAATTTGCTAAATGCCCACAACTCAGTCAGAGGGGAGCAGAGGGTACTCAGCATTCCTGAGAACTAGCCCCAGGATGTATAAGTATTCCATTAAGTCTCCTTAGCATTTCAGAGATTTGGCTGATTTTCAAGATCTTTAAAGCATGACACCGTACATTTGCCCTACTTTTTTTTTCCTTTGGTGTGGGTGTGTGCCCATGGTGGGAGTGCTGGTATAGGAATTTATCTCAGAAGCAACCTTGAAATCCAGCCTCTTGTTTTCCCAGGGGTATTTGTTTACATAAAAGGCTTTGTTACAGCAGCAGGCACTAATGTGTTTGAAAATCTGTCACTGAGTAATTAATTTATCCTCATTGCACCAAGCTGTGAGATAGGTTAGCATTATCCCCATATTGCAGGAAGAGAAGTGAGGAACAGAAATTAACCCATGAGTGACCTAAAGAGGCTGTAGGAGAGCCAGAAAAGCAACACAAATCTCCAGAGTTAACAGGCTAATGCCTTAACCACATGAATATCCTTCCTAAGGTTTTATTTGTTGCCATATCCTTTTTCTGCTTGATCACTTAGGACCAAATGACCTGTACATGGATAACATTTTTGTATGCTGGAACTAAAAATAGGAATTCTCTTCTCCTACTCTTAAATTGCAGCATTGTAAGTGTACAGAATGGAAATTTGGGGGTAAAGAAAACTTCTAGGGTTCAAGAGGAAAAACAGAAAAGACCAAAAGTGGGAGAAGAAGGCAGCTATGAAGGGAAAGAACCTTTTGGGGTGTCTGCAAGGGATCCAGCTCCAAACACTTCTCACCATTCAAGGCTTTCTTTTTGCTGTTTCCCTCCATGCCCTCTGGAGAAATAAACATGGGATTGAAGAGCATTTGTTTCAATCCTCACATGTCATGCATGTATGTGCCATGCTATTTCTCTAACAGGAATTCAGCCACCTCATGGGAGAGGTACAGACCACAGGCTGCAGGAAAACAATCAAATGTTCTTCCTTTACTTCATTAGGTTTTTGCCATTACCTCAAAGCACAGCTTTGCTGGAGTTCTCAATTGACTTCAGAGCTGCAGAAAGCCTGAGGCTGGTGGTTTTCCATTATCTTTCTAAGTAGGAGGAGTACAAGATTGTTTATACCCCCCCCACACACATCACCTCAGGCTACTTTTGCAACAGCTTTGAAGTGCCAGTCCCAGATCTGCCAAGTCTCACAATCTCTGGGTGAAGACCCACTCAGCTGGCTCCTGTCTTACAGCAGGGCTTCTCACTTCACAACTTATCATCATCTTTTCATATCACATCACAACTTCTCTCTGGCTCTGGGACCATCTTACACCAGATGGAACCAACTATTCTGCCAATCATGTAGTCTGGGACCTGGGTTTCTAGATAAGAGGTGATTCATCTACCGAGACTGTGTCCCCCTGACTCTGCCATCCCATGTTCTTCTGAGGAATCTACATAGAGAAAAACCCCTTTGGTGCAGGATGCCTTTAGCCAAGACAAGAAACACCTCCCCTACACCTCCATTTCTGTTGTGCCTTCACCTTGTGGGAACCTGGATAGTGTTTGGGGGTTTTATTAAGCATTGCTTGCCACCAGTGCTGGCTCTAGTGAAATCAAGGCTGCACAGAAGAGTGTACTCAAGCTGAAGTAATATTCCTTAAAAAGAAATGGAGTCCCAAATTATTTTTAGGTCTTGAGGGAAAAGCTGGAACATGCCTTAGAGTGAGGGTTCCCAAAAGCACCCAGCTCTGATACCAGAACAGGTAGCAGCTGTCACACAAATGCTTGGGCAGGAGGAGATATTTGGCTGCTCAGAGGATGAGAACACGCCCCTCTTTGGGAACCCCGGCTCCAGAGCAAATTTGTTGCCACGAACTGCACGTGTACTACTCCCCAATTGGTGTGGCTCTGGTGTAAGGGCTTGGCACAGCCACCGCAGAACAACTGTCGGCATTTTGTGATGGTGAAAGTTGGGTAGAAATTTCTTACTAGTCATACAACCAAAATAAAGCCAGTTGTTAGCTAAGGTCCCGTCAGTGCAGTCATAGAATCACAGAATCATTTAGGTAGGAAAAGACCTCCAAGAACGAGTCCAACCTCTGACCAATCATGACCTTGTCAACTAAACCCAAGCACTGGGTGCCACGCCCAGTCATTTCTTGAACACCTCCAGTGATGGTGACCCCACCATCTCCTGGAGCAGTCCATTCCAGTGCTTGATGTCCAAGCTGAACCTCCCCTGGTGCAGCTTGAGGCCGTGTCCTCTTGTCCTGTCACTTGTTGCCTGGAAGAAGAGCCCAACCCCCATGTGGCCTCAACCTCCTGTCAGGGAGCTGTAGAGAGTGAGAAGGTCCCCCCTGAGCCTCCTTTTCTCCAGGCTCCCTCAGCCTCTCCTCACAGGACTTACTCTTCCCCAGCTCCGTTCCCTTCTCTGGACTCGCTCCAGCCCCTCAATGTCCTTCCAGCAGTGAGGGGCCCAGAACTGGACACAGGATTTGCCCAGGGGGACAATCCCTGCCCTGGTCCTGCTGCCACACTATTGCTGATCCAAGCCAGGGGCCATTGGCCTCTTGCCCCCCTGGGCACACCCGGGCTCGTGTCCAGCCGCTGTCACCAGCACCCCCAGGGCCTTTCCCACCGGGCACTTTCCAGCCCCTCTGCCCCAGCCTGGAGCTGCAGGGGGTGCTTGTGACCAGTCCTTTGGGCTGTGTGATGGTCTTGGTGTCTTTAGATGGCAGTACCCTGGTTTCAGCCTTTAGGTAACTGGCAGGGAGCACACCTGGGATGGCACCTGTACCCTGCTAATTCACTGACAAAGTTTATCTTAGCGTCTGACCAGCAGATACAAGCTGCCTTTGCTTAAGGAAAAGCACTAACTGTGGTGCTTTAGAGGTTACTGCCGTGCTAACAGCTGTGATGTCATGGCTAAGGGTAGGTACAACACATTCCCTCTTGAAGCCAAAGTGCTAATAAAAGTGTATGTAGAAATTAGAAACCTAATTATAGGGCTCAGCTAAGCCTTTTAATAGGGATGTCTACACTCATCATTAAATTCCAGATAGACCTTTCTCCACCACGCAGAAGGTAAATTTGTACAAAAAATGCCTAAATAGATTATGGCAGATATTTAGTATCCTTTGATAGACAGCACAGGATTTGTTATGCACAGAAATTATGGGAAAATGCCTCACTTGGGCTAGATTCTGGTTGATTTTTGTGGGTGAATGTCCCAAGAAATGGCAAATGTGAGCAGGCCTTGGGATCATGCTTGTGGCTGAACACTCTAAAGAGGAACCAGGAATTCACACATGTGGGTTCATGGTCATTCGAAAGAAGCCCAGCCAAGAATCTTCTGTCTAATTAAAAACAAACCCTCACGAGCTGCTGTGATCGCAAGCAATCTGAAGGAAGCAGGTAATACTGTCCTTCAGCAGGAACAGTCCATGCATAGTTAGCAAGATTGGAAAAATAGAGCATAATGAGTTTTTTGTGTCTGGGTGAATAATGAATGCTTTTTTAATGTCTACAGGGCTTTTACAGGTGAAATCTGAGCCAGCAAATTGGCACTATGCCAAACCCAGCTCAGCTCCCCTCTCAAATTGGCTGCAAGGCACAATCATATTCTCTGTTCCTTCTCTCCCCTTTATCTCTTAAAAGGATAATTCCTGAAAATTTACATTAATAGGCAGACTTGGGCTGGGTGGCTTGCTTGCTTACTTTCTGGAAAGCGCTTAAGGTGAGATCTTCCGTCTCCTCTCAGGTGCCATTTAGATCTCACTTACTTACACAAAGGGAGGTAAGAAACAAAATATCATAATATTCCTTACTCTTTAACCTTCCTAAACATCCCTCCCTCTTCAGCCTCTGCTGTGAGAGGCAGAGCTCTGGTCTGCAGAGTTCCCTGACCAGTGTCTGAGCAGATGATACCACAGGCAGAGCCAGGGGTGGAAGTGCTGATGTGGAGAAAGAGGGATCGTGCTTTCCAGTGTCACAGTTTCCAACCAGTCAGTGACATTGTGGGTGCTCCTGGGTGAGGTCACACTGTGCTCTTTGGAGCTCCTGTTGGACACACAGCCCAGGAGGAGATTCCTCCTGGGATGGAGTTGCAGGAGAGGCTGCAGGGACACGGTCTCAGTGGGAGGACTGCACATCCATGCATGGATTCATCTTGTAAGCTGGGATATTTCTGGTGTTCAAGGCAGTGCTCCGGGTGCTCCCAGGGAATAGCAGGCCCTTTAAAGGACAGAAGCTGGCAAGTGCATGTCTGGAGAAGGCACTGCTCTGTTCTTTGTCCCTCTGGTAGAGCATACGTGAGGGTGTGAAGGAGGTATTTTCTCTTTGCCAGCGAGCAGAGAAGCCTCCTAGAAAACCACCCACTGCCAGTGTTTCACAGTGAATGTTACCCACATTATACCTGGCAGAGAAACACAGCCAGCTTGGAAACGGACATTATGAAAGAAAAATAATGGCTCAGCACTTCAGGCTCGGTAGTACAATGGGTTTATTTTCACCGCGCCATGGAACGGGCAGGAGAGCTGGGGCTGCTGAGCTGTGCTGCTGGACCCGATCTAGGATCACAGGAAGGCTTTGTGCCATGTGGATGTGCCAGCTTGACAGGAGCAACTTGGCACCTTCTGCCCTGTGCTGCCTTGCCTGCTGCTGACATCCACATTCAGAGTTTTACTCAGAGTCTCTTCAATACCTCTGCCCTTCCACTGCTTCATCAGAGTGGTAGCCTCTCCTGGCACAGCAGGAGATAAAAGAGAGGTGCATTGGTCTGGTTTCTTTCTTTTCTATCAGCAATTCTGACATTTGGAAGCCCCGTCCAAAAATTTCAACCTTGATTCCTCCTTCTCTTCTTTACCAGGGGGTTTAAGCACCTAAAGTCACATTTTATGAGATGGGTGTATTCTTTTGCCTTTTTTTTTGTTCTTGTAATATCACTATAAATGGGACACCGAAGATGGCTGTTTTGAGATTGTTTTAAGTTCAGGAACATCAGCTGAACTTCTATCTCAGGTCAAAAAGCGAATATAACTAAATTCTTTCTTATTAGCTCCTAGTAGGTTTGTGTTTGTCAAAGAAATTAAACTAGTTGGTGACCTTTGTGTAGGAAATCTTCAGGCTTCAAAAACCAGAAGAAATCTTGTCATGCATTGGCAGGGTTGTATCTCTGCACACAAACTCTCCCAGGACTTTGACTAAGTGTTACTCCAACTGCTAATCCTTCACTTTCCTGTCCTAACTAATAAAAATCAGGCAATCCTCATGCATGTCCAGCTATGGGCAGGACGTTTCGTAGTCTGAAAGACAGTCAGTCTGCTGCCTTGACATGGAAGGCATTTGACATGGATGAAAACTCTGCTTCCGAATCATGTGTCTGGTTTAGGAAGATTTTTGAACCAGATCCCCCAGACAACCCGAAGAACAGCTCAGAAGTAATTACCTTCTGAAGCATGTTACAAGAAAGTTTTATTTAACCTCATTTGCCTTTGACCTCTGTGTCTTCCTACTTGCATCATATGTTTTGGGGGTTTCTTTAATTCCCAGGGTAACCAAGAGTTATAGAGTAAATAAAGAAGCCGGCAAACTAGACAAACAGAAGTATCTGCTCTTCAGTACTTCCTGAAACCAATGCAGAATTTAGAAGTCAGAGATAGAAAAACCCTATTAATTAATCTTATCTATCCCACTGCCAAAGCAGGTTCAAGTGTGGGATATTATTAGCCAAGCTACTTTTCAGTTTCCGCTTCTGTCTTTTAAGTGATTTGACCACATCTTCATCAGACAGTGCTGGAGCAGAACAGTCTAATGATCTAAAAGCTAAAGCATTTGCTTGGTTCTTCAGAGCCTTGTTTACTAAGGTCAGCTGAGGAGGTGGCTGTGAATGATGAGCACTGCCCTTTTAAATAAGTGATCGTAGAACCATGGAACAGTTTGAGTTGTAAGGAACATTTAAGGTCACCTAGACCTCGCTCCCCTGCAATAAGCAGGGACATCTTCAACTACATCAGGTTGCTCAGAGCTCTGTCCAACCTGACCTTGAATTTTTCCAGGGAAGAGGCATCCACCACCTCTCTGAGTGAGAGAGGAACCTGTTCCAAGGTTTTACTACACTCATTGTAAAAAACTTCTTCCTCAAATCTAATCTAAATTGACCCTCCTTCAGTTTAAAACTGCCACCCCTTGTCCTGTCTCAGCAGGTCCTGATAAAAAGTTTACTTCCATCTTTGTTATAGGACCCCTTTAGGTACTGAAAAGTCCCCCAAAGCTTCTCTTTTCCAGTCTGAACAGCCACAACTCTCTCAGCCTTTCCTCCCATCAGAGATGCTCCATCCCTCTGATCATCTTGGTGTCCCTCCTCTGGACTCGCTCCCACAGCTCCATGTCCTTGCTGTGCTGGGCCCCCAGAACTGGAGGCAGCTCTGCAGGGGGGTCTCCCCAGAGTGGGGCAGAGGGGCAGAATCACCCCCTGCCCTGCTGCCCACACTGCCTTGGATGCATCTGCTCGTCCCCAGCCTGGGTTGATACCAGGGGTCACCCTGACCCCTGTGCAGCACCTTGAACTCGGCCTTGTTAAACCTCAGGAGATTCCCATGGGCCACTTCTTGAGCTTGTCCATGTCCCTCTAGATGGCCTTATCCTTCAGGTGTGTCAACAGCACCACTCAGCTTGGTGTCATCTGCAAATCTGCTGAGAGTGCATTAGATCCCTTCATCTGTGCCACTGATGAAGACATCAAACAGTGCTTGTCTCAGTGTGACACTTACTACTGGTGAGTTTTACAGATAACTGGCTGAGTATGAAAGGTAAATCCACCAAAAAAAACCCAACCCAAAGACAATGAAGCTGGAAATATTTTGAGAGGGGAGGCAAATAAGACACAAACACAATTTGATGCCTGAGCAGAAGCCAAATATGATGCTATGAGGATGTGTTTATTTCACACCAGTTAACCTTTGGGTTAAACCTGTCAGCAGTAGCATTCCTAGAAGCTTCACAGCAAGGAAGATCACACTCAAAAAACAATTCTGGCTCCAAGATCAAGGCATGTTCAACTTAGTAGCTTTGTCCACATCGTTCTCATTGGTTTTGTTCCATTCCTGGTGTTTGCCAACAGGATCCAGGCTTTTCTACTTGACATCCTTTTATTTCACACTAATTTAGAGCTGTTGAAAGGCTCTGACTTTTCTGTCTTAGATGCTGGCTTCCCTGTACACCTATGAGCTAGGCAGCAGCTCAGCAAGCTTTCCCTGGCTGTCCTGGCAGGACTTCCTAGTCCTAAGAACAGAACTCATTGCACACCTCATTCATACACAAGCCTCTAAGTCAAAGCCACCATTTCGCAGATCCTTAGATCTAAGGCCCTAAAATGATCTTTCTGAACATTTGTTCTTTGAACCTGCAATGTAACGTGTGAAATTATAAATGAGACAGGACAAGTATCAATTTCTACACAGGTAGGTGGGCAGGGTTTTTCTTCCCCCTTCTCCACTCTCCATCCCAGGCAGCAGCAACAACAATTACAATATAGTGTAGTAGTGCAATAGAAACACTAATGAGAAACTGAACATAAACTTCATTGGTCATTAAAGTAGATCACCACCAGCTGTAGCTGACTTTCATTTTATTAGCAATAATAAAGTGATCATCAGGCACACCAGTGAAGTAGACTTGACGTGGTTTTAGTCTACGTAACACCTCCAGGAAGAGGAGAGCCTATTGGGCTTTCCCCAATCCCAAATACACAGAAAATGCAAGAGAAGCCTTTGCAATCCAGAGGCATCTCAGGGCCATGTGTTTCCTCTGTGTTGGCATTTCAGAGGAGGATGGACAGTCCCCAAAGGAAACCTTAAAGAGTAAACTGATTCCAGCAGATCATGGGAAGGTAAAGCAAATGAGAAATAGGTGCCCTTTGAAAGTCAGAGATCAAAGCCTGCTTAGGTCTTCTAGGCACCTATGGGACAGAATGTAGAAAGCTCTGGGTGGCCTTTTAAGCTCACACAGAGAAGGCAATTAGTGGTCCTTTGGCACAAGTAAAATCGTTACACACCAGAAGGGTTGCTGTATAATTGGGTGCTCCCCTGCTTGCATAAAGATGCTCGAAACACGCTGTGTTTCTTTCAAGACCTGTGGGATTTGCCAGTCTAGCAGTTCTTCCAAAATACTATTCCAAAACCTTTCAATGTAAAGGTTAGTGCAGCCTAAGTCAGAAGTAGGCCTAGTTCTGATGGACACCCAGACTAGGCTGCAGGACATGTAGCTTAGACCTCTCTGAAATGAAAAAAAGTGGTCTCAGTTCTAAGGGGAAAGAAGAAAACCAGAACATTATGAATTGACTCTGTAATTCCCAAAGATTTGTTTTCTTGTTTATGGCAAGCAAAAATTATATCACTCATATTATTCCTTTGCCATTCATTTCAATTTTCTTTTCTCCCTTAGCCAGATACTGGCTAAATTAATTTTTTTCCTCCTTCTCCTTTTTGTCTTCAAGCTAGAAAAAGTTACCTCCTGAAAATATAGCAATGCTTAAAATATACATGCACTTAAATGCACAAACCACTTAAATTGAATCCAAATATGTCATATTCACTAACTTTTGTCATAATCCAGGAATGAGAAGGTATCTGGGGTGTAACTGGCTGTCATGCACCATTTCCAATTTTGCACCAAAGTGAGAAGCTATTTGCACTTATTTGCTTCTGACCCTGGTCCTGGGTAACAAACTCTGTACAGTCTAGACTTTTTCTGTGATATACTGCACACTTTGCTGATGGCAAATTGCAGAGAACGCCACAGCCCAAATATAATCAGGTATATTAAGCCCTGATAAAGGGTCTCCTAGGGAGCAAAGCATCTCCAGCGTGGAATTACAGACTGATAAGCTGCTGAGTGGATTTTATTATTAAAAATACATGGTAAATTATAGGCCACATATGCTCCTGATTTCACTGGTTTTAAAAATAGAAAGTGAAAGCTCACAGCTGGGGGCACAGCTGCTGCTGAACACTGGTAGAAGTCATAGCCAGGAGTGTCAGTTGTAAAGGCAGCAGCCTGCAACTGAAGCGGTGGGAGAGTTTTGTTTCTCCTTAGTCTGCAGCTGGATCTTGGTGGGAGCTTCCGCGGCGCCTGAAGGGTCAACTGCCTCTTCTCTAAGGCAGATACAGGCATGTTTAGCTGTAAGATTGTCAAATATTGACACTGTACTTCCAGGAACTCCATGTTATTGTTGCTACCTTCTTTTAAAATAATTCCAGTCTGAGCACATAAAAAAAATGGTTCCATATGGATTGTCCGGACTATGACAGAGCTGGACTATGGGTTTCATGACACCAAGGACTGGGTTGAAGAGGAAGGACAGCTGTAGAGAACAGTTCATGGCAATTTTCATCCTCTATAGAAACTGTGAAGGGAAGAATGGAAGTGAAGAGAGGAACAGAAAGTGGCTGTGTTGTGCTCCTTGCCCAAGTGTCAGCATCTCCCTCAAGTATTGTCCTCCTGCCTTTTAGATGGAAGGTTCTGTGGGAAGAAGGATATCATCATTGCCAATGTGACAGTAGAAAAACCTGTCCTATGCTTGATTGTGCTTTGTATAGGTTGTTTAAAATGCTCCTAGTTGTAAAGTCGCATAAGTATTAGATTCAGCTTCTTTCCAATCTTCTGTACAAAGTGGAAGGCTTTTGTATAAATGGACTTTAAAATGCAAACCAGTTCTTTCACTTCTTTCCTTTTAAAAGAGAAAATGAACAAAACTGTGAAAAGTGGGTTTAGCCTGTTTGGTGAGGCTCTGTGCAGGGTCTGTGTAATGAGAGACTCCAAGAGCAGTTTCTACACAGCTGCTGCCTCTTGATCTTTAAGGTCTGCAGTGCTCCTGACTTGTACAGCAGGGAAAATAAGAAACGCTATCTTGTTTAATCATGCTGTCTTCTACCTTGCTTGGCATTTAGTAACTGGACTGGACCACCTAACTTGAAGACCTGCTTTAAAGGCAACTCTTTGATGGTAGAAACCCCGGGTTGGGGAATTTTTGGAACAAGGGCACCCTCTAATGGAAACAAGAACAACAGAACAACCACAAGCAGTTACGGTAGGGAACATACATTTTCTCTTCTCTGGGTATTTATGCTAAGCTTATGAAAGAATCAATTCCTCCTCTACTGTCAAAGGAATGGTTAGATATTCTGCCTTTTAAATGTAAAATGGAGAAGATTTTTTTTGCATTGCAGACCAAAGCTTACAAAAAACAACAACCTTCTGCACAGAACCCAAAACCACTTTACCAACCTGAAGACTAAATAGCATTTTGGTAGCTTCTGGTCCCAGCTGTAAGTTAGCACGGGAGTTCTCTCCACTGAGGAGGCCTGGGACTACCTTGTTTAGGTTGCTTCCTCTTAGGTTAACTATTTTTTCTGCTGCCAACTGCATCAGCAGCAAATTGGCTTCTTCTGAGCTCTCAGTGATGCTATAAGGGAGCAATAATTGTCACACAGCATGGAAAGACACAGTAATTGCTATTCTGTGGGCACTTGTTCTTGCACAATGAGGCTAAGGAGTTGTCACACAAAGCAGAGTAGGTGCTCAGTGTGAGCTGCAATACAATTGCTAAGGCAATGACAGCAAGCCCTGCCTTACCTATCAACTGAAGTTTTTCACAGATGGTGAAAAGCAAAATGGAAAGGCTACATCACACACCTAGGATGACTCCCAGTGATTTTGCTGCCTGCCCTCACAATCAAAATCTCTCCTGATTCTCATACAGAAAAGGAATGATGGTGTCCCCACACAGAAATAAATGCTATGACTGTTAATCAAGTTTCTTGCCTTGGGCTTGCTCCTTCTCATCCCCTGTGCCATCATGGGGTTACAGGGGGTTAACTGGGAGAAATGAGTTTGTCATCCAGGCCCTTGTTTTGTATGTTCTTACAGTACCAGGGGACTTTTGGAGGGTGCCACTGCACATGCTTGCCATTTAATCACCAGCCAATTTCATTGTGCCCTGAGCACCCCCGGGCCTGTGTGATACAAAGGATGTGCAAGCCCCACAAAACCACATCAAACAGAGGAGGTGTGCTGTGTCCAGGCACGCCGGCTGCACCTACTGAATGGAACACGCTCAAGCATTTCCTGAGAAAGCCTGGTGAGTCAAATCAGGCCAGCAGCACAACCCAGCTGTGTGCATCCTCTGTTTTCCTTGTGCTACTGGTCCATAAAGTAACTAACACTGATTGCCTCAGCTTCAAAAACTGCATGTGTAAATCAATGCCATGTCTGTGCCACGGCATCCACACGGATGCTGACGTAGTATTGTAGTTAAGGCTGCAAAACAGTTTTTGTTCCAAGTCCAGTGTTTTCCCTTGCTCCTGAGTTTCTGAAAGGTTCTACTTTCTAGGCTGAAATTTTCCATCACTGATCTCAGCCAATGGCTTCTGGGAGAAAGTCTGAGGAAAATCCATTCAACCATTCTGTGAAACTGGAAAACAAAACAAAACTTCTCTGGAAAATTATTTAGGAATATATTAAATTGCACATCCAGTGAGGAAAACAGGAGCAGAAAACACAGGTGGGCTTTGATGAGGAAAGTGATTAGAATTTTTTAAGGATGTTCATGCATAATAGATTTACTCTGATGTCTCTCTCCTGATTTCATTCTTGGCTTGCAGAGTTAGGTGACAATGCAGGTAAATACTTTTTTACCACAGCATTAGAGTAATCATTTGGCACGTGCTTTGAATGAAAATGTGTTATTACTTAGAGGAGTGTGAGTATAATCCTTGAGTATCATCCTGAGTATCATGTGAGTATCATCGCTGCCCTTTGGCCTGCGCTGTGAGGTGCAGGAGCTGCCCCACACTGAGACACCACAGATCTGCTGTACAAACTGTCCTGGTGCAACCGTCATTTAAAACTCAGAAATCCAGACAAGGCATGAGGAAAGAAATGTTAATTCATCTTGGGTGAATTACACCTCATGCAGAGCTCTCACACCTGATTATGATAAAGTAAATATTATTTGGTATTTACTCCCTATGTTGATGTTTTTTGTACATGCTTTTGTTATTGCTATGCAACCAGGGACACAAAAGGCAAAGAGATATTCCTAAAGGATAACACTACTTTGATCACATTTCTACAAACCTCAATACCAGCCATACACATCCCCTTCTTTTTATCTGTATTTGGCTCTAAGCAACAATTGAATTTTCAGTTGACCCTAAATGTAAGGGATGTGTTTCCCACACTTTTGTTTTGGACATTGTGATTCTCAAGTTACCCACAAAACAAGGCCAGCAAGTGGCCATGGATCAGGTCCTCAGTGCAACTTGACAGGGTAATGCTGATGAATTGCATCAGCTGGAAGTCTGGCTTGCTGGTGTATTTGGGAACTGTGGTGAGGGAGGTGACTAATGTGTTGCAGTGTTTCTCAAGCTTTGAGGCTGAACATCCTGAGGAAACTCTGATCTCAGAGCAAACCTTAAGGAAGTGCCTTGTGTATGTTGTGGGAGAGGAAAGCTAGGAGGATGGATGAGAAGGAAAGGATTTTTAGGGGATTTCTAATGCTCAGGACTTGGCAAAACCAGATCTTGGACAGGCTCAGGTTAATAAACAGAGCTTGTCCTGCTGAGTCTAGAGAAAAACTGACTTAGTGAGAAAGAAATTAAAAAGCTCTTGTGTTAGAAGTTTTAGGATGTGCTAGAAATTTTCATGCAGAAAAAGAGAAAAAGAACAGGCTAAAGTTCACATTTCCACATCTCCTTTTTCTGCTCTTTTTCTTCTAACCTTTTCCAAAGGAGGTATTTCATGTTTACATCTTTGGAGCAGAAAGCTGTTTTATGAAATCACTCTGTGGAGCTAAATCTTACCACGAGCTAAACCTTACTTGAGAGCCTTTGGAATGGCTGAGCTCTCTAATCCTATGGGCAAACTGAACAGACCGGTGGTTTGTGGCATTTCTGGAATTCCTTCCCGATTCATTCAGCTGCTTCAGACTGATGAGTGTGGTGGTCAGTCCTTTGTGATGAGGAGACCAGGAGGATAAAGCAATAGCATTTGATTTATTATATCTGGGGCAGAGAAATTGCTTGGGCCAGTGAAAGTGAATTCGGCAAACTCATTTCACAGGCCTCCGTCACACACTTCTTTAAGAACATCATCCAACTTACCACCCAAGGAGTTCAAGCTTGGAAACATCCGGGCATGTAGGTGAGGAGAACGGTGATACGATAGGAAAGACGTGGAAGGCAAGTTTCAGTGTGACCCAGCACATTCCCTGCTTGTCATAGTGAGTGGCTCAAAGTAAAACTGTTTGTCCCCTGAGATGTGTGAGCCAGACCTGCCCAAAGCTAAAGGGAAGAGTGGGGGAAATAAAGCCCTTTGCATCTATTACCAATGTGTTTTGCATGTGGAAAACTTAAACATGGGAGCCCTCCTGTGGCAGTTCTCCTAAAGTATGTTTTTCACTAGGATAAAACAGTCACCAGAAATGTGTCAAAGTCCAAGCAGGGAGCAAACAGTCGTAAAAGAAACCTGTATCTGTGTGTGGTGGGTGTGACCGTGGGTGTAGACGAAGCTACTGAATGTTAGTGGGCAAGCCAACCACACGGTGCTTGTGTTGGGCAGATCACAAAATTTAACCCAACCAGCCCAATGACAGCTCACCAAATGAAGCTTAACCTTGAACATTGAAGCCCTTTGCACCTGTGAATGCTGACTGCAAGCACAGAGCCACTGCTCCTGTTTATTTGGAAGGTCTGAGGGCAAGGCATATTCTCTGTGTCGAGGTGAACCAGCCAGCAGAGGAAGGCTGAACGCTGTACATGAAATCACCTCTGCACGGCAGCCTGGCCCAAAGGTGATGTGTGACTTACAGGACTTATCTGAAGCCTCTAAGAGATCCACATGGCCTGGCTGGGCCTGAAGTCATCCCACAGTGCTGGCGGTGAATTTGCAGAAAAGGCTGAGCAATTACCAGAGATCTCACAGGGCAAGAGGCAGCAGCAGTGGTCTTGCTGTCCAGCAGTTCCCTCCCACTGGGTGTCCATGCAGACTGCCCAAGGAGGCTCATGTGGTCACATATGGCCAAGGGCAGCAGGCACAGCCAAAGCAAAACTCTCTCTGGGGCTCAGGGATTGCTGCCCACCCACCCAGTTCACTCAGCACCCACCAGATTTACAGCTGGGATAATTATCCTTCAAATTGCACAGAGGGATCTCACTGGGGCTCATGGGAGTTTCATTCTCTGCTGAATTCCCAGTGGCTGTTTCTGTCACAGCCCCTGAAGTTATGAGCTGCCTCTGGGCAGCTGGACACTTACAGGCCACCCCAGGCAGATAATATTTGTCCTCTGAGGGTGAGGAAAGAAATCCCACAATAAGTACTCTTTTCTCAATATTTGTGAGTGGAGGAAGGGCGGGACTAACCCTTTTGGGAGCAGCACACACTTAAAACCACATAAGCTTGTCATGAATCCACTCTCAAAGGGTGGTGGCTTCATGCCTGCCTTGGTATGCACTAATTACTGCAGTGGCTGTATCGTGTTAACAGCCATGCTTTAAATGAAACAGGCATTTAATAATTATTGATACTTCACTAAGAATGAGACTTCAAAAGCATTTGCCTATAATGTCAGAAAATACATTAATTTCTGATTATTTTGTGCAAAGATACAAAACTTTAAACTGTAATGGACAAATAAAAAGTCTTTTGAACTAAAGTAACACATATTGCTGTACATTGCAAATGTACTCCCTGGCTCACCAGCACACACTTCTTTGCTGATTCCAGACCATGTTCTGAGCCTCATTTGGTTAAGCTAGAACTTAAATAAATTTGAGTTTGCTTATTCAAAGTAGCAGCATCCAAAGACAGAACCTCAGTGTAATTATTGCATAAGAGATGGTGTCCCGGAATTTTAATGCAAAGGACCTGCTTTTATCTGATGTTCTTGAAATGTAACTCTGGAGTGCAGCACTAAGTGATAATTAAGTTGAACAGGATCTCTAATCTTAGGTTCTATATTAAAGCATATAAATTTTAATTCAACCATAAAGAAATGTTTTGGAATATTTTTTAATCCTCCTGGGTTAGTGACTTTGCATATTTGGTAAAGCTAATTGGGAAAGTCAGTGAAGGTAAGAAGGTAACGTAAGCCTGTTGTGGATAAATACATGCAAAATACATATGTACAGATATAAATATGAAAATGTCTTTCATGCTGTTTTATTTTAATTATATTTTAATTTTCTTACTCTATGTCTTCCTTTGCTGTTATGCTAACATATCTGGAAGAGAAGTTCATGCATTGGGAGAGCACATGGAAAAGGCATAGGGATCACTACTGTTTCCCTTTCAGAGGCTTCAGTGAAACTTAACTAACACTTAAATGTCCACTGCTGAGGAATGAATCTGACCCATAGTGAACTAATATGGTAAGTCTTGGAATTCTGAGACTAGCAATAGCTGGCAAGTGAACAGTCCACCTACTGTGCAAGCCCAGGACATTTTTTTCCCAAGAAAAGCTTCACAGTGCTTCCTATTCTGAATTCACACATGCTAATAATGCAATTACACATCTTGTTTGTTGCCACTGCCTAATTATAAAATATAATTTTTCCTCTCCTAACAGAGAGGAGGAAGTATAAATATTATTATAAACATAAATCTTGATCGTGCAGATGGATAAAACTAAAGCTAATGCTGCTGTTGTGGGAGGACAATTTATCATAGCAAAAAAAAAAAAAAAAAAAGGCAGTAAACCAAAGTGCAAGATTGGGATGTATTGTAACATTATGAAAATAAAGGAAATCCTTCAAGGAGACCAGTGATTCTGAAGGGATTTGGTACAAGTCTGACCAGAATTGGTCCTGATTCCCTGGTCCAGCCAAAATTCTCTCTGAAAAGGATTTTTGCCATGTATGCTGCTTTAAAAAGTCATCTAAATCAAGTTTGGGGTTTTTGGGGCAGAGCTTTTTCTTTGTTTGTTTGCTTTTGGCAGTTTTTTTGGTCAAGCTTTTATGATTTCAAAATGAAAATGAAATTAAATTTAAAAATGAAAATGCCAAGGCCAAGTCTTAAAAAAGTGTAAGCCAGTTTTCCCTTCCACACAGTATGTTGCAGTGAATGACATTTGAAAAATGCTCTTTCTGATTTCTACACCTCCTTCATTCTGTTCATGGATAATTGTAAAACGAAATAATTTTATCAGGGAATAATTTATAACTCTGATTAGACATCATCTTGTTAACTGCAGAATAAAACCAGGAAAAGTCATATCTGGCTTCCAAGAGAAGAAGCTGTGCTGCTCATACAAGTATCTTTAATAATATTTACTCAGAAATGTACATACTGGCAAAGAAAAATGCAAAATGTTTTCATTTCTGCATGTTTGTCCCGGCATGAAAGTCTCTCTTTAATTACTTGCTCCAGCCAAATCCCTGCCAAAAAACGGTGGGGAGGGCGGGGGAGCAGGCACATAGGGGAGAGCTATTTTAAGAAGTAAGAAAATGTTTTCAAGGCTCTTTTCCTATTGTTGTTTCGCCACGATTTTGCTCCTTGAGAGATTCCAAGGTGGGATGGGCTCTTTGCCATCCTTTGGGAGTCGGGTGTCGAGCGTGTGTGTACTGCAAGGAGGAGTCTCGCTCCAGCTACAGCCTTGTGCTTCCTTCTCTTTCCTTGCTCATGGAGACTTTCTAGGTCTTGCCAGGTCTTCCTCCTACAGCCTGTACTAAATTACCAAGGCTGGGCAGATGCTGCAAAGCCCCTCAATGCCACCAAAAATTCCAAGATCGTGGAGCTCCTTGGATCCTTCGGGTTTCCAGTAACGGTCTGTTCCCTTTAACGTGGTTTTGACAGGCTGCATATTGCTCCTTTTTGTACAACCTGTACTTTTAGAAGGAGTAAGGCATTTGTGGGTGTCTGGCAAAGGGATCTCCAAATCCCAGCCAGGATGTAAACAAAATACAGCTCTTCAATAAAGTTCAATAAATATTGGCCAATATAAACCTGCAAAAAATATCAGACTGTGCCATGCAACATTAAACCTTGTGAACTGCTCAAATCCCTCACCTCGAGCCCTTTTCAAAGGCACCAGAAAAAGTACAGTCTAATATACACAAATACACAGTGACTGTGTTAGGATGGTATGTAGAGGCCAATTTGTGTATTTGCTCCATATTTTAGGGAGCAACTTTGGAATCTCTCTGTGCTTTTAGAAGATCCAGTCTCTAAACTCCAATTCTATTGTCAACAGTGTTTTCTTTGGAAAATAAACTGCCTTGGCTGAATTTCGAACTGCTCCCAAATTCAGCTCACTTCCTGATAAATGGCAGCAGAAAATTTAGACCAGCTAACATAAACATTAGCATCTGTGTCCATAGAGAGAAGGTAGGTATAATAATACTGGGTGGGTGGACATCACTCAAATAATTCTGCAGACCACTTAAATACTAGAATCCACTGTTCTTTATTTATACAGCTCTGAAAGATGGCTCATATGAAAAATCCAGCTAGGCTGTAGGGCAGCACTGCTCCAGTGGCACTTGCCTAATTCCAGACAAGAAGTATATTTTTCCCAGACCCCAGGGACGCCTTATAATTGGCATATATCCAAAATTTCCTTGGGAGGGCTTGCATTTCTGGTGGTATTTTTGAAGGAGCAGCTTGTGGTGCACAGGTAGGGTCCCCAGCTCAGGGGGGGGATATGAAGAGCCAGGCAAAGCCAGAGATGACACTGCCTTCCCTTCTCTGGATACTGACAGGATTATCCATCAGATAATGCTAAGACCTCACTGCTCTGGTGCTGAGGAGTCTGCTAGAGTGAAAGGTAGGCAGTGGTGTGGCAGGAACATCAGAGCTGGAGTTCATGTCCCCAAACATAATATAGACAGTTAACTCACGCTGACTTCAAAATGGAATAATTAGATGACTAAGTACCATAGAGCCATTTCTGGGCTCTCATGTTGGTTATTTGCAGTTCTTAACCATCTTTATGTTTTTATACCGTTGAAGAGCAAAAGAAAGAAAAATAAAAGCAATTTCTTCTTCTCTGTTTCATTTTTTTTTTTTTTTT
>VXAY01005793.1:759392-772719 GCA_013399855.1 Oxyruncus cristatus | reverse complement strand
TGTTCCTTGTGGGTCCCTTCCAACTGAGCATATTCTGTGACTGTGTGATATTTATTTCCTTACAAAGTCTGTGTATGGTGAGACGCATCAGGAGTGACTGAATGGAGATTCAGAGATGAGATCAGGTGGCTGCAAATGGAGGCCAGGATTATAACTTTCCTTTGGCAATCATGTGTGAAACTGGATGACAATGTCAGGCATCACAGCTAAAGAAACTTCTGAACAAAGAGTGAAAAGGAAGAACAAATGGAGTGGCTCAAGAGGATTGGGCAAACCAGATAAAAAGTATTTACTTCAAAAGTTTTCTGGCATAGATAATATTCAGTCCACAAATAGCTTTGCTGCTTATGCATGATGTGGGGGGGGGGGTTGCATGATTTGTATCTTAATGATGTAATGCATCATTTCAATGTCTTTTTACAATACTGAAATACTCCTTCATGAGATAATTAAATACGATAGCTAATTTGTACCAAGGGAAATATCCCCCCTCCCCCCAATACTTGAACATTTATTCTTTAGTAATACAAATAAAACCTGGTCTAATACACTGTTATTTGATTTAGAGGAGAAGATATCTCAGTCAGCATTAAGAGACAACTGTCTATAATGCTTACAAAAACTTCAACTGTTTTATTTCATGCTAAAGTAGATTACTAGCAGTACGATTAGTCTAATGTTGTTACTGTTATTAGTGAAAAATAATTAAATAATAAGTTTAAAAGAAGTTGACACTTCGTATTTCAAAGTGAACTTTTCAAAACGGCAAATTCTCTAAAGCAATTTTCTTCAATGACATTTTCTGAGCTCTGCAAAGCAAAACTTAAGGAAAACTGGTTCCACAAAGTGATTTTCATTCCTAATTTAAACAAAGACAAATTTCACAAGTTAATCAAAAAGCAGAAATGCAAATTTCAATTAGTTCTGCTAATGAATCTCTGCAGAGCTCTCTGTTTTATAGCTAAAATACATCATAAAACTATAGAATCATGGAATCATAGAATGGTTTGGGTTGGAAAGGATCTCAAAGATCACCTCATTCCAACTCCCCTGCCGTGGGCAAGGACACCGTCCACTAGACCAGGTTGCTCAGAGCCCCATCCAGCCTGGCTGGACACTCCTAGGGATGGGATATCCACCACTTCCCTGGCAAAAGAAGCTGTCAGAAATGGGATTCCTTCTGGCTTTTTTTCTCACAGAAGAGCTGCAATAAATTTATCATTTGTAAAATGTCCTGAGATCTGCACGGGAATTTACTACGATAAGATATAAAATACAAGCCAACCTCTTGGAATCTAATAACAGCCCCAGAGTTGGCATAAATTGCTTTAAATATCTGAAAGTTTTATCACCTCTTCCCTTGCTGCTGAGGAAATTGGAACAGCAGGGATTGGTAGGAGAATGCCAGTGCTTGGTACAGAAAGCAGGCATCATGACTTCCAGGTCTTTGTGTTTCTTGGTCTAGTGGTTAGACTACAGGTAGTAAAGCTAAATGGACCATGAGGAAGCTTTTATTTAAACACAATAGCTCAAGAAATGAATAGGAAACATATTCCAATTTAGAGAAGGTGCTTTAGAGTTAAATTGATTCAGGAGTGATGCACATGAAATCTTTGCTCTTTAAAAAGATTTGTGTTCATGGTGTTGAGCTTTTAAAACTCATGTCATAGTACTAATAACCCCTACTGGGATCCAAGGCTTTAGTGGTAAAAATAAACTGTGTTCAACACAGTGCTATGAAACTATTTGTTAGATGAACAAGGAGGAAAAAAGAACTAAATCAAGCAGACATTAATCTGGCATTTAAAGCAGGTCAGACAAAGCAATTCATTTCATATTTATATTTTATTCATGCTACTTCCTTCCTCTCTCCTCATCTCTGTTTAGAATATACAAACGATTGAGTCAGACAAGCTCTGCTTCCAGGCAATCAAACCCTGCAACAAGCAGACCAATTAAAAAAAAAATCCATTAAAATATTAACCTAGAGAGGAAGAGTGCCCTCCTTACAGAATCCACAAGAATGGCCCTCCAAGGGCAGGAGATGCCCCAGCCCAAGATATTAAATTTGACTCTGAGAATGTGATACCGTTTGTGGTAGTTGGAGGCTGCCAAAACATATGGCTAAACACCACCTCTGATAGTGGCATGTTTAATTTGCTCTGCTAACCATTCCCTTGAACTCACAGCAAGAACTGAAACAGCATCTTCATCTGGTATTTCCTTTTGGGGCCTGTTTTCAAGACATTTTGGCATCTTGTGCCAATGATGCTTTTTCAAGCCTCTTTTTTTCTTTTTTTTTTTTTTTTAATTGATGTACATTTTTTTTTCCTTAATCCATTTAATAGTGAGTTTGGAACAGTTTTTTTGAGCTGTCTCCATTTTCAAACTTCCAAAGCTACCACAAGGCATAATTTTAAAGTCTCAGTTCTAAAAATCATTTCCAAGGTTTAGCTTTTGTTAATATTTCCACTGAAATCATAAGACAATTTTTACCTAGCTTTCCTTAGAGCCCTGCTGGGATGTGCATGTCCACATATGTGTACTGTCTCTCTGTAGAAATTGCTTTGAATTTCATAAAGAATGGTGTAAGCAAGATATTTCACCCTTTTTGCAAAATGCTGAAAATCTACTTGTTTGGGTGTATGCACAGATTCTATTCTTACAAAACAGAGGTGGTCTTGCTTATTTATAGCAACATCTGTTTTCAAAAAGAATGTAGACCTTGATCCAATAGATCTTTAAATCCACATGAACTTGAACCCAAGTACAGTTTTAGCTAATACACTGGTAAAGGTTCACAGTTTTTGTTTGACAGGAGGAGTGCATGTCAGAAAAACGTCTGCAACTCTTCATGTATATTTTTACATCATTCCCACAGTGCTATGGCTTTAGTAAATACAGTGAAGAAAATAAACTTTGAGGGACTATATTCACACATTGAGAGGATTTTTAGAATTTTCCTCTGCTTTAAATGATCTGCAGCTTGAAAAAAAAAGTTTCTTAAAACGTGGAGCAACATATTTGTAAAATGGTAGGCAGCTGAAGAAGAGAAAAAGTTTCTGGAAGTAAACAGTTTCAAAAATTCCTATTCTCTCATGTTCCATTTCAAGATTCTTGTAAAAGCAGATTGATTACTCCTCCTATCACATTTATGAGGCTGACATATTTTTATATATTAGTTTTCCAGTGGGAGAAACTGAGGTTTGAATAAAACAAAGAGAAGAGATCGTAGTAAATGTACAACAGTCAAAAATAACAACTGGATACTTTGCCTTGTCGTTCATCCTATAAAAGGTTCTTCTGTGCTCAGGAATGATCAAAGCTTTGGCTAATGGTCAGACAAGGTACATTAGGAGCATTTCATTATGTGAGCACACTAACCCCAAGGGCTTATTTTCATCACAGCACAAAGACAGGGCTGCTTTGCAGCCCCAGACGCTGACAGCACATCATCAGAGAACGAAATGCTCTATCACCTGTAAGAAATGCTCCTTTCTCAAGCAGAAAGCTTGAGAAGCACATCTCCCCCAGTGAACTGACATAAACACAGTTAATGCTGCATCATGTGGTTACCTCATGTATAATTCCAAACCACTCTTGTGTATATGCATTTTTGCCTTCCTGTAGTATGATGAATAATGCTGGTTTATATGCAACAGGTTTTAGATTTCTTTTTCATATGTCTTGGAACTTTGTAGCGATGAATAAAGTCAGCATATATTTTCAGTGTAGTTTAAAGTCATGGCAGGAGTGCTCTTTTTTCTTCCTTCAGAAGTCCCAGGAGCATTATGTTAGCTTTTCCTTCCTTTCCTCCTTGGACTGCAACATTCCACATATGTTCTCTGAACTCTCACGTTTTAACTGAAGCTATGGTAATATAAGTGTTTAGCAGTGGGATCACTTCTTGCATGTGAATTCAATCTTGAAAGTACCACTAACAAAGAAAGATAAATTCAATTTTAAGAATTTAAACAACCTTTCTTTTAGTTACTTATATTTCTTACATGATCAACATGACACTAATTGTCTGCTTTTCCATATGAATATTTCAAGTGTAAGATGCTAGGATAAAGCTTTAGTAAAGTAGATGAAGATAGAAATTTTTATATAAAATCTAGAGCTATTTTTATTGATTAATTTTTGCTTGTTTGCTTTATTCCTTTCTGTTTTCCTCAGAAGCTCAATTTGGTTTTTTTCCCAGTTTCCTTTAAGAAAATCTTATTAACATTCATAAAAGAAACAATAACAAAATGCCACAGAAGCCATATGAATCCCTGCTGAAGAAAATGTCATGCTAGGAGTACAGCGAATAATGATGGCTTGATGTTTCAAAGCCAGATGACTGGTATGGATGAGGGTTGTGAGGAGTCCAGGAAAAGAGAGGCTGCTGTTGCCAAGTAAAACTCTCCCTCAGAGGGGAAAGCTGTCATCCTGCCTCCGTCAGACTTCCCTTCCCCATCCCTAACGATTATGAGCATTCAAACAATGCTTTTTTGATACTTTGAAGGTCCAAAAAATGTAGGACATTTGCACATGTCCTGAAGACTCATAATTCCCTGGTCTTCACCCCACTGTTACAGGAGAGGTTTAGATGATCCCTTGTCATCAGCATGTGAGGCCGCCGAGTTCCACGTTTTCCTTTTCCTTGTGACTTCGGTGTCAGGGCCTTCAGATCCAAACCCTCTCAGCAACTGAACAGGAAAGCCAAGTCATGCAATGCATTTTCCATCTGAAGGGTAGGCAATTGTTTTCTCAAATGTCTTTCAAAGCTGCATGATGAATAACCCTCCTTTTTGCATCAGAGCTCACACCTTCAGGAAGGAGAGTGCTTGGCCTTCTGCATTGCAGATTTCCATGGGGGTGATTCCTAAGCCATATATTGCAAAGCTCGACCTAGTTGTTGTCTGAACAAGAAGGATGGGGTAGAGATGGAATGCTCTGCTGATGTCAGATAACCCAGAAGTGCACCAACCATCCCTGCTGGGGTATAACAGCTTCTATGTGTCTCTTCAGCCTCTCTCTCCACCCAAACTAAATCTGTACCGATATCTAGGTATTCAGCTCAAGTACTGTCTCTCCTCCCAAAATTCGTATATACATTCATCTTTGAAATGAAATCTGATCTTTTTCTCAGACAATTCAGAAGTAGGAAAAGTAATCCTTCAAAAAGTCTGGATTGCTGAAATTACCAGAATGCATTATGTAAGGACTTCCAAACTAAAAAGAGCTGCAAACAACAACAAATCTTCTTAAAGCTTAATTTCAAATACAATTTTTCTTTGTATTTTTTTATAACCACATGAGTGGTGAAATCAGTACAAGCTTATGGCTTTGCTGGCTTCATTGCTTTCTCTTCTTATTTGTAATTTCTGAAAGTTAATTTCCCCTCTCTGTCTTTCTGTATGATAGATAAGCCAATTTACCATCCTCTCAAGCTTTCCTTCTTTTTCACAGGTACAAATAACTTTTTATGTGGGAAGGATGACGTGGGCACTCTCAGTAACTGATTGTGAAACCACACATGCAGTTTAGAGTTGTTTTCTGTCTTATTTTGTTTTGAATTTTTACATTTCTAAGTGCCAAAACTCAAACCAGACTTACATACTCAGGAACCCCCTGAGGGCCTGTACTGCTTGTACAGTAAAAATGGTAGAGTCTGACAAGCACCACAGTTATCAGTTAAGTTGTTTCCAGTGCTATGTTCTGCAAGAGCCATGCATCCTGATAGCCCAAAAAGCAGTTGGTAAGCACGTATTTATGTATGGAGGAGGCTGATGTATTTCTCTCTCCTTGCCATATGAAAATGGCTGTATGGAAGTGCCTTGGTGTGTTGTCCACTAACAGCTGACTTGAGTTACCTTAGTCCAGGTCTGACTCGATGTGCCATCCCATCAACTTCTGTTGCAGGAGAATGTTTTAGCGTCGTTCAGTCAAAATGAGGGCTTGAGTAACAAAGTTCATCACCAATCTGATCAGCACCACTGAAGAGATGGAAGGATTTAGTAGACGATGGAACTGCTGAAAGTCCACACCCTCATGACTTCCTGAAATATTTTGAGCTCAGTGCTTTGTTGCTTCACGTGGTGGCCTGAGATGGAAATGAGTAAAATCACCTCATGCTTCAACAAATAGTTATTCTTTATTCCTAATGGAGTATTGACTACCCCAGGTAGTTTTATGCTGTACTAACTAAATGCAGCAGTATACAAGAGAATGAAGTGGCTGGTTTGGAACGGAGCTATCACTGTGTGCTGTCAATGAGGTTTTCTAAGGTCAAAATAACAATTTATTGAGATGATACACAACATTAGTACCAGACCAAAAGAGGAAAAAAAAAAAAGATCCTGGGTCACACATGAGAAATAAATATTGATAACTGTAGCTATTATCCCATTGTACCCAGAAGTTTATGTCTGGGATGCAATGTGTCTGTGTTTAAATGTTTTTACTTATCTATTCTTTCTCTCACAGTGTTGCTGTTATGTGGTAGTTAAAAGGCCAAAGCAAAACGACCCAGTCATCTTTCAGCATCTTAGTCCAAGTGGTCAGATTACCACAGGTACTTGAGCTTTCTGACCTTTGTCTCAGTTGCACTGTTGATAGAATATGGTGTCTTCCCCAGTCCTCATTTTTATTTTTGCCAGCCCACAAACAGAGCTCTTTGAAAGAGAATAGCTAAAATAACTAGAGGCCTATTGAATTCTGAAAAATTGAAAACTGAAAAACCTTTGATCTCAGATTTTTTTCTGACAATTCATTTCTGGAGTCCTGTATAATTAGTAATTTAAGGTTCATTTTTGTTAAACTGTGGCTATCTTAGTTCAGCTGTGTTTACTGTGATCTACGTAAGGACTGCATATATTACTGCAGTGAAAACAATGCATGAAGGAAGCTCTTCAGGGCAATTTAAGCTGCTTGAAAATTTGATCCCTTAGGCTGAATAATTTGCTATTAAAGTATTGTATTTTGTCAAGTTCTTCAGGCAGCCCAAGGATTTGACTGTTGGGAAGTGAAGCTTCTATAAAAAACACACACCTTTTCACTCATTTAGATTACACTTTTTTGTCAATAACAATAGGATGGCGATTTGCCCACACACGTTCCTGTCTCTGTTTCTTCTAACTGAAGAATTAGATTGGGCAAATGCTAGCAATATACATGTCCAGGGGCAAAGGAATCCTATAAATCTTTTTGAGAAGGCTACCCCAAAAGTCGTGCCTTTTCTAAAATGCTACCACTTCCATGCAGGCAGTTCTTGAGCCTGCTGGCCGGGCAGCTGACAATCCATTGGGAAACTGTTGGCCTGTGCTATAACAGGACCATCCTTTTCTTGCTCAGTTGACTTCTGACTTTACAGTATTTTATCCTGAGGTTATCCATGTTGTTATTTTGGCTCTTGAGTCATTGTCACTGTCTCAGTCTCACTTCAGTCTTTTCTTATCTTGCAGGGGATGCAACAAAAGCTCAACAAAAAATTCTTTTCTCTAAGCTTGCCAAGATCACAGAGCCTGTGCTTCTTCAAGGGGGCCAATGGTCAGGATAGGTGAGCCCATTTAGTGTAGATCAGGCAACAGTTATTTGTTCTGGAACTTTATAGGTGTTTTGAGCCCAGTAATCCATAATATTTACTGACTATTAAACCTTGCTTCCCATGGTTTACTAAGAATGTGACACACTGTCAATCTGCTGAAATGCTGAAAGTCCTTATTTATGCAAAGACAGTTTATAGCAAGGATTGTATCAGGAAGAAACGCAGGTAAGGAATAGAAAATATTTCAAAGAAGAGCCTGTGATATCAAATGGCAAAAAGACAAAACATCTGC
Organism: Oxyruncus cristatus; assembly: GCA_013399855.1. Taxonomy (NCBI): domain Eukaryota; kingdom Metazoa; phylum Chordata; class Aves; order Passeriformes; family Cotingidae; genus Oxyruncus; species Oxyruncus cristatus. Next base: position 764,893 of record VXAY01005793.1, on the reverse strand, counting down.
ACTTGTAAGAAATTAATGCTAACAAATGAGACTTAGAAACGAGAACCAGAATATTGTATCTGGTATTATAATGATACAATATTCTGTAGTAATTTTATGAATAAACTGGGTTTGTGCTTTCTTTAGAGTGGTTGCCAACGTATCTGCACTTTCTCTAGTATTCTAAAGGCATATGTAGAATATCATAACCTACACTTCAGTAGGGAATAATGGATAGCATGATCTCATATATATAAAGAATTGAGTGCCTTCAGAAACTGTGCTGTACATCTCTAACTTTCTGCAATACACCACTAGGTGTTCTCTCACAGTAACTTTATTCCTGTAATACATATCTAGTTATATTCAGGGACGAGAAAATCCAATAAAATTAAAAAGCATTGTAAATGTATATCCCAGCACTGGGGTTTGGCCTGATTTCTTTAAGGTTTTGGAAGCTCAGTTCATCTCAGAAACACAGGAAATATTGGGATGTTGTCAGCTCACATTTCTGTACGATATCAACATGATTTCCAGATCATAATGTTTTGGATACAGATCAAAACAATTTGGGGAAATAACAAAAAATATGTCTTAGCAGAAAACTGCTCACATGTCTGTCACCTGTAGATTTACAGGTTCAGAGATCAGTCAATCAGGAAATAACCAAATTCCACCTTTGGATTCATATTAAAAAGTTGAAAGACAACAGCTCAAAAGTTGTAAGGTCTATAGTTAAAAAAGCAGGATTAAGGCTCATGTGACTAGGACACTATTTCTGTCTGGCATCAACCACTTAATTCAAAGTGGCTTGGCATTTTGAGATGTGAGGCACTTCAGACATGCAAAGAGCATTATTTTTTTTGGCCTAATTTGACCTGAAAACATGAGGTATTTAATTCATTATTTGCAGCACTGTGACATTTCACTGCTAGTTTTTCAGTATTCACTGCTCACACCCAATCCGCAAAAAGCAGCAACTGATTTCAAATCACAGAATTATGGAATCGTTTTGGTCAGAAGGGACCTTTAAGATCATCAGGTCTGACCCTTAACCCAGCACTGCCAAGTCCACCACTAAACCACGTCTCCAAGTACCATAACCACATGCTTTTTAACACTTCCAGAGATGGTGACTCCATCACCTCCTTGGGCAGCCCCCTCCAATGCCTGGCCACCCTTTCAGTGAAGAAATTCTTCCTGATGTCCAAGCTGAACCTCCCCTGGTGCAGCTTGAGGCCGTGTCCTCTTGTTCTGTCACTTGTTGCCTGGAAGAAGAGCCCAACCCCCACCTGGCTACAACCTCCTGTCAGGGAGTTGTAGGGAGTGAGAAGGTCCCCTCTGAGCCTCCTTTCCTCCAGGCTGAGCCTCCCAACTCCCTCAGATGCTCCTCATAGACTTGTGCTCCAGACCCTTCCCCAGTTCCTTTGCCCTTCTCTGGACTTGTTCCAGCCCCTTAATATCTTTCTTGAACTGAGGGGCCCAGAACTGGACATAGGCCTGATTTTAATTTTCTTCTCAGAGTCCCCAATCTTCACCTGTACCTTGGTTGAAGGTTAACAAATTATTGGAAAAAAGTGGAACTGAAAAATGTGGAATCCTTGTATTATGAAAATAAAGTCAACATTACTTAATTAGTTTCCTCCCTCTCATAAGGAAAAAAACCAGATAAATATCAGTAGCAAAATGATTTTTTAAAACATGACTGCAATATCTGGCAATTAATATTCTGTTTGGAGTTTGACTGCTTTATGACTTTTCAAATGTCCATTACTCCATTAACCAGAATTTTAGTCTGACCTAATAAAATGGTACTAACAGCACCCTGAGAACTGATGGGATGTGCACACTGGCCATGTACTAACTGTGGGGCTCATAAAAATTGCAGAAGATAAACCCTTTCCAAATCCAGAGTAACAACCATATTGGTGAAAAAGTTAGAGGGCAAGATGACTTCCTAAATCACATATATCAGAAGTGTGCACTGGAAGTCATAGAGATAACAGGTGTTCATTTAAGATTTTGTTGCTAAATAAGCCTTAATTAAAAGAAATTGCAGTTCTATCCCTCAGATTATTGAAGCTGGGCAGCCATAGGTAGGAGTGAGTGGCTAGTAAAAATTATTTTAAAAGAGACATGATTTTCTGGCATCATCACACAGGGCTTAGAATAAACTTAATAGTTACTGCATTTGATTTTTATTATTTTTTCTTTATTCCCATAGGACTCCACCCACAGTTAGGTTGTTCATGACAGCTAGAATATCTCTGTGCTGCTCTGCACTCTGCTTTATTCATATTGGAGCAGGGGATCCCGCTAGCTGAGGTTCAGATCCTTCATCTGAACAAGCGGTATAATGCAAGTGAAAGATAGGTGTAGAATTTTATATTACCTAAAATCAGCTCCTCTCACAAGTTTCCTTTCTGTATTGCAGCAGTAACAGAGCAACATCAGCCTCGAAGCAACACAAATATCGTAGGTCAAGCTGCTACTTTTGAAAGCTACAGGTAGAAATCTCTGGGGGAAAACCCAAGGTTAATTACTTTTGTATGCTTTCTGTTATATTTTCTTTCCCCTCTGGATGCTTAATGGAAAAATGATTGCTTTGCTCGGAGTACCTCACAAATACTGAATCACTTGCTTTGGCAAGAATTCAGAGGAACACTGACATCTGAGAAGGAGCCAAAGAAAGCTTATCTTTTAATTAAATGAAATAAAAGCAACCAAAAAAATTGATGCTCAGGAGTGAGTTTTGAGAACCTATAGCATGTTGCTCAGTGTATCAAAGTACCTGCAGTCCTCTTTAGAGGAAACGGCACATTTTGACTCTGCACTCTTCTCATGCAGTTCATCCTTGTCCATCTTACTCCAAAAAAAGCATGTAACACTTGTTTCCTACACAATCCCACAAGACTTTGGGTAGATTATTATTGCTTCTCCAGCTGAAGCCTCTAGATTTGCCCCAGCCCTTGACATATGTGAGAGCTGTACTGCTGCCATCAGTTCCTGGGTTCAAAGGGCAGCCTTCTCAGGTTGGCACTGTTACAATTATTCCTTGTTATTTCTTCATCTCCTTAATCAAATTATCCCCTCAACATTTCTTTCTAGAGATTTCTGGGAAGCTATCATGAACTGTCTCTGACATGCTACTAGTGTCCCATTTGGTTCTTAGTTGGGAACTGTTCTTCAAGCCTGTCTGCTTTTTTGAATCTTCACAATGGAATTCCTACAAGTTTGCAGATTTGAATATACTTTGTCTCCCATACAATGTCTCATGAAAGAGTTTCTGCAAGAACTGATGCTTATCAAGCTCTCTATTCAGTGTCCTGAAAGATAATGCTAGCAATAGTTTTCTCTCATTCTGTGCTTCCCAAAAACTTTCCCTCAGGTTGTTTGTCAAACTGCAAGATCATGGTCTTTGAACAAAGCCACCCCTCACTGACTATTCTATTAATGCACTTCTTTGTCTTCTTGTTCCTCATTTTGGTGTCAAGCATTCAGCTGCATTTCAGGTATGACTTTTTCAGCCTAGACAGAGGCCTGGCCAGTCAAGGCCTTATATTAAAGAATATGCCTGAGAAAAAGGCAACTAAAATGCTGTTTACTCTGAATTATCCCAGCAAGCATCAGTCACTTTCTGCAAGCAGTTGGGACCTCCTTGCATAGAACCACTTCCTGTGGTTTCTTTCCCTGCAAATGATTCTGAAACTCTTTTGCTAAAATCACAGAATCATTTAGGTTGGAAAAGACCTTAAGATCATCAAGTCCAACCATAAAATAAGTCCAACCATAAAATAAGTCCAACCATAAAATAAGTTTTATGTTGTTTTTCTTCATAAAAGCAAAAGTGAAATTGAAACCAGAGCTTCCACTCTTCTGTTGAGGGCTCCAATCCACTGTGAAAGCACCTGGTTATTTGAGAAGGCAGCAGCTTTACTTCCATCTCTGCAAATTGTGACATCAAGGTGCTACATCCCACCCCTTTGTGTGGGATGAATTCCCTGAACACCTCTATATAACCCTCCTCCAACTACATGGGTGTAACATAGAGCAGTCAACATAAATCTGGTGTCCTGGGCAATTTGGACTCTTATGGTCCACTTAGGTCTTACAGCTCTATGCCCTGTGTCACGTCAAGGGTAGTGGCACATGTACGGAAAGGACACCAGGCAGAATGAGGTGAAAATGGGAAGGCCTTAGAGGCTCCGTCTAGTCTTAGCCTTTAACTTACGGGTGCCCAGGTGTGCAAACGGGGGCAGGGAGGTCTTGTGTGGAAATGGCAGGCTTATGTAGCCTGTAAGAAAGGAGCTAGAGGTGGGAGAACTGCAGTTGTGGGTGTAATACCTAATCCCTTGGTGTGGGGTGTTCTGCTGACAGCTACGATACCGATTGTCATCAGTGGGCATCTTACCCAACCTCTCTGGGGCTGGCTTTTTTCCACTACTAATAAACTGAAAACAATAATGCAGTAATGAAATGAACACAACCTTGTAAAATTAATTGACGTTTGTACATACAGTACATACTACACATGCTGTAATAAGAGGATATAAAAGCGTCACATCTTGCTGATTCTCACGTTGGGTTGAAAAGATCTTTCTAAAGGGCCTATGTTCTATCACTGGAGTGGGAAAACTAATATTTGTGAGAAAGGTAGGTATGCTGCATATCTCGGGTTCTTCCTAATGCTCCTAAGACAAATTGCGTAATTAACTTAATATGCCGATCCTATAACTCCGTTTCTGTGTACAACATCCTCCCAGAACATTTTAATCGCAGCGGTAAATTCTGCCTTAAGCTGAGGAGACAAGGAGGTGCAATAACCTTGGAGGACACCCGAGAGACCACTCGCCCTGCCCCTCCGTCATGGATTTGGGAGCTTTCGGTCCCCCCACCCCCGCCTCCCCTGGCCTTCTCCCGGGCGCGTGCGGGGGCTCCAGCCCAGCCCGGCCGCGCTTCCCGCATTCCCGGCCGGCGGCTCACGCCGGCGCAGGCGGAGCGGGGGAGGACGAGGGCAGGGAAGGGGCTCGGGGAGGCGCTGAGGAACCGCCGCCGCTCGCTCCGGCCCCAGCGCCCCGGGCAGCCCGGAGGCGGCACAGGAGCCCCAGCAGCCCGGTAAGGAGGGGAGTCACTGCGGGGGGGAGGAAGGGGAAACGGGAGAGAGAGGGAGCCCTTCTCTCGCCTGCTGGTTCCCCGCGGGGCTGCCGCGGCGCGACCGCACGCCCTGCGGCACCGCTACCGCGGGGAGCGGCCGGGCGGCCGAGCGGGGCTGACGGGCGGTACCGGCGGGGGCCGGGGAGGAAGGGGCGGCCTGAGGCGGGGAGGGGCTGGGACGGAGACAAACGGGACCGAATTCTGCCGGGGATGGCCCCTCTCCCCCGCCCCGGGGGTGCTCGTTGTGCCCGGCGGCTCCCGCCGCAGAGCCCGCGGCGCTGAGCCGGCCAGACCCGGTCCGCACCGCCGGGCGGGAGCGCATCCTGCCCCGGCCCCGGGCTCATCCTGCCCCGGCTCCGGGCTCATCC
>VXAY01005793.1:685848-759341 GCA_013399855.1 Oxyruncus cristatus | reverse complement strand
GACCCGGAGAGCGAGGAGAGAGGTTTGGTAATTATTCTTTTTTTTTTCTCTTTTCCTCCTCCTCCTCTTCTTCGCCGGGAGTTGCTTGCGTGCTGGGGCGGGGGAAGGGGGGTCGCGGGGAGAGGGGGGAAAGGAGAAGGGCAGTGGTTTGGAAACGGGACTTGGTTCGGAAAAGCGGTAACTGAAGGTAACAACCACCCGCGGGGGCACACTGGAGGGAAGCGGAAAAATAAGGTAAAACAAAAACCACCACCACCCAAAAGCCACCTGTAAAGGTGGTGTGGGGGAGAGGAAGAGGCGACGGTGTACAGGGAAGGTGGCCGGGGGCGGCAGGGCTGGGCTGGACTTGGCTTTGCGGGGCTTGGCTGGGCTGGGCTGGTTCAGGTACTGCGGCCGAGGACGCCGGCAAGGACCAGGATGGGTTCTGGGCGGTGCCCCCGGGGGCAGCTTCGGTTTTTATCTGGGAGAGTTGGAGCCCGGGCGCGACCGTGTGAGTGAGGGCAGGATGTGGTGAGCGCCTCCCGCCCTGCCCACAGCAGGGTTTGCTCCGGGGAGGGTGTAAATCCTCACTGCTGGGCTGTTTAAAAAAATAAATAAAAGGAAGATCCAATTTGAGGGGAGGCTTGCCTTTTTGTTTTCCTGCTGTTAGGCCCATACTTTTTTGTTTGGTTGGTTTTGTTTTTTTTGGTTTTTTTGTTTTTTTTGTTGTTTTGGTTTGTTTGTTTGTTTAAGAAGTGTAGTATCAGACAGCAGTAGTTTTTAATAGTATGAGGAGGGCTCCTTGCTCTGAGCCTTGGTGCTGTTTTATGTCTCTTGGTTGGGAAATGACTGGATGACCCCTGCTGCCCACCACCGAGATTTATCCCGAATTTTGTTACAGGATCCTCTGAGGATATCCTCGGTTCTCTGGAAACTAGAGACACGTGACCTTGTCTTGTCTTGTACAGCCCTTCGCAGTAATGTTGTTAGTCGGAACAATTCGCTTTTAGGTGTTTGCCTCAGAGCCTTTTAAGGGCATAACTAAGTAGAGAAATAACTAGTGACAGGCCATTATCTTGCAGCGGGAAGCACTGAAACTAAATGGGAGTTGCTTCATCCAGAAGTACGTAGTTTGCACTATAAGTTCAGTCAAAACGCTAGTTTTGCATCTTTATTTAGGCTGAGATTCTGGTATCTCTGAAGGTCATTATTAGTAGAAAAATGTGTTCTAAAATCCACATATCAGCTCTAATCCCGTTTCTCTTGAATTTGTATTAGAATATGTGTAATTGATGAAATGAATTGAATCTAATATGAAATATTAGAAGATCCCAAGAATGTAACAAAATGCACGTCCTTTCAGAATCTTTCAATACCAAAGCTGACATTGCTTTGGCAGTTAGTTTAGAATGTAACTTTTTGCGTGTGCTCGTGTTCTGGGAACCTTCATCTCCACTTGATAAGAAGCTGATGGCAGTTCAGAGATCTGCTACTGGGGTTTGTTTTGATTTGTACTGCTGTATCAAAAGCATCATCGTTTCCTGCTTACCTGTAATGTTCTTGACTACAAAAGTGGAAATTCCGTTCATTACTGGTGTACTCATCTTCTTTTTAAAGAAACTACATAGTTTAAATATTGCGCTGATAGTTGCCTTAGTGAAGTTGTAAAATCCCTGTTGCAATGTAGTGCTGTAATCTCTGGATCTGTTGTGTTCTCCTGATAACTTGTTTTTACATAACTACAGTGTTTTAAAACATTTCCTCCATGCTTTGGGGTGTTTGTCTAAGTTAAAGTAACTGTAAATTTCAGTACATAGGTGATGAACATAGAAAGTTGGGGGGGGGATAGAGATGCATTCACTCAAAAGTATCTGAATTAAACATGAAGCAATAGCAGATTTAGGCCAGCCTTATACTATATTTAGAGGATGTTGGAGGATGCATCTGAGACTATCACAAAGCTGCAAATTCCTCAGTTCTGCCAATTCAGATTTAAAGTCTAATCCCTATTAAGGCTTGTTTAAATTAGTGGTGGGGAAGTGCAGCTTTAAAATACCTTGAAGACCATGTAAGAAAAGCCTGAGTAAATAAAGCCCATAGCATGTCAGCTGGGAAAAAAAAAAAAAAAGAAGAATCTAAAGATCAACTGCTAGAAAAGTAGTAGGAAGTGGTCTGTTAACAGAGGCACAAAGTTTGTGGCTCTGTTATGGGAGGCAGGTTTGACTGATAATTTTACTGTGCCTTCCCCAAAGTCAGTTCAGATCTGACAGACCTGGATCTCGGGAGGGAGTGGATGGGTAGCTGGGGTAGGTTGGGTAGGTGTGGGGGTACCGCCTGGGAGAACATGGATAATGACAGGGCAGAAGGATTGTGACAGGGACCATTGGTAAATATGACCAAGAGCACAGAAGCTGTCATGTGGTCTGCATGGTACAGCAGAGGAACGCAAATGAGTGGCCAATGTCTTCAGAAATCCTAAGATACTGATGATTTCAAATCCCATGGCAGACTAGATCCTTGCTCCAAAGGATACCTTTCACATAGGAAGCCCCTAATTCTGATCAGTTTGCAATTTTCTTTTCCCCAGTAGAAACCAATTTTGACCTATACAAGGGACAGATCATGTGAACGAGGGCACAGGGAAAGGGGAAAAAAAATGTTTTGAAATTGCAAGGGAAGAGAGGTCCTCTTTTTTTAATTATTTGTGTGTGTGTGTGTGTGTGATACCACAATCTGAGGAGTCCTTAGAAGCCAAAGGGCAGTGAAGAGTAACTCGAGGGCTGAGGAAACTCTACTGACAAGGGCTTGACTCATCTGGGCACTATTGCTTATCTTATTATGCTGCTTTGTTTTTCTGTGTTTGTAGGGAAATGTTGGGAATAATAGCTGCAGGGGATAATGTTAGCTTTGTCCTATTGTTGCATTACTACCCTGTTGTTACTACGAAAAATTATAGCATTCTTAGTCCCTAACGGTCCTTGGTCCACAAAGGACACTTAAGAAATGAAAGTTTCAGTATTGTAATGCTGTCCAATGAGGTTATCTATATTATCAGCTGTAGGTCATAGGAAGAGTTAGGCATCCCCAGATGTACCTAGAAATAAGGATAATCTGAAGGATGTTCACTTCTCTGGCTCAAGCAACTATTACACAAAGGTATTCCCTGTTGGTGAGCTCTTCACCTGTGTCCATATGAAGCTGGGCTGGAGACAATCAGACCTTGCCTGTCTGCAAGGCAAGGGGTGAGGCTCGGGAGTGGTTTTGATTTGCCACAAGCGTGGGCTCCGGCCAGAGGGTCATCCTGCCTTCCTGCCTCACCTCTGGCTACGCATTCCCGATCTCCCGCTTGTGCTGGTACTATCACTCCTGGCCAAATGCAAATCTGCTCTTGTTGTTGCTGTTGGCCTGGTTTTCAGTTGGATGAGTTCCTGGGTCTGACTCAACGCATGACTAAAACGCGCCGAGGAGTCAGCGGAGACGTGTGCTCGGGGGGAAGAGCGGGGGATGCTCCTCACGCTCGGTGGGAGCCCCGCTGGGACTGGATTAAACCAGCGGCGGACCTGCAGCCTAAGGAGCTCGCTTGGTGCTGTGCTAACACTTCTGCACAGCTCCCAGATTTAGTTTGGCTTCTATCTGGACAGTTTGGAGGGTGAGGAGCAGTGCGTGCCTGTGTCCAGTCACCTGTGCAGACATACCCTTCAGGGGTCTGGTGGACTGAGCCAAAGAGGAAGCTTGAAGGACATAAAGAGTATACTGCAGCAGATGTTTTCTCTTTTATTGCGTTTTTTTTCCCATTCAATCTTTTGAATGGTAAGACTATAACTCCCATTTTTTAATACCATCTGAAGTAGATATTTTGTCTGTGGTGTTTTTTGTAGGTTTTTTTGTTGTTGGGTTTTTTTTTTTTATTTAGGTCTTTTTTTCACAATGCTTTCAGGCTTACTTTTGAAAATGGAGTTGTCCTTGGGTGATACACAGTGTTAAAATTACAGCTAACTAGGTCTTTACACAGTGAAACAGTCACTAGTAGGATCTTATGTTTAGGCATGTAATTAATGTTCTGTTGATAATTATTGAAAACTGGAAAGCCTTTCTCCCTCAAATCTCTGACTATACTAATTTTTGTTCAAGCATGAGGCATATTGAAGGTTTGGAAAATATATCTGTAATTCCCTGTAATTGTGTTCAGTTCTAAGCTTATCATAGCTGTGTATTGCATGAGTTGCTTGTCTGTGGGTTTCTCTTTGTACCTGTGCTTGCGTGACTGGAAATTGCAAGGGGCTCAGTTCTTCCACCCAGGCTCACAGAAAAAGATACCTTGTTCCCCAAAAATACACAGTTGTGTTTGACTCCAAAGTTTTCTCCTTCCTGAAAGTAACTGTGGAACAGCTGTGCCCATAAGAGATTCATATAATGGGTTTTCCTCATACTCTGTTTAACTTTTAACCTGTTATACCAGTATCCATCATCCATATCTGCTCTGAAAAGCAGGAGGTTGTCCCGTGGAAACAACACAAGTACGAAACTTAATGATTGGTTAATGAATTCGAGAATGGCAGGACTGGTCACAAACTTGTATGCTTACAGTTTAATTTCTAAAGCTGTCTTTTAGCCTTGTCTTATTCAAGCCCAGGTCCATGTTTTATTGTGTCCAAAGGTGAAAAGCAATTTTACCAACAGATGTTCTCTGGAAATAAATGTAAGGTTTTTTTTAATTCCAGATTTTAATGGCTGTGTTTATCTTTGCAGCAGACTCAGTTTTTACTGATGTTTCTGCAATGCTGTATAAAATTGGGGCCAGCTGGACTGACAGCTCCTTTTTGTTTGTTTGTTTTCTGTTTTACTTTTCTGAAAGCAACCCTAAACCTTATTGTTTAAAGGAAAGGAGGCTTCACTGATTTCATGTAAAGAATGGCAATTAATTTGTCGTAGATTGTTCAGGAGGGCCTTTTCTTGTTCAGGGAATGCTGAATATAATTACACTGTAGTGTCACAAGCCTCTCTAGAATATTCCTTCAGAAACTACTTTAATACTGTGAGTGAAATTATGAAAACGTAAATGGACTTCAATTTTGTCAACAACGCTATAGGTGAAAAATAAGGAAAAGGTTCTTACAAAGTTATGCAGTTTAAAGAAACGGAAAACAAGAATAAGTGTTACATTGAACCTGAGTCAGTCACCTGTTTTCATGGGAAATCTGGAAAGCAGAGATGCTATACAGAAAAAGTACCAGCCCCTTTTGGGAGTGTAATTCCTACACTACAGTAGGAATCCTAAATCCTAGTAAATCCTAAAAGGGAGAGAGTCTGAATCTATTCACAAAATGTGTGAACAGAGCACGGCAGGTTCCAAAAGGTTCTTTAAAATGGGTGTACTGCAGTTAACAATGCTTATGGTGTTACAGGTGATTGTGGTAGCAGCCAAAGGTGGCACCATGTAATGGTTCATTGGTGGTAAGTGAAAGGGCCTGAGTCATCTTTATAGGTTTGCTGTGGTAGCTCGGAGGAGAGTGACAGCTGACTGGAGCTGGTGCTGGTTTGGTTTTTTTTTTTCTCATTAGTAGGGGGTCCTTGCTCTGTAAGCACAAGTAGCAATAACTCAGAGGAGGTTGTAGCTGTAGCAATCAGCACTGCTTTGGCCATTTCCACTCATTTGGAAATGTATTTTTCTGTGGCTGCTCTTGCTGACATAGGAAATATGGGTTTTTGCCTGCTTTCTCTGTTTTGAGACGTAATGTGAATAATTGTGCTTCTCTGAGCTTTGCTCCCCAGTGCAGTATGAGTAATGATATGTAAGGTTATTCACCGTTTGTCAAAGTTTGGCTACGCAGGTTTGGAGCATCTGAGATGCCTCCTTCATCACCAAGGCCTTCAGAAACCTGAGCTGGTGCTTTCAGCGAGGTCTGTACTGGGGGGCAGGTGTTTGTGCCGTGGTTCAGCACTGGAGTGTTCAGTGGTGCTCATTTAGGTCCTGTCCTCTGCCGTGGTCAGAAGCAGCTCCCAGAAGCAAAGGGGTCGTGAATGACTGCCAAAACCAGGAGTTCTGCCCACTGTGGTCCTGCCTGGGTCCAGCAAACACAGAGGTGGGTTTGTGGCTCCACCTGGCTGGTTATCCTGGATTAATGGCTTATGTTCAGCTGGGCTTCTGCAGAGAGGCAAAAGCAGGTTGGACGTGGGATGGAGAACATGAGCAAGTGAGCTTTGCCCATCCTTTCCTGCCTTTGTGGCAACCAGTGAGATAGACTGCTGGTTTTCTGGAGTGAGGCAAGGAAAGAAGAGGAAGGGAACCACTCCTGCCAGTATCCTGCAGAGCTGGCAGGATGGTGGAGCCAGGGACTGCCACAAATCTTTTTAAAACCATCTGCTTTTACCACCTGTCATTGCTTATTCACAAACACACGGTCTTACTGGGCATTACTATTAAAAATTTTGCTTTGTAAGCATAAAAATGCATAGGTCCCTACTAGAGTTAGGGGCGTATAATTGGGGAATTTCAGAAGTCTCTGTTGTGAGGGAGAGGTGGGGAGAGAGAAATAAAAGGACTTGGCTGCTCAACACTTTCTGCTCACAGTGCTCTCTTATTTTTGTTGTCAGCTGGATGGCATGATTCTGTTTAAAACTAATTTTAAGGACGATTTTGAGGGTGAAATTTTGTTACAGAAGGAGCCCTTAGCAGAACTACTGCATACACTGACATCAGTTTATTCATTGCTTCTAGCTTTAAGTCAGGGGGAATGTCACAGTCCAGGACTACTTCTAGATTTCCTGTGGCTATTGAATTAAATGTCGTGGCTGTAAAGGACCCAACTCCTTTGTTGGGCAAAAAAATTTTTGAAGAGACTGAGGCTGTTGGTCCTCAGGCCATTAATGAGACACCCAAACTCTCATGTGTTCACATTTCTAAACTGAACGTGACAGACAGAATTATACCCTTAGTTAACCCTCGATCCAACCTCGCTGCTTTACTTCTGATCCTGCAGTCTGCAAAACAACAATCTGCTTGCTCTTCTGACAGATGATCTGTTTATGCAAACTCAGAGCTCTGGTAGCTGTGTAGTCCAACACTGCATGCGGTAGCTTCCACTTCATTCCCGTGGCTGCAGCTGAAACTTCTCAGCCTAGCTCTTTACGTGCCCTGTGATCCTTTCTCCAGTAATGTACATTATTGCTTTGATGTGGTTCTGCTTTTACTTCCCCATGGAGCCCTTCTGCAGGAAGAAATGAAATCCCAGGTCAAGATGTTACAGACATTGAATGACACAGTCTTCTACCAGTGACCTCCTTCAAGCCCTCATTGCTGCTTTCTTCACTACATGCTCCAAAGCAAACTCAGCTAATACACTCTTAGTATGGAACAAACTGTCAGTGATCTCTCTGCACTTTTTTGTGTCTTTCTTTGCATCTGAAATAAAATTGATGACACTTGCAGAGAAGAGAGGGCGAGGAGCCCAGCAGTACCAGGGGGTTTATGCCATGCTCTGTTGCATAGACCAAAACAACCATCAAATCTTGCACCTAGATAGAATAGACAAACCTGCCAACTCAGTGGAAAACCTTGGTGGTTCTGCAAATAACCAGTAACTTTTGTCATAACACTGTCTGACTGTAGTTTTAATTTTTCTTCATTCTTGGATTTATGTTCAGTGACTGCTGCTTTTTCCTCTGCATCCTCAGAGCAGCCAGTGGGTTTCTGCTATACTTGAATTCAAAGTTTCAGGGCATCCTAAACAATATATTGATTTGATGGGACATGCTGGGTCTTGATGCATTTCTCAGTTAATATTTTTTCTTTTTTATTATTTCCGCTATTTACTAATATCTGTGTCCTTCTTCAGGCATTTTGTGTTGTTCTTTTGCCTAGTTCTGCTGTTGCTAAGCTGAGAGAGCTCAGACTGCGTCCACAAACACTCATTTTGTGCCTGATATGCATCATCTTTGTTTTGGCCTATCCCTGACCCTTCATTGCCTGTGTAGCATCAGGCAAACTGCTGGCTGTGTATTAATCCCTGTGGCTCAGAAAAGAATTCAACCCGTCTCCACCATGTTCTAAAGCTGTCTGTATTTACATTAAAATGAGTGTTTTACAGGCACCTGTCTTAAATCCTGCACACTGCTGTTCGCTGGGGTCCAACTCAGACGATTTGTGGAGAGGCAATGTTCAGTTCCTGGTGCTGGAATGCTCCATACATGGGGCATCATGTGGTGTGGTCCAGCATTTTTTTTCTGCTGGATGTTTGTACTGGACCATCCGCAGCTGAGATGCTGGCAGTTGTTTTTCTGCAATGAGTTTTTCTGAGTTTTCCACCCTTGGAAAGCCTATTTATTGCTTTGACTAACTAAGGGTTTTTGAACGACTGATTAGGTATTGCTCACTGCTGACAAACTTGCCCACAAAGAACTTCCAGCAAGCATGTCAGGCAGAAGGTGGAACTGTGTGCTCCCAAAATGATGTGGTGACAACTCGTATTTAAAGATGAGGTCTCTGGACTGTGCCAGCAGAGCGGTACTGTTGTACCAGCCACATAAACAAAACTAAACTGTGCTCTGACAGCAAGTCAGTCACACCATACAGGTGCATTGGCTGCTCATACTACACCACTTGGTGGGGGGGGGAGGGTGTCTTAATTTTCAGGGTCCTCTTGGAAAGGTTTGCCCGTTAATACAACATTTACTGCAGCGTTGATTTTCAAGTCATAAATGGTTGAGCTGCAGTAGCCACCTTTCTGCTGGTGAATCATCAACAGCTACTGAAGTTGCATTAATACTGAACACATTTTTGTCATTTCTTCTAGAAGGCCAGGCGGCCCCCAGACCAGGATGGTGATATACATAGGAGGACAGGTTGGTTACTTTGTGACTGCCTCTGCATTTGAAGTTAAATATAATTTTCAACTTGCAGTCTTAAAGGTTATGGGCTGGCATGTCAAGCTATTGGTGTTTCACCTTAAAAGTTGGATAGTCATGTTGAAAAATTCAAAAATAGTATGCAATACCAAAGTTTCCTTTGCTCACCATAGATTGTGTCCTTGAAGCTTAGGAAGTTCTTGCCTTCTGAAGTGACATAATCTGCACTTATCGAAAACCAAGTCCTCTGCTTGTCACTAACATTTAATTTCCATGGCAGCCTAGGCAATTCTTGTTCTGGGAGATAAAGTAAGGTGATCTGGAGCCCTTCCTGAGAACTCACCTCTGCTCTGAGTTTCACGTGTTCAAAATGGTGAAACAGTCACAATACTATAAAAGTAAATCTTTAATTAAATGACAGGGCACCTTCAGAGAGAGTAATTCTCTTATTTTCCTTATACGCCTACACTGAGTGTGACTAATGTGATTGTGACTATGAGCCCTTAAATAAGAAGTGGAATTATAGAAATAGGTCTCATAGCATTCCTAGATACATAGCAGGAACCTTGTACCTTGTCCTGTGGGTGAGAAGAGTAAGCTAAATTTATTATATCTAGTAGTTGGAAGTAATCAAGACAGTAGGATTCTTTTTCATGTGATGCATGCAAGTCCTTACATGGATTTTTACTTAAAACACATACTATTTTCAGTGTGTTGTGTATATTTTCACTGTGGAGTAGCATTGGCAGCGTTTGGTGCTTTGCTCTATGTAGCTTAGTAAAAATATCACCCAGTAGTGCTGACTCATCTATAAAATTAAATAGGCACCTCCTTGCACTTATTTTTTCTCTTTGTGTCTGTCTTTCTGACTTTGAAATTCCTATCTGCTATGTGCAACCTTATGTCCTTTCCATGCAAAATAACAGTGCCCAAAATATCCTGTGTTGGGATACTTTTAATCTAAAATAATTGCCAGCAGCAGCTTCCTTTAAATTATTTACAGAATTTTCACTCGAGTGTCCCATAGGTGGTTGGGTTTTTATTCTGTACAGTGGTGTGCAAAAATCTTAGCAAACAAGAAATTTCCACATGTACTAACAGAAGTATTACATCTATTTGACCCTTGTTTTGAAGATTCAGGAAGATTAAGGCCAGGGAAATATATTGAGGATAACTCATTCTGTGATGAAAAGGTCATACTTCATTGCCTCAGCTTTTTTGAATGCTGCATTTCCCATGCTTTATGGAAATAGACCTTCTTTCCTTTAAAAAGCAAATTCTGAAGGAATCTGACTGCAAAATTAAAATATGTCAGCCTTCTGTTTTCATTGTCCTCCTATTCATAAGTTGTAAACATACAACTGCAGAATTCACCTTTTGTGTTGAGCATTTCTTCATTGATTAAGTAATTTCTTTATTATATTGCAAATAAATATCATGTATAGTGTTATCAAGGGAGCATATATTCTGGTATCTTAGGATAAACATGAGAATTATACTAGTATTTCTCCATCAGAACTGCATGATACAAGAACAAGATATTCTGGACCACGGTTTAAGTGACCTCTATCCTCTTAAGAATGTTTTCTGCCAGAAAATGTTGATTTTATTGGTATAGTAAGTCTCTTGTATCTGTACTTTGTGTTTCCTCACACGGTCATTGGAGATGTGCATTTTGTTTGTAAGAGTGTGGCATTAGTTCCTGAAAGCAAAGGGAGCAAAGCAAAGCTTTTTTTTTATCACGTGAGTGATAATCCCAGGTACGAAGTATGTGGAAATCAGGTAAATGTGGTAGATATCAAGTCAGATATGAAGGTCTGCCAGTGTGCCAAATGCTGAATGAAGAGGAGCAGGACAGTATTTTGTACTTGTGTTTCCCACTTCAGTGTTAACAAAGAACATGAGATTAACTCTCCTCAGCCCAGGTGAGGCACATCTGGAGTGCTGTGTCCAGTCCCGGGCTCCCCAGGACAGGAGGGACATGGAGCTCCTGGAGCGGGTCCGCGGAGATGATTCAGGGGCTGGAGCATCTCCCTGAGGAGGAAAGGCTGAGGGAGCTGGGGCTGTTCAGCCTCCAGAGGAGACACTGAGAGGGGACCTCATCCATGTGTGTCAGTGTCTGCAGGGAGGGGGCAGAGGATGGACCAGGCTCTGCTCGGGGGTGCCCAGCAATGGCACAAGAGGAACGGGCAGGAACTGATGCCCAGCAAGTTCCAGCTGGACATGAGGAAGAACTTCTTTGCTGTGCAGTGACCCAGCACTGAACAGATTGCCCAGAGAGGGTGTGGAGTCTCCCTGACTGGGAAGAATATCTCCACTGGAAATATTCCAGAACCATCTGGACGCAATCCTGTGCCATGTGTTCTGGGATGACCCTGCTGGAGCAGGGAGGTGGGACCAGATGATCCACTGTGGTCCCTTCCAGCCTGACCCATCCTGTAACAGAGTGTATGTGTTGAATTAACACATATAGTAGTGATTAGTGTTTAAAAACTGCATATGATGAAAATGGCTTCTCTTCTTTTGTTCTGACTGAACACTGAAAGTTGGCAACAGCACGGTGGCGTTTGTCTGAACGACCTCTGGAAGCAGTGCCACAACACAGCATTTGGGTCTTCTTGTTTCTCAACTCAGAAGCAAGCAGTGACAAGTCTGCAGCAGACTGTAAGTCTGTGGTGAAGTCAGAAGAAAGGGTATGTGACAGTCTTGCACTGAGCATTCTGGAAGGTAACCTGGCAGGTTTGTCAAGACAGCAATGAGATCTCTAATGTCAGTGAAGAGGACTCTTACTGGGTCTCCCTACTTCCCCTGAAGGAACCACATACTAATAGAATCCACATGGAACCTGGTAATTTTAGTCCTGTTAAGTAAGTATAAGGTCACGTGTCAGAGAGTAAGTTACTCCTCATTCCTTCAGATAGTTTGGAGAAACTGTTAAGGGTAGGGTCAAAAGTTCTCTTTGTGCTGTGGGCATGTCTCAGCTCTCTGTTCTTCTCCCTTAATCAGTATTTAGAGGCCTAGTGCTTTGAATATTTGGATTCTCTTCTTTCCTGTATCACTGGCTACTTGAGGCAAGTAGTTTGTGCTAGATGGCTGCTCATTAGGATCAGGAGTAGAACCCTTTCCTATGTTATAGGGGTGAGGTGAGGATAAATACTGTGTTTCCAGAGCTGAAGCAGTGTGGAATTGAGTCTTGCAATGTGGCCTACCGAGCAAGAGGCACGGTACATTCCTGTTCCAAATATGGCTTTGTACAAAAGCAAAGATTGCCCAGGAGAGCATAATTAAGCAGTGCTGCACAGGAAACGGAATATTTTACTGTTCAGGACTACGTAGACAATGTGGTTATGTTCAAATCCATCAGGCTGAGTGGGATTTATGCTGGGATGCTGGAAGACACAGGTGATGCAATTGCAATTCTGCAGTTGCAATTCTCTGTTAGAAAAGAATAACAGAGGGGTCCCTGGTGACTGGGGAAGGGCTATCATTATACCCATCTTTAAGAAGAGAAAGAAGGGTAGTTCAGGGAATTTTAGGCCAGTCAGCCTTCCACAATCCTTGGAAATATTGTGTATCATGTTTGTTTCCAAATATGAGGAGAATGAGAAAGTAATCATTAACAGTTGACCCAGATGTACCAAGGGCAAATCGTATTTGACCACCCTAAATGCTTTTTGTAATTAAATGACCACATATGTAGATGTGGGGACACTGGTGGATAAATTCTTTCCTGTGAGGGTGGTGAGACCCTGGCACAGGTTGCCCAGAGAAGTTGTGGCTGCCCCATCCCTGGCAGTGTCCAAGGCCAGATTGAATGAGCAACCTGGTCTAGTGGAAGGTGTCTCTGTTCAGGGAGGGGGTTGAAATGAGATGATTTTTAAGGTCCCTTCCAACCCAGACCGTTCTATGATTCCATGACTTCAGTGGGGTTTTTTTTATCATCTCTCACCAAGGAAGTTGTTGAAGTATATGGATTGTTATAATGATTGAAAATTGCATGGATATTTGGGTTCAAAGTATGGTCCTCAGTGGCTCATTGGAGGAAAATAAAAAGTGTCCTATGAGGGACTGGGCCAGTGGTGTTACCTTTCTGTTAATTATGTAGATGGTGAGACAGAATGCACCCTGAGAGAAGTCATAAATCCCATTAAACAGGACAGAGAGTTTAGTACACCAAGTGGTACAAATTCAATTCAGCTGGATCTTGGAAAGCCTGAGAGCTTTGGCCAGCAGAAACCTCATGAAGTTTAGTGAGATAATGAAGTTCTGTGCCTGTGCAGATTAACTCCATGCAACAGTACAGGCTGGGGAGCAACTGGCTGGACGGTGGGAGAGCAGTGGGATGTGATTGTTGCTGCCAGGTTGAAAATGAGTCAGTGATGCATTTTTGTTGCAAATAAGGCAAACAGCATAGTGGTCTCCATCAGGAGTATGGCTAGCAGATCAGGGGAAGTTATCCTTCTCAGCATTACTGAGCACTGTGCTCCTTCAGTCAGTGAGGTTCCTCAGATGAAAAGCACAATGTTCAGAATATGGAGAGAGGACTACTAAGGAGATTTTAGCCTTGGGACCCATGAGTAACGAGGAGAGATGGAGGTGTAGTCTGGCTAGAAACAAAGAGGCAAAGGGGCAATATTTTAGCAGTCTGTAACTGCTTGAAGACGCGTTCAAATGACTCTGGAGCTGCACTCTTACTAGTGGCAGATCATAAAAACTAGGAGCAGCTATCACAAATGGCAGCTGAAGAGGTTCAGACTGGCTGTTGGGAAAAAGGTTTTCACTGGGGAGTAGCACAGGACTATTAACATGCCACTCAGAGTGGTGGTGGAACATTTCCTTGGAGGCATTCAAGACTCAGCTGGACCAAACTGTGGGAGACCTCATCTTGTATTGATGTTAATCCCTCTTCAGGTAGAGAATTGCCCTGCTGATCTGCAAAGAAACACAGCTTTTTTTGTGTGCTTTTCTGTGATTCTGCCCTGGAAAGCTGGGCTGTGCAACAAAGAGGAAGAGTTTTGTAAGGCTGTGACATTTCTGTGTCCACAAGGATGAATTTGGAGTGGTAGACAACGGAAGTCTTTCTTTTACAAGTATTTCCTCCCTACCGTCAGCTTGAAATGTATCCATGTACTAGGTGTCCATAACTCTACATGCTCTGTGGGTTTATCTTGCTTAGCCATTTTCAAATTCTCTGCTCTTTTGACATGCTTTGGGAATAAATACCACAATGTTCATGTGACCATAGGAACCCAAGTAGATTGTATTCTGTTTAAATTATTTATTGAGCATTATATCTATTGTAGCCATTACTTCTCTCTTTGTAGGTGTTCCAGGAGCTGTAGAAATGTATAGAAATCTGTTTTGGAAATGAATTTGTCAAAAATAAGAGAGAGATGAGAAAATCAGCTGTCAGGATCATGATAGATTTATTTTCACAGATCAGTGTTGATGATTGCTTGTTTTCAGTTGTGTTGATAATTGTTTTAGATCTGTGGTTGATTGTGAGTGCTGCAAGATTTAATTGAAGAAGCCAACTCATGTAAAGGGGGAAAAGTCGTCCACTAAAAGCCAGGATAATTGGGAGTATGATTTTATCAGTAATCCAAGGTAGGAGTGCAGACAGAATGGGGTCAGCCTTTGACAAGATAGAAAGAAACACCCAAAGTCCTGGTTCCCCAAACCCACAGCCCAAGTCCCATTGCCAGAAGCCTGTGGGTGGGAATTTCCGTGTGCCCTGGGCACCAGCCCTCCCTTGAGGCTGGCCAGGAAAAGGTGTTGCAATAGTATATTGGTCTTCCTTTGTGGTTTATCTGGCTCCCAGATAAACACTGATGTCAGCTTCATCGGGGTAGGAACATGCAGATGTGCCTATTACCACTTCAGGACTGATTCCAGTCCCAAACCAGTTTTATTTCTTTCACTTAATGCCTGAGCTAAGAAACCCTGCAGACTTGAGTCAAGCCAGTTTAAGGGGGATCAGATCTCATTGAGGTTGCTTGGGATTATATAGAGGAGGAAAAATGCTAACCTTCTAAACCTTTTGTGTTCTTAATCCAGGAGAAGTGGGCTTGGAAAAGCCTGGGTTTAAACTCTTGACTTTAGCTGATGTAAGCTGAGTCAAGGTACTGCACCAAACTAAAGCTCAATTAACATGTGATCATGGTCTTGCATTTCCTCATTCAGTATATTTCTGTGAAATGCCTTTCCAGACTACACCTATGTGATTAAAATAGGCATTACTTGTTGATTTAGTGTTATGGAATAAAAATAATGCCATGTAGAAATACTGCTCTGAGTAGATGTGGATTTCCTTCCTAAGGTTGGTATTGCCATAGCAACACTTCCCTCCAAACCATGACTGTAATTACAAGAGTTGCCATTGATCTTATATGTGGTAATTATACCTGTATTTAGCAATGGAACTCCTGATGTCAACTGAAATAAATACTTGCTTTTTTTTTGTAGTCATTCCCCTCCAAGCCTTGATCTTCATTTCAGCAAAATAATTTTAGTTTTAAGAAATTCCCTTTATCAGTTTTTCAATAATTTGTTGCTAGTTGTAAACACAATTTTTCAGTCTCTGGATTTAGTATGTCTATTGGAGCTTAGTTTAAGCATCAGCATTCACTGTGGCACTATTACTGGAAAGATTCTTGGTAGGAACATCTCCACCTCTGCTGGATAAATTTTCACAAGGGGATAATTAGGACCTAGTCTAGATCTCAGAGGAGACAAATATGAAAAAAAAGAAATTATTTACATATATTTCAAAGAGAATATGTTCCTGACAAACATTTCTTGTGTAAATCTTACTATTCATGTAACAGAAATATGTGTATGTTCATACTTGTTTTCAAGTATGGAGCAGCAACCAGGGAGTAAGTGTGTGCACAAGAGCTGTCGAAGCAGACAGTGTAGGAAGCAAATCACCACCAAAAGATCACATGTTTTTCTGGTGATCTTCATTGGGCCTTCCAGATGTTCTTACTTAGGGCCTGGGCAGCGCTAACTTCGCTGAGAAATGTCTGTTTTCCTGGGGAGTTCAGTATTGCAGTGTCAATACGAACCGAGTGTGTGGAATGGAGCAGCCCTGGCGATACAAGTGGTGCAGTGGAACGGCCTCTGGGGCACTGTGGGCTTTACTCAGCTCTCTGTTTCACACAGGGTGTGCTGGCTCCTGTGGGCTCACTCATTGCAGAGCCCTGCTGAGGCGTCTCCTCAGCCCCCCTGGGCCAGTGATACCCCAAAAGCAGCTTTGCAGCTTGTCCCTGCTGTCTGAGCCAAGAGCTTTCTGCCATCTGGGGAGCTCCCACACTACGAGGCCCGGGAGGGCAAAATGCAGCGGGGTTGATCTGGGTACTGGGGGCTGCAGTAGCTTGGGGCTGTGTCTGGTCTGGCACTACATCCGGGCAGGTGTCTTGCAGTAGGTCAGAGCTGGGGCACATCAGTCACTTCAGGTGTCAGCCTGTGTCTGGCAGGGTTTGCCAGTTCATTCGTGCTGCCTCTCCTGCTGTTTGGGAGACCCTGTGCTGCTGTCCCTAATATGCCTTTTACCTTCCTCTTGGATATGCTGCCTGAAAGTGAACTGTATTTGACTGGAGCCAGTGAATCTCATTGTTAGACTACATGCATAAACCCACAAACCCCTAGGAATTAGAATATATAAAACTGATTCTGATTAAACTTCATGGATTATGCAAGAGCATTTATGAAATGAATTTAAAAACTACAGAGTGACAGTGACCAAGGTAAGAGTGTAATCAATCACGTGTAATCACATTTTGATCTAGAAGCTTGAGGGGTCGTTGTTATGAAAACAAAAACATAAAGCAGTTTGAATTCCTTGGATATGATCTGCTGTTTCTTCTCTGAGCATCCCAGCCGGGTTTGCAGTCGTGAGTGATAGACACGTAGTTTTGAAATGAATTGTAACTTTACCCGGGTATCTTGGTTCTGTTTGTCCTGTAATACAGAGCTTGTTCATTGTAAATTACCCCTGGTGCTTAGACTTTGGACTGGGTTTTATTTGAGAGATTCAAGGCTCTTAAGCTGTAATGTAAATACAGTTTAGTGAAGGACCTTTGCCTCCACAGAATAGGTGAGCAGTGTTTCTGGGCCCCTTGTACCAAAGTGATGCTGCCATTATGGTCCCACCCCTGCTCTCTGTTTTCGGTGAGTTCTGAGAACAGACTCATCTAAACCTCAGGCTATAACTTAGTTGTCCCTCTCCTGTTGTTGCCCCTGCAACAGGAGCCCCTAATACCTCTATCTTGGTGTGCTTGACATCAGAGACCGTAAAGAAAAAAGAGATTGTTGTTATGCCATGAAGACATGTAGGGTAGGAGTAAAATCACTTGTGTCACTGGAGAGAAGGAGAAGGAGTGCAGCATATGGCTAATGCTTTATCATCAGGGAGCATCACATTGCACAGATGACTTTTTTGAACCTGAACATGTTTCGAATTAAGCTGGTCGCTGTGTGACAGCAGCAGCACTGTGTGGACATCTCAGAGTTGTCAGAAACATACCACTGTCTCTAAATCTTGTAGTTAAGCTGGTTACAAGGTGGTTATCCCAGGATATAAAGTTCAGCGTGAACTTTATATTGTTTATATGCACTGTTCATAATGGAAATTTTATATAAAGAACAGCATGGGATTACAAAGTATAACACGGCATTGGTAGGCAAAAATTTGTATGTGCGAAAACATACCTAAAAGTGGATCCTAAAGGCAGTGAGCCACCTATCACACAGGTCTGTCAAGTCTCATTGTGCTTCATATGTAAGACTTGGCCTCTCTTCCCTAAAATTCTGGTTTTGTGGATGGCTTCTCTCCAGCTCTAGGCTACTGCTCATGGCGAGCTGGTAGAGCTGGAGAGGCATCATTCCATGGGACTGTGCTGCCAGCCAGGCTTTGCCTCCCGGCAGAGCCTACCTGGTGAGATGTTGGGTATGGAATGTTCACTTTCCTCTCGACCTGAAAACTTCACGTGTGCCCCACAGGACCCTGACATATCAGATATTTCCCCTATGCTAGTACAGAGCCTGTCTGTCCCATTGGTGTGGGTTAACCTGGATCGTTTCATTTTGTTAATTGATTAAATGAAAAATAATTGATTTTTAAATGAAGCCCTATTATAAAATGAAAAAATATTTGTTATTATTTTCAGGAGTAACAGATTAGAGCTGCAATGGAAGTTCAGCAGAATGAATGATCTGCACTGGTTTATGGTGACAGAAGATTTTTGGTTTAGTTTTTTTCACTGTTAAAAAAAAGGTGTTCAAGTAAACTACAGTTGCAGAGAACCTGGTAACCAGACTGAAGAAATCTCTTTTGTGCATCAGTGTGGGATAACTTAGGGGATCAAAAAAAGTGTCAGGGTTTGTTCTGGTTTCCTACTAGAGAATACAGCATTTATAACGTGAATATCATGACCACTGAGCGTTCTTTCTAAGCCCTTAACTGGTACTTCAGAAGATGGGTCTGTATATGTAACTTCTGCTCTGCTCACCACCTTTCTCGGTCATGAGTTCTGACCTTGTCAAGTGGATTGTTTACATAACTGCTAAGCAACAGCAAAAACCCAAACCACAAAGCATTATTAGAGCAGCAATCTGCGTTTCTGTGGCCTCCTGCTACAGGTCATAGGCTGCACACGCTGCGAACTAAACAAGCTGCAGAAACACAACTTGGCGAAGTTTGAAGGCAAAGCTTTCTTTGGTTTTCCATTTTATACCATCTTACTAAACCTCCTAATTGTGAAGGCAATTAGGGTGTTTTTATGAGCCAGAATAATTCAAAAGCTCAGTAAAGGTAGCATGCTGTCCTACCTGGTAGTTACATGGATAGATCCAGTGCCTCAAAAGTGCCTTGCATTTCCTCCGAATGCCTGAGGATATTAGTGCCTGGATGCTGCAAACTGGAAGGAAAATGCTGGATGTAAGTTTATTAAAGACTTCAGTAAATGGTTTTCAGTCATGTATTAAACTTGTCAACTGTAGTAGTTTAGAGTTTAAGTTGCTGAAAATACTTAATTTTCTTGCTTAAATAAGTGTATCAAATGCTGTGTAAATACAACTGGGCAGTGAACTGTCACTTTTTAAATTTGCTCACTGTAAATTTAGTTTTGTTTAATGAATCCTATAAACTGAGCAGATGAGTTGGACCTTGGAACCCTTCCTCTGAGCCTGACTCATAGACATTTTGATTTAGCTTCAGGAATGATTCTCCTTGGATTCTGTTATCCTCAAGTGACACTAGTTTTGCCAAGCTTGGCTGTTCAGAAAATATAAATCATATCCTCAAAAACCATGAGAAAGTACTGAATAAGAAAACAATAGGACAAATGAGCAAATCTGTTTGAATTCATGAGCTTCAGTCTTCTCACTGCAATAACTGAGGTTATAAAAGCAGGATTCCCGTGTAATCAGGGAGTCCGGGAAGTGGCTGTTCCACACAGACACCGCTGCAAGTTCTGATATTTCTGAGGACAGGGATATTATAATATGGACATAATCTATAACAGATTTTAGCTATAGCTAAATATGTCATAGTATGTTATATGTTAAATATGTTATAAATATATGGTGTTGGATGGTGTCTGCTGGTTCTTCAGTATTGTGCAGTTTTCTCGGTACATAAGGTGTCAATTCATTTTGCTTATAAGCATGGCAATGTTTCTGCCTTTTACTTAGTTGAGGGTAGAAGCCACTGAAGTCACATAATGATTAATTTACTGCAAAAATTGTTATGCTGTGGGTACAAAACTTGCCAGAAAATGTAGTGCTTTTGATCTTCTGGGTTATTCTTGATGTGAAATACAATCAGAGCTGACCCACGAAGGTCACAACGAGGTTCAGCTGAACGCTGTATGGTTTTCATTTTGATCTTGCTGGTTTGGTTGATTTGGGAAAACGTAAGCCCCTTTTTTTCCTTGGAGCACAGTGTATTTTGCCTTGCTGGTGTGAACTCAAAGCTTTTACCGTAACACTGATTTTTTGATGGTATGCAGTCAAGTGCTCTTTTGCTCCCCAGACTTGTATGTTAGAAGTAGAAAGGGATGAGAACAGAACCAGCTGCTTCATGCATGAGCAAGAATCTTACTTTATCAGTCTTCTTACAAACCCTTGTTTTCCTCCATTTTCGTTTTGAGCTTGTCTCTTTAATGTTGCCAGAGATGGAAAGGGATATATAACAAGTTTTACTCAGGCTCGTGTGACAATCATCTATAAACTTCGGGTTTAAGTAGTTTATGTCTAAACACCTTTTAGCAAATTTGGTTGAGGTAGTTAACATTTCAAACTGAGTTAACTTCATGTGGCTTCTAGTGTGAGATTGTAGGCACTGTGCAGTTTTATTTTCTAATAAATACCATTTAGCTGCTGGTGATTTAATCTTAGTTAATCTCACAGCTCCTAGAAAAATGCGTTTCAACACAGTCATGGTGAACTTTAAAGTTAAGATGTAGCAATCCTATAGGTAAGCATCTCCTGAGGGGTTTGTTTTGTTGTTTGTTTTTTTTCCTCTTGAGAAGGGAATGTTTATTGTTTCTGTTCCAAGGACTTCCACATCTAATGTGTAGTGTTTTGATTTAGAAACCAATTTATTTGCATTTTCTTTTTCATTAAAAGCATCATGGAGTGTAATGGTTTTTAGTTGCAAATTTGTACCGGCATGTAGTGCTGTGATCTTTGTTTTGACTATTTGCCACAGCCCGAGTGAAGTGAAATGTTTTGGAACATCTTGATTTTGCTGTCTGACAAGTTTCCTCTAAGAGAAAGCAGATGGGTGTTCAGCAGCAGGAGAAGAAGGGATGAAAGTGTGGAATGCACAACAACAACCCTGCGAGTGACACTCAAAATGAGTGTCAGCGATGTTCTTTTCATGCAGACTTGGGCAGGGACTTACAGTCTATATCTGATTGTGAAGTGCACAGGTGCTGAAGCTCATTTCAGGTGTGAATTATCATAGGAGTTAAAGACAGAATTGTATTTGATTTATTAATATTTTACATTTAAGCATCTTGGGCTTTTGATTATTCCGTGTCTTCTGTTTACACCTGTGATTCATATTCAGGTAAAGTCCTGTTGTCTAAACAGGTACATATAATTCTAAATCTCTCTGAAGTGTAGGCTTTTAGAACCTTATAATTGTTTCCATTTGAAAGGAGTGCTTCAGATACTGCCCTGAACAGGAACACTCTCCGAATTCATGGATTTAATGAGGTCATCCTGTCTTATTCCTTGCTGTGTTATGGCATGCATTATGTCCTTGTAATTTTCTTACGAGCTCATTCATTATGAAACTCTAGCAATGATTTTTCAGATGAGACCAATAAAATTAGACCAATTTGTAGTTTATGAAGTGTAGTCGAGCAAAGAGTATGTGCCATAAACGAGTGTTATGAAATTTCTCTATAATTGTTTTGAAGAGGTTTCCTAACAACAGAGTCATTTCTGTAATGGTCTTTTAAACTCTTCACGCTCATAGAAAGCTTAAAAAAATATGCTCTAGCATGAATTTTAGATGTAAGAAATTCAGATGCGTCGTTTCTTTTAAAAGAAATGAGTTCAGGAAATAGTACTTGAAGTGGAAAGGCACCCTGACAGTTGAGGAGCATTTACAGCAGCTGTGCATAATGTCACTTGTCTTAAAGATGATTGCAGTCTGCCCAGAAATAATTAAAGAACATGCACTTCTAGGAGAAAGAAGGTGTTGCCATGCTGGCTGAGAAATGCTATGGGTCTGGTGCAGCAGCTGGGGGATTTCAGTACTACTCAAACTATAGACCACTAGCACCCATTTCAGCAGATTTAGGGCCGTATCCCCATATGAATTGGCTTATTTCCTCATCTTTTACTTATGTAAAAGTATTTATTAGTGCTAAACTTACAACTTCATCAGGAACTTGGAAAATCCTTCCACTTCATGCCCCAAGGTTATCACCAGCCTTCCTGAGATGAGCTTGCTGCTGCTGCTCACCCTTTTGCTCCCGCTGTGATTTTCCAGTGGCAGCAGAGTTACCCTGGTGATGAGGTTTTTCTGGCTGCTTTGGGTTTACTCTAATAAGTGGCATGCTGTTATGTAAGGTATGGTCTATAGCATGTTTGAATTTGGTAACCTGGTTTGGGAAGTTTGGAAGACTCCTCGAAGAACATTAATGTAGAGGAGATCTATATGTATTCTTTTCCTGTAATTGTGGTCAGCAGTGCGCCTAAATAAAACCAGAAAACCCGTATTTCACTCCCGGAGGAGTGACACACACTGTCCCCTAAAGTACAGAAAATAGCGTCATTAATTACAAAATTACGTATCTTGAGTGAGTCTCTAGTGAGCCATTGACTCTCCTCTGTTGAATTGTGGCTGCACTAATTGCCACTCAGCTGTCCTTGCTAATTTACAATTAAACCTAGTTTCAGATGTGGTTTGCTTTGGGGTTTTTTGGTGGTTGGTTTTTTTCCCTTGCCAAACGGCAGATTAAAGCAAAATTGCTTTTGGCCCAGTTGTGCAAAACGTGCTTCTGTGTGATCTGAGTCAAATAGATGCTTGACAGCCAAGAGGAGCTCCACAGCTCTGTGCCTGTGGAGATGGTAAACTTTGGGTGCCACAGATGATGTTGTGGAATGGGTGTTAAAAGCAAACAGCTTCCACTGAGCAGTTCCCTCCAAGGCACTGTGAGAATTTGCCTTCCAGTAGTGCCCTAAAAATCCTACCAGAGCATGAGTTGCTCTTCTCCTAAGCCACTGCAGATCTTTGCAGCTATTTCTGGATGTGGCTCTGAGACAAGAGAGGAACTGGGAGGGTCGAGATCATCAGTTGTGCTCCTGTCGGCAGCATCTTCTGCCGCTGAGTGCTGGAAGCTGAGGCTCAACCCAAAGTGGTTGGCAGGAAGCAGAGCAGCTTGTGAGAAGCTGCCTGTGCCTAGAAGTGATTCTTCCTTTTGAGGTTTGGCTAGGGATGCAGCTCCTGGAGGGCAGTGCTGCTGACATGGCAAATACCAAACTGCTACTCAGAAGTGAACAGCTGATATAAATGGGAGATGAGAGCGCAGTGCTTTGCAGAATCCACGTGCTTAGCTCTCAAAGCTGTTTTGGAGAAGATAAGTAAACAGAGAAAGACTGAAGATGCCACTTCCACTAAGCTATATGTCTGTATCTTTTAGAATTAAAACTTCACTAGGCTGTAAAAGGCCCACAAGACCTGGTAAATGTGCATTTGGAAATTGGAAAGGGCGGCACCCTGTCCATAATTCCTAAGTGGGTTTGAAACCGAGGACTACTGTATCATTTCTGTAATTCATGACAACAGCTAAAACCGAATAACATTATGGAACATAGTCATATCTCTCATGGGCTTCCTTTCAGACAACTGAACACTTTTTTACAGCTACTGTTAAAAACTCATTTCACAAGTCAGGCTCTGGATAGAGGTAGAAAAGTTAGGAACTTGTATTTAACTAATTCTAAATGGAACTTTGCAGAAGGAAATAAGAAACTTAGAAAAGTCAGTTTGCAGGCTGGCTTGAGGAGAATACAATAACTTGGTTTGTCATGCTGTCTTCCTGATTTTTTACTCTAAACTGTTTCTGAATTTATAAACATCAGATGATTTCTTGCCGTACATTTCCTTTGACCAACACCCACCCTCCTTAGGTGCCAGGGAGAATCAAAACAACCACCTCGACTTCAAAGTCGCTGTTACTCAAAATTGGGCCTTTGAAACTGTTTTGACACTTGGCCAGGCACCCAGGCACTGTCTTTTACAGCCCAGGCCAATTACATTTACATATATGGCAAAGGGAGATCTGATAATCAGATCTGGTTGGAAAAATTCCACTAAAACAAGTCTTGCAAGGGTTCTGTTCTGGCACATTTCAGCCTGTCTCCGAAGGATCCGCAGCCCCCGAACACTGTCGCTCTGTGGGCAGCTCTGGCATCACCTGCCCCTGGACACTGGGCTGTTTGTCATGGAGAGGGAAAGGGAAAAAACCCTGAGAGCCATAGCTCGTGGGAGGCTGTGACCTCAGCCCTCAAGGCTGCAAACATTCCCTGCACCCAGGACTGTGGAGCAGAGAGCTGGGAGGGTCCTTCCTGGGTTTTCCTTGGGAGGGGCAGACAGAGTCAAAAACTGAAATTGCAGGTATTTCGCATAATTTAGGAAGGTTTTTTTGTGTTATTGTTGTCCATTTTTTAAAAAATTTTGTTTGAAAGGGTTGTGGAGGTTGTTTTAATCCTGGATCCATGCGTCAGTCTTCCTGGAAGGGCACTGCAGCTGAGAGCTATGGGGTCATTACTACATCTTGCTGTGAATATACAGGAGCATTTTTGAATACAAATACTGATAAAAATAGTAATTACAAATAATCAGAAAGGTCTTCCCCTTGGAATTACTGACTATCAACCTACAGGAGCATAGTAATGCTGCAAACTAGCACTGACTGGAGTATTTGGGGTCCTCAGCACAGAAACAACATTGACCTTTTGGAGCAAGTCCAGAGGAGGCCACCAAGATGATCAGAGGGATGGAGCAGCTCTGCTGTGAGGAAAGGCTGAAAGAGTTGGGATTGTTCGTCCAGTAGAAGAGAAGCTTTGGGGTGACCTAATTGTGGCCTTCCAGTGCCTGAAGGGAGCCCACAAGGAAGATGGAGAGAGACTATTTCCAAGGGCCTGGAGTGACAGGACAAGGGGCAATGGCTTTAAACTGAAACGGAATAGGTTTAGATTGGATATTAGGGAGAAATTCTTCCCTGTGAGGGTGGTGAGGCCCTGGCACAGGTTGCCCAGAGAAGTTGGTGCTGCCTCATCCCTGGAAGTGTTCAAGGCCAGGCTGGACAAGGCTTGGAGCAACCTGGGATAGTGGAAGGTATTCCTGCTCGTGACAGGGGCGTTGGAATGAGATGATTTTTAAGGTCCCTTCCAACCCAAACCATTCTATGATTTTATGACCATACAATGTATATGTGCCCCTGCTTGTAAGTTAAACAACTCTTTCCTAATTTGTCTTAACATCTGTAAGAGGATAGAAGGTGGGTTTTTTTACAGCCCTACCAGGCTGCTAACTCTTGTTTCTAAAGGGTTTTGGCTCAGCTGAACAGTTGTTAGAATTAATGGTCATTGGAATTAGGGATAAATGTACCACTTAACCACAGTGTAATCGTGACTGTGTGTTCAGGCTGACTTACAACTTTTGCCTTCTTTATCAGTGATCCTGCAATTTGGCCCGTACTGCTCTGTCTTTTTTAAAAGCCTGATAACACTTTCAATTGTCCCATTATCCTCCCATGTTTTGCCCTCTAGCAGGTCTTAGGAGTGGAAATATACTTGCTGCAAAATCAAAGGTGAATAAACTAGCCTTCCAACCCAAACGTTTTTTTTATGCACGTTTTTTTGTTTGGATTTGTTTCATATTTGTTATATGTCTTGTGTTTCCTGAACTATTTCATTTACTTATTTATTAAGGGATTATTTTGTTTGTACTGCTAGGCATAAGAAACCATCAACAAGAATGCCCTCTTTTACCATCTTTTGAAAAATTTTTTACCATAGAAAGGAGAAGGAAAGAAGAGAAGGAATATCTTTTCTTTTGGTCCCAGACATCATGCAGTAAGAACTGCCTCAGCTTCTGCCAGACGTGGTATTTTACCTTCTGAAAAAAGCAGTGCAAAGCAGTAATTCTTAATGTGTATGCAGCATCCCAGCGTGACAGGCTTAATAGAAGCAGACCACATGTGACAACAGCAACACCACAGGAACTTCATCTTGTGTCTCAGTGGTGGTAGTACATCAAGGTTGTTGTGACCTCTTCTCTCAGCCTGAAAAGATAACTGTGTTTAATGGTAGCTGGTTTTTTGGGTTTATTTTTTTTGGGGGGGGGGGAGGGTCTTTCATCTTGAGGTCTGGTTTTATTTTTTATTTCTCCCTAAACTGTGCATCTACCAAAATAAAAAAAAAGTAGAGTGTTTTCTTTTTTTGTTTATTAAAATGCTAGCATGGAAGCTTCAAGGGGTGAGGCTCAGTTTAGATAAGAGTATGTAGCAGTGATAACATGAGAGCTCTCCTGAATTACAACATCAAACCCAAGGGCAAAGACATGGGAAATTCAAACAAGTACCAAGAACTTGTCATCTACTCGATTTATTGGCTGTTTTATGTGTTTCATATTGCCCCAAGCTAGAATGACATGGAAGAG
Organism: Oxyruncus cristatus; assembly: GCA_013399855.1. Classification (NCBI taxonomy): domain Eukaryota; kingdom Metazoa; phylum Chordata; class Aves; order Passeriformes; family Cotingidae; genus Oxyruncus; species Oxyruncus cristatus. The sequence continues at coordinate 733,330 of VXAY01005793.1, read as the reverse complement.
AGCAGAAGGTACCAACCAGCATTCTTATTCTCCCTGCCTTCCAGTCTCAACACCTGGTGTGGTGCACGGTATGAATCTGTTCCTAATTGGCTTAAGCAGCATTTGTGAATCTTTTTTTTTTTTATTTATTTGTGTAACTTTTTATTTGTGGAATATTCATTTCCATGTATTCTTTCTACCTCTAGATTTTGGCAGTGATTCATAGACCTGCACAGGAGGGGTCTTTGGCCACAGTTTGGGACACCTGGATCAGTGGCAGAAAACCAGGAAAGAGATTTCAGGAGAGTGTCTGTTTTCTGCTAATTTCATAGTGTCAAGCTGAGAACATCTTTACTGTAAGCTATGCAGAGTGATTTCAAGCAGAGAAAACTGAGCAGCTGCTCCTTTTTCTGGCTTGTCCTTCAGAGCCCCTGATTTCACAGGTCAAAGGCTACCTGGAGTTTTATTGTCCTTAACGTTTGCAGGATGTGCACATGACAAATACAGTTGCTGGAGATGGTAAGAATTAACTGTTTCAGGCACCTGTGGGTCTTTTAAACTTGGGAGCTGAACTAAGTTCGTTTTCCTTAGTAGCTGGAGGACCTTTGTGAAAGATGAAAACTAGAAAGACAGGGAGAGCTGGAGGCATTCACTGAATGCTCTTTTAAGATGTTTCACAGCAATACTATAGAAGAGCGGGAAACTTAACTAGAAGTTGTTAAAAAGTTGTAAATCTTCCTTAAAAACAACTCTTAATGTGACTTCCTATTTCTGCCTGTCCAGGTACAAGGAGTGAAAGCATTTCAAGATATCTGAGAAATAAAAGGAATCCTGCTGTGATTGGCTTTTTATATAATGCCATATGTTCCATAAATGAGATTTACAGGAAGTTTTTCCTTTGCTCCCCCCTTCCCCACAATGTCCTAAAATAAGCAGAATTGTGTTATAGATTGTTGGCTTGTGCCTCTTCTTTTTTTTTTTTTTTAATAGCAGATAATGAATGGGTTTTTTTTATTTCTGTACATGTATCCTTACTAGCAAAAGAAGATTACAAATACATTATATTTACAGGTATGCTATTTTTTTTCCCCTAGGTAGCTGTTGTAAAAGCTCATGTGATAGTATGTCACACTGGGTGTGTCAAATATGTACATACAATTAGTTACAAAACTGCCATACATAAATCATTGTTCCTGTTAAAAGGTGTTGAGTAGAGCTAATTGGAATGTGTTGGCTTCCAGATTTGCATACTTTCACTGTCAGAATGTCCTTTTTTTCCAGGTACTGCTTTGAACAGTTGGGCTTTTCTGTTCAAGAACTGTGTCCTTGCTTTGTGGTGGTGCAGACTTAAATGATGGGTCCTGGGCCCTTGGAGCAATTTAGTGATGCAAATTGGAAAACGGGGTTTTCTGTAGCTTTCTGCACCAAGCAGGTGAACTTTCTAAAATAGAATAACAGAATGAAAAACTATTTCTCTGAAGAAAAACGGGTTGTTACTTGCTGCCAGCCATAATGTCACCTCCTTGGGTTTTGAATTTTTTTGTGTGGATTCTTAGCTGGGCTGAGAATTGCACCTTTTAAACCCTGGAAGGGGTATTTTCACTCCTGTAAATGTAGCTCTAAAGAAATCAAGGTCTTAAATCACACAAAGGAAATTCCCCGACTCACAGTTATCTCCATTTGTTAGGCACTGAAGCCCAAATGCATTCAGAATACCAAACTGTATGAATACCAAGGGAAGCTTATTAAATCACTGACAAAATTATTAGCACCAAAGTTCGGGCCATAAGTTGTTTCTCTTTCTTCCAAGAAGAGGCTACAGGTTAAAGCTCTTCACTGGGAAAAAGCATATTTGTGCTTAGCAAACACTATTTGCACTTAGCTGACATCTTTCTGTTGTTTTCTCTTTCCTTTTTCTTTTTTAAATACTGGTAGATACCTGTTACTATAAAACCTCTCCCTGCCACTTATTTTTTGTCTTCCTTTCCCACCTGATCAATTGAGTAGTAAGACTCCAATTAAGAATTAAGGTTGTAGGGGCTATAAAGTGGGAAAGAATATGCATCTTGTTTTAGATATCTGTAATCATAGAACTGTAGAATCAACTGGCTTGGAAAGGACCTCGGAGATCATGAAGTCCAACCCTTGATCCAACACCACCGCGGTTACCAGACTGTGGCACTCAGTGCCACATCCAGTCTCATCTTGAAAACCTCCAGGGACGGAGCATCCACCACTTCCCTGGGCAGCCCATTCCAATGGCTGATTACCCTCTCTGTAAAGAATTTCTTCCTAATATCCAACCTAAAGCTCCCCTGGCAGAGCTTAAGACCTACTTAAGTCCTACTGCTGGTTGCCTGGGAGAAGAGATCAACCCCCACCTGGCTACAGCCTCCTCTCAGGTAGTTGTAGAGAGCGATGAGGTCTCCCCTGAGCCTTCTCTTCTCCAGGCTAAACAACCCCAGCTCCCTCAGCCTCTCCTCACAGCACTTGTGCTCCAGTCCCTTCACCAGCCTGGTTGCTCTTCTCTGGACCTGCTCCAGCCCCTCAATATCCCTCCTGAACTGAGGGGCCCAGAACTGGACACAGCACTCCAGGTGTGGCCTCACCAGTGCTGAGTACAGGGGCAGAATCCCCTCCCTGTTCCTGCTGGCCACAGCCTCCTGATCCAGGCCAGGATGCCATTGGCCTTCTTGGCCACCTGGGCACACTCTGGCTCATGTTCAGCTTCCTGTCAATCCAAACTCCCGGGTCCCTTTCTGCCTGGCTGCTCTCCAGCCACTCTGTGCCCAGCCTGTAGCGCTGCAGGGGGTTGTTGTGGCCAAAGTGCAGGACCCGGCACTTGGCCTTGTTGAACCTCATCCCGTTGGAATCAGACCGTATCTCCAGCTTTTCCAGATCCCTCTGAAGAGCCTGCCAGCAGAATATATTCTTCCACCCTTTTTTCCTCCTGACAACAGCAATAACAAAGTCATGAACCCTTCATCTTGTCATCCTCCACCCTTCCACACGTATCACTAAGGCTGCTATGCGTGACCTTACCACTCTCTCCCTTTATCAACTATCATCCCACCCATTATATCAGCTTTGAAATGTTGATCTCCAGGTTTCATGCTGTCTTACTGGTTGCTTGCATCTTTCCATGGCACAGTGCCTTCCTTTTGCCAAGTGCAGGACACGAGATGATCCTGCAGAACAGAGCCTTGCTAGAATAGGTGAAGGTAATTACTGTTCCTTGAGGCAAGAGCCTCAAGGCAGCTCTTCAACAGCAACCACAATCCTTGGATGATACAGTGGTTTGTTATCCTGCTTTTCCATGAAGGGAGAAAAGTGATTTAGATGTAACTGTCAGGAAGAAACTGCTCATCCTTGCACACCAGCAAGACAATCACTGGGCAGTGCACTCTAAACTGCACTAGAGAGATGCTGTTACATGGGTTCAGTCCAGCTCCAGATTGCTTGGAAAATAAAATTGCCTTTCTGTCTATCTGCTTTCTGTGGGTGCAGCTGCACACACCCATGATAAGGCAAAGTTCCTATCATAATTTGGGGCTCTTGTGAAACACTGGAAGATGTAACAAATACTGTGAGATACGTACAGACCAAACAAGTTACATATACTGCAGGTGAGCTCTGGAGTACTCTCTGTGCCTCACTGGGACTTTTGAGGGCAGTGTCACAATCGTTCCCTTGCTCATGTAATGTGAAGGGTTCAACCTGGTCTGTGTTGCAGGGGTGAGGACATGGCGGGAGCGATGGAATTAGGGAACCTGCTTCCAGCATTCCCTTCTTCCTGCAGCCTCCTGTGGAAATGCTCCTGTTGTTGCCGTATCTGGGTTGTGGAGTCCTGTGTGGCTTGTGAGGAATACAGGGAGGCCTCTGTTATTCTGGTGGTCTCTGGCCAGCCAACCGCTTTAGGCAACCACTTTGCTCAGCAGATGCTTCCAGATGTTGGATATAGAATTCATGGAATCAGAGAATGGTTTGGGTTGGAAGAGACTTTAAAGATCATCTCGTTCCAATCCCCTGCCATGGACAGCAACACCTTCCACTATCCCAGTTTGCTCGGAGCCCCATCCAACCTGGCCCTGGACACTTCAGGGATGGGGAAGCCACAGCTTCTCTGGGCAACCTGTGCCAGGGCCTCCCCACCCTCACAGGGAAGAATTTTTTTCCATTATTCAATCTAACACTACTCTCTATCAGTGTGAAGTCATTCCCTGTGTCCTGTCACTCCAGGCCCTTGGAAGTAGTCTCTCTTCATCTTCCTTGTGGGCTTCCTTCAGGTACTGGAAGGCCCCAATTAGGTCACCCCAAAGCTTCTCTTCTCCAGGATGAACAATCCCAGTTTTCTTAGCCTTTCCACATAGGAAGCTAAGAGAATTGGGATAATATAACAATCGGGAGCAGATGCTTCATTTTTCAACAGTCCTGTCAGTGAAAGATAGATAGTGGAGGTGAGTCCTTCTTTTCTCTGATTATTTATTGCTTGAGAAAGCTGTTCCTGTTTTGGAACTAACTGATTCAGTTTCTGTCCCTCTGTGTTTTTCTTCTGCGTTTTCCTTTTGCATGTCACAGGAATGACTGCTGTCACTGCCAGTTCTTTGCTTGAAGGCCTTGAGACTACTGGCTTGGCTAATAAAGCTTGACAGACATGGCCAGGACCACCTGGAAACTTTCAAGTGGCTGTGCCCTGGGCTTCCTTGCCTCCCTGCTTTTGGGAATGCAGCACAGAGGTATTTGCATAAGGTAGCAGAGATCTATCTGGATGTGAGTCTGCTGCATCCCGTGCTGGGTGTGTCCTCGTGCTGCATGAATGGAGCTCACTTGACCCCCTGACCATACAGTCTGAGCAGTAATACTCATTGAAGTCATGTAACCAGTCACTCTTGGCATGTTGTTGGTTGAGGGATGGGTGGGGTGTAAAAATGATGCCAGCAAAGTTGGGTGCCACTGGTGGCAACTTAGTCACCATGTAAATGGCAGTACAGGGTTGCAGAATCCTAAAACTCTATGTGTGTGGCAAGTGTTCTCTTTATAGATCAGTTGTTTCAGAGGTGATCAGCGCAGCTGGGAATGCTAGGAAGGATTCAGATGATTGAGCACAAAGCACAACAGGCAGGGAGGGTTCAGGTGAGTTGTTGCCATCACTGCTTTCACACAGACCAACAGAGCATGCAGCCAGGTCTACACGAGCAGAACAGTGCCCACAGCCACCTGTCCAATAGGACGCTGAGACCCTGTTAATAATTGCCTAAGGATGATATTCTTGGAGTCAAGATTAGCTGAGGGTTTTTTTTATTGTTATTATTAGAACTGTTGCATCTTTGGAGTGTCCACCATCTTTAACTACAGTTAAAGGCACATATGTAGTGTAAGCCTGTTATTCCAAGAAGCTAAAATAGCAGAAGCAATACAGTACAGTTTGTAAATTTTCCATTGGTTAAAAGAATGTTTAATTAACACATGAGATACAGAAAGGGACAGTCCCTCCTCTTGACAGCATTTTGCAAAGATTGCAGATTATAGCGCATCTATTAAGTGTCCTCCACCTTGTTACACCACAACACATGCATTGGCAGATAAGAAAAACCTGAAGATAAAGTGAAGAGGCTACATTCCTGTGTGGATTGGCAGGGAGAAGTTAGAGGCCGAGCAGTTATTCCATGTTTTGATTTCCACACCCACCTGGGAAGGAGGAGGGAACACAATGCAGATCGGATGCTGATGGTGCAAGCTGGAAACGTTTCTGTCCCTCACTCTAGGCCAGCACTCCCAGTTCTGCTCCCAAATTATGTCTCTGTGCGCAGGTGGGAGCTGGGCAGAACAAAAAGAAGCTTCTTCTGCAAGTCCTCTGACTCTTTTTCTTTCCTAAGCTAAGATTAGACAGGGTGGTTTTCTACAGTATTTTGAAACATGAAAGAAAACAACTCATCTCTGGGCAGATTACACAGCCAAAGGTGCAGTTGCTGGATAAGGACTATTTGCTAATAGAATTCAGGCTATGCAGTATTTAGAGCAGTATTCAGGCAGTATTTAGAGCAGTGCTGGCTCTGAAAAATCACTGACCTATGAATTTGAGGAGGAAAACTGTTCTGGTTAAACTGTCCAGGCCCACCTACCCCCAAGTGATAAACTGAAGTGATAAATGTTAAAGCAAAGCTGTTTCCTTTTTAAAATTTTGAAATAAAATATTCAGGGTTTTGGAGAGATTTTTTTTCTCTCTCTCCCTGCCCCCCCAAATGATTGTATGAAACTGACACCAGAAGTGACATAACTCTATAAAAACATTGACATCAGCAGGATCTTAGTGTTTTACCAAGAAAATTCCAGTCAAAAGTTCTTCCTTGCTGCTAACAGCAGTTCCCTATCAACTTCCATAAGAAACTATGGGTAGAAGTTAGTGGATGCATCAGACTACTCTTAAATGGAAGATGTCTGAGCGCAGTGCCAGTGATGCTGTTTCAGGGTGTATGTTGTGCTGTCTGCAACATGTTTTGTCTGGCACTTAGCTAATGTGCAATACAGAATTAACACTGCATGAGCAGCCTCTTCCACAAAATAAAAGTGTGCTGCAATGAGCATGGCAGGGGTGTAAAGGATGAAGACAGTGGATGCAGCTCCATGGTGCAGCTCTTCATCTGCCATATCCATCTGTCCCTAGTAGTCCAACTCTTCCAACACTGCATTTTAAGGTCACCTGCTTATTAACTCTCCCTATCCCTTTGAGAGTCTTTTCATCACTCTGGAGTACTCAACCTACAGCACATAATGAAGGTATTTTTGAAATACCTGTTTGTTTTAGCGAGTGCAATTTACATGCATGTCTTGGCTTTGCAAGTGAGTTGTGACTCTCTAAATTCATCTACTCTGATTTGCTTCCCAGTTTCTGCTTGAGGAGCAGGTATTGGTCTGTCTTCAGTCCACACCAGAACACTGCCGTAGCTACTCTAGTAAATGCTTCGTCCAGGTTTTGTATTGAATCAAGCCTGTGGACCTGATTCATCCCAGCAGATAATAAGGAGCACCAGTTCTATTCTTTGGTCAGCCCCAGGAAAATTCTCACCTTAGGAGAATTTCTTATACAGCCAGCCGGCTGTTTTTGAAGCACAGTCCTAACCCTCTGGGCTGGAAACACATTTGTCAGCCAAGAGGGAATCAAAGCTTATGTCTCACTCCCCACTCCTCAGTGATGTTTCATTACGGTGTATTACAGTCTTCCTGCTCTTACACCCTTGTTCTTGCAAAACTTCATCTCCCCCTCACTTTTGCTTGGGATCCCTCCTGCTCTGTTTTCAGGAAAGCACTGATTCCTGAGAGCAGTCTGTTCAAGTTCAGTGTGGACCAATCTGGGAGGAAGGTCCTAGGTCAGTTTTGGTGAAGTGTTAGTTTGAAGTGGTTAAAGCATTTTAATCTCTGTAGCCAAAATCATATTGTATCCATCTCTGGCTGACCTACCAGTTTCCAAGTGAATCAAGTTGGGGAGAGCCCTCAGAATGAGGGCTGACCTGTAATGACAAGCTTTAATGTCCCTTGTCACCATGCCCTTGATAAGACAGTATATAGACCTTATCTTAGGCTTAATGCACTAACACTTCTCACACTGCTGCCAGCTGGAATGCAGCTTCTAGGATGGGAAAACTCCCCCTAAATATATATTCCAGAAATGAAACAAAACTTCTACCTTTCATTTTGGTAGGAGAGAATGACCAAAATTCACATAGTTTCATTTAAAAATATCATAAACTTTGAAAAAAGAAATGGACGGGTTTTTCAAAATCGTTTAAATACCAGCACTGAGCGAAACTCAGTTGTTTGGAAATGTCTTACAGTATTAATGTTTACTTTTATCCCAGCTGCATTTCTCCTAACCAAGCTGCATTTGTTTTCCGTGGGGGAGAATGTTTTGTTGCTGTTCCATTGCCACAGCAAACGCCGGTACCCATGTGGAAGGACTTCTAGTAGGCAGAATGTACTCCTGTAGTCACACGCTTTTCCTCATCAGAGCATGTATCAGATTCAGAGGAATAATGTGACTAAGCAAGAAGAAGTTTTGTTATTTAAACTTTCTCTGAATTGCTGACAAAATCTGTCCTAACACTGCCAAGAGGAGGAAACGCCCCCCCTTCCCCTCCCCTCCTTATTGGCTTGACAGACTCCTGGCAGAATCTGACAAGATTTGGGGTGGGTTTTGGTGTTGTTTTAGTGTTTTCTTTTACTGTCTTTGCAAAGCCTTGCTCCTTGGTGTTGCTGGTGAATTAACAGGCAGGCCCAGGAAATGCCAGAGGTGTGGAGTCCATTTTGACACCTTCATCTGATAACAGCTTTATCTCGTCAGGGTATGGTTTGACTAAAATAAGAATTAAAACTCAAGGATGTTCCTGGTCAGGAAGAGAAATTGTCTCCCTGTTGCAAAGACCCATTTGCTTGAATGTAAAATGGTCAAAATAGTAAGGTGCTGCCCACAGCTCCAAGTCTTTTGCAGTCCTAAAAGTTGCACATATGCCCATTTGTGTTCTCCCTCTCAAATCACATCTGTTTGTTTGCCACCTGAGGTTTTTCTTCACACTAATCCAAAATGACTGTGCGCAAATCCATTGCTCTGCTTGAGTTCAGGCAGGCAGGAGATGAGTTTGCTCCAAGTGTGTTACTTTCGTGGCACTTGCTGGGTGAGATGCTGCCCTTTCCTTGTCCAAAGAGATCGCTGGTAGATGGAGGTGAAAAAAAAAAAGAGAGCTAAGAGGTTATGTTAACTAAGGGCACGTCTGTGCTGCACCTTGGGCCAGCAGCACCTGGGATGGTGTGAGCTGAGAGCTTCAAAGGGACATCCAAAGTGTCAGCTGGCAGCATGCAGGTGGGTTAAAGAAGCAATGTTAATTAAGTTAATTAAGCGAGGAGCAGCACTGCCTGGAGTGGATTTTATCACTCCCAATGCTGGAAGCACCTTGCTCACAGCTAGACCAGGGTATCAGTGCAGTCCTCTGCTGCTCTGTGGCCATTTCAGCAGGATGTAGCCATTGTTCTTGCCTTGGCTGGTGGCTTGGATACTACAAAGGAAAGGGTTTTCTAAACACATCTGCTGCAGAAAGCCAACTGTTCTGCTTTGGTGAGTGTATCCTGTCTTTTAAGCATTGACAATGTTGGGATTGCCTTAGGGCATTTTTGTTGTTTTGTGGGGAGAAGGGATTGCGTTTGAGGTTAGGTTGTTGTTTTCTTACACTGATGTTTTGCGTTTTTATTAAAAAAACAAAGGATCCGTTTTTTGTGTGTGACAGAAGAGCATTGTGTGAAGAGTGCTGTTAAGGATGGTAGATGTGGAATGATGTGTGCTGGTTGTATTTTATTGTTTTGAAAACAAACATGCCCCTCCTCTCCAGCTGCAATCTGCTGATTCAGTTGAAGGAAGCAAGGTCAGCTTTCATCCCTTTTTGTTCCTTTCTTCCTATAGTATAGAAATATTTTAGAATATTTGTTTTTCACTGCCAGAGAGCTTCTTTCTTTTCTTCTTGGCTCTGCAGTCACCCAGGACTCCTGGGTTCTTCCTGCTACTTTTGCTCCATATTTTGAGCTGGGGCGGGTAAGGAAAAGGAGCAGGAGAGTAACAGGGATGCAATCAGAGGAGGCAGGGTTGCCAGCAGCAAGGGGACACATTGAATGGTCTCATTTGTATTTGTGTGAAAGATACTCTCTAAGGCCTGTGACCCAGTGGTCAACACGATGGTCTCTCACATGCAGTTACACCAGACTTGCCTTCCCGCACGCTCTGAGGGACCACAGTGGATTCACTGCAGAGAATCGTAGCAATTCAGCTGCTTTTGGTGACATCAGATTTCTGAAGAGCACAGCTGGTGCTCAGCAAAACAAGTACATCCCCTGCACGAGAAGACTAGGGATGTGCATGGACAGCAGTCCACTTCCCCATGGATTGGGGAGGGCCATGATGAAGAGAAGGAGGTAACACCTTCAGTGCCACATCAGCTGTCTTGGGCAACAGGGATTTTAAGTCACCTCCCAATTAAATGACTGTTGCAACTGAAAACAGGCAAATCCACGCCTTTTTTTTTCCAGGCTATTGCGAAAAAATGAAGAGGCGTCCCTGATGGTGACAGGATGGTCAGGTGGCTTGGAGATACGGTGTGAGTCCTCCGTTCTGTTGAAAGGAGCAGTCCTTCACCTCTGTCTCCTTGGGAGCCAGAATTTTTGGGTCTTTGTGTGTTTCACCATCTGATAGTCTCAGGAAGGCACTGGGAGAGAAAGCATTGCTCATATTTGCTGTTACGGTTGAGTATTGTCCATGGGCAGCTGGAAGATAAGAACATTTTTCCCTCCTGAACTTCCTGGTCATTTGCACTTTGGTGGCAGGTGACGGATGACAATGTAGCTTTTAGGGCAGCCAGGTAGATGAGCAAATTTGGAAAGCTGCCCTGCCTGAACAGATGTTCCTTTGCACAAACAAGTTTTGAAAGCTCCTGTGAATGGAGAGTACGAGATAACAGTGTTTACTGGCTTTAACTTTCATGTCAGAGAAATCAACAATTTTGAGGATGGAAAGCTTCTAAAAGTTACCTTTACTGTTGTTCTAATTTAATCAATGAGAAATGCAATAAGCACTTACGAAATATGTAGAAGTGATGGGCCTGTCATAGGATTTTATCCTATTTCTGTGCCTTTCTAAGCACACCAAGAACGGTATTTTAATGAAGTAGAGAGTATTTTCTTTTGTAGTAGCATTTGGAATCAAAAGTTCAAGGAAAGATTGAGAGTAGAACCTCAGATGATGTGGTAAATATTATTGCACCTTTACAAAATAAGTCAATTTTTAAGCTTTCCAGGATTTGAAGTATTTCTTTAAAAGCAGTCATCTGCTCTCCCTGAAAGTACTAGTGAAGGCAATACCTCACTGGCTGAAACATGCAGTGAATTCTCACTCCACATCTCATCCCCTACATCCCACGGATGTCCGTGTGTGGGTGTAGCCTCTGCTGATGTGTGTGTGTGTACTGCTGTCTTTGAATGTGCTTGCTAAACACCTGGCCTGTGGAGGAGTTCCTTTGTTGTCTTAGGAATGGGAGCAGAACTTTATAACTCCTGTTGTTGCCTTTGGTAGATGCTGGGCCTGAGAAAAATGGAGCAAGATCCAAATGATTAAATTGTATCAGGTTTTTCAAAGAGCTCCCTACCTAACTGTTTCTATATAAAACATTAAAGGAATCTGGCCTTGAAGAAAAAAGGTACCCTTAATACTACCAAAAGATTAGAAGTGGTTTTAGTATGTACCTGGTGACAGAGAAAAAGCCTGGTTTCTCCAGTCCACCTTCAGCACATGTTAAGGCAGTCTGAGGCTTTGTACAGATTCTGCCTGATGTGGTGACCCAGCAAATTCTGTTTCTAAATAGATGCCTTTCTGACCTGTGAATTAGAACAACTGTAAGTCTAAACTTGGATTATTTGGACTCATTGACTCAGAAGGCCTTCTAGGCCTGCGTGTAGCTGAGCTGTGGATGGAGGACACATCATGTGAGGGAGTTTGAGATCATTGCCTCCAGAGTAGCTCCACTGGCAGCAAACATTTTCAACCTTCTCGGGTTTCCAGGTGAAAGCTGTTGAATCTCTCTTACTTTCTGTCTTTTACATATCTTCCCACCTTGCACTCTGCGTCCTTTATCCTTCCATGCTCCCTTCCCCCTCCCTGGCCTTAATGTAGTATCAGTGTGTGGCACAGCAGCCTTCCCTTCCCAACGCTCAGCTAAATTCATCTTGTTCCTCACTGAAGAGAGAGGCAGCCTGAGAACAGGTTTGATGCTACAAGGAAACATCACTCTGATGTCACTGTGCCTTAATGTTATTTTTAAGACCTTCAGATTTTTCTTTTGCCACTGTTAAATTTGATGAAATCTGCTTGTGTAGCAGCTTCCTGGGAGCACCAACAGCCTCCAGAGTAGGAAGAGCTGCAGATAACGTTGTTTAGATGGCTCTAAGTTGTGTAAGGATGTCTGTGGCATGTTAACCAGAAGGGCAGGTGAGGAAATCCTGTTTCAGATTTTAATTATTATGCAGTGTAGTTAGAGCTGAACAGGGATCTTTGTTGGTGCCTTTCTAAACTGACTTTGGCACTGGGGAAAGAATGGACAAATCAGTTTGTACCGTGCCTAGCTGCACTGACATTTTGGCTGTTTCAGAGTTAGAAGAAGGGTATGCAAGTCTCAGCCTCTACAACTACGGAGTGGCCATACGTAATACTGGAAAGTCATGAGTCGTGTTATCATCCTGTTGCCATTTTCCTGCCTCCAAAGAGACCTGACATGAATAAGAAGCTACGTGTTTAATGATGCCTTTTGAGCTGATTAACTTTGCAGGACAGGCTCCTTAACTGGTCTTTCTGGTACAATTAGAAAATCAATATTTCAAGTGCACAGAAAACTGCTTTTTTTTTTTTAGAAGACTCCTCAGAGGTCAGTGCCTGTACTTACCCTCTCTTAACCCGTGAGCTGCTTTCAGTCCCCAGCAAGCTCTGCCTCCACTTGTAGTCACTTCTCCTCTTCTCTTGCTTCTGCACTCTCTGTCCACGGCTCCCTGCAGGACACAGCTGGTGTGTTAAACTGTCTGCCCTGTTAACACTTGCTTGTCCTCTGCTTCTCGCTCCAGATTTGTTCCTTCTCCAGCTTACTCTGGAATCCCTCATTAAAACCAGAGAATTGTGGAGTATGCTGAGTTAGAAGGGACCCACAGGGATCATCCAATCCAACTCCTGGCTCTCCACAGGACCATCCCCTACAAACCCACCATGTGCCTGAGAGTGTTGTCCAAACACTCCTTGAGCTCTGTCAGCCTCGGGGCTGTGCCCACTGCCCTGCGGAGCCTGTTCAGTGCCCAACCACCCTCTGGGGGAAGAACCTTTTCCTGATATCCAACCTAACCCTGCCCTGACACAGCTCCAGCTGTTCCCTGGGGTCCTGTCACTAGTCACGGAGAGCAGGGATCAGTGCCTGCCCCTCCCCTTTCCATTGTTCTTGAACACCACGTTCTTTCTTTGCCCAAAGGCTCCCAGTTTCACATCACATCTCTCCATTAGGATATTATCCTCAGTCTTTGTCCATACATTTTTCTTTAGTACTATATAGTTCCTTACTGTTGCAGACTCACAGATCCTCTCACTGTCTTCTGTCTGGGCAAGCCTGGATTTACAATATCTGGAAAATGTATGTTAAGACTTCTCTTAATACAGCAGGTTCCATCCTCTTGTAAAAACTGTAAGGGAATCAAAGACCATTTGACCTTTTAACCAAAGGTGGCCTCCTTCAATCATACATAGAAGAAAAAAAAAGGATACAGTGTGCATTTGGGACATGTATTGGAAGAAATAATAAGCAATTCCTTTATTAATATCACAAATAATAACAAAATCCACTGCCTAAATTCAGATGTGTGTGGGGTCACTATGAGGGCTCAGTGTGGAGCTGATTCTACAGTTTGGAAAACTTCCATCTTTTCTCAGATATGTTTCATGGGCCCTATTTACAGTTTGGGAATAAAGATGTAGAGGAGAAAATTCACTTTTTCTACCATTTTTTATGGGTTCTTTCTTGCAGTTTTTCCCTTGGCTTTCTTCCCATGCGTATACAGGATGCAGCCTGATTTTAATTGCTATCAGAACTTTACTCAACAATTCCTCAGCATCTTCAGCAACTCCAACAGCTGTTTCAGTTTCTCTCTTTTCTCTGAGCAGCCAAGAATGAGGATTTCCTCAGTTGAGTGACCACTAAAATTTTTTTGCATCTGTTTTATAGAAGTTTCTTGCTTTACAGTGTTCGTAATATGTCAAAGGGAATGCACCCCAAACCAGGTTGCATCCACATTCCAGCCTCAATTACTGAATTAATCCTGCAGAAGGATGAAATTCACTATAGCAGGTCTTTTCTGCTCCTTTTCCTCCCGTGGGGTTTCTAACTTCTCCTTTGATCATATTCTTTTTTCTTCTATTAGATTAATAAATCCAAATTAAGTGTAGCACTATTTCTCTACCTTGCAGTGATGTAGTGAGCTGGAAACTGCTATTTATTGCTTGGATTAGAAAAGGATAAAATACGGGGGAAGTTAGTAAAAGTCACAAGCTTTTGTGAATTTGACTTTGTGAAAAATTGTCCGTAAAGTGTGCAGTGGCTAGAATTAGAATCCAGTTGTTGTAGGGTCTAGTCTAGCAGAGACCATTCTTGAACTCAAAGCCCATGAAGTTAAACTAATTATTACAGTGCATATTGCAATAAATACAGCCATCTATCTTGCACCTTTGACAGTTCTGAAAGTAGAAGGACATACCGTCCCTTATTCCTTAACTGTGAAATTCCTCAGAATATGTGGGAAAGTCAGAGAGTGAAAATACGAAGTTGTGGAGTGATATGAAATAATTTTCATTTCATCTCATTCCAGCTTATACTGTTGCACTTCTTTGCAGCAAAGATGCATTTTGTGCATTTTAAAGTAAATTAATTAAAGTCTACCGTATCTATTCAGGCTGCTTGGAAACACAGATATCATAATTTATTATGGTACCATTTCTCTGCAGTTTTTTTTTTGGTTTTTTTTTTTTGTTTGTTTTTTTTTTAATGGGAACCCAAGAGTTGTGAATTTCAGCCATTTAGCAGGCTTCCCACTTTACAGGGCTTTCAATTGTTGTATCTTTTCTGGTTTGACTTTATGAAGAGAAGAGAAAAAGGCCAGGTCAGGCTGATGACCCAGGAAGCAGCATTTCATTGAAAGTTCTTTACAGCTGCCTCTGGGAATGCTCTAGGGAAGCAGCAGTTTCACTGTATTTATTTTAGAAGTGGAATATTATAGGGCTAAAGGAAAAAGCACTCGGGGGAGAAGGAAAGAGATGGGCAGGAAAGGAGCGAAAAGCCCAGAGCAGCACAAGTGTGATGGCCTGGTAGGAAGAGACCAATCAAGACAACTAGTAAATATTTCACAAAACAAAGACAAAATGTGGTTTTATTTATCTTTTACTGGTCAGGAAAATAATTTCCCTTAAAAAACTTCTCAAAACACTTGCTCAGAAAAACAGCTTGCTGACCATTACCTTTTTGCTCTGGTATTTTGACGCATCAGAATATCTTCATTTAAACCTCTTCTTTTATTTATGTAGTATCTATCTTAAATTCTCATTCATCTAATCATCTTCCTGCTCAAGGTGAGACAAAGGGTGATTTATTTCTTACTTTGTGTACTCTTCTCACAGTTTGGCCCTTTTTGGGCTAGTGTCAGCAAGGGAGGATAATGCAGTCACTCTGCTATTGCACATCAGAGTTAAGGGCCAAATAGTTCTTGCTCCTCATATTTTCACTGGGGAGGGAGAGAAAAATCCAACAAGGAGAAGCAGTCTCTTCCCATTGTTTTTTGCTGACTTTTTTTTAATTACTATTATTTTTATTATTATTTTTTTTTATTATTATTATTTTTATTTTGGGCCTGTCCCCGTTTCAGACCTTGAGTGTGGAAGCAGAACTCTTGACAGCAGCAGCCAGGAGAAGAAAAAGCACTGGCTGTGCCTGCAAAGGAGCCACTGCTCACCCCAGCTTCCCTTAGAAACCTTCGTGGAAATACCACTGGAGTAGTAAGGGTACATTTTGGGCTTTCATTCCGATAAAGCAGCACTTCGGAAAGATGTAAAAATCTGCTGCCGGGCTGAAAAGGAATAGAACAAAGGCAGCTCACAGGCGGTGGCTTCATTTTTTTAGTCAAAGCCTTTTTCTTTCTGAATCAGTCTCCCTGCTCGGACACTCCCTGATTTTAGTCATTCAGTAGATATTTGGAGGCTTTCCCAATGCTGGAAAGATAAAAATATTTCACTTGGGTTTTCATAAGCCTGTCATTAAGCAGGCAGTGATCCCTGGGTGAAAAGGAGTTGTTTTCTGGGGAGCAGGTTGAGGCAGGAGGCTAAGACATCTCAGGAAAGCTGGCCAAAATAATTACTGGGCTTCATGGTAATCTGTTGTTAAAAACCAGGAATTGTCATACCAAGAAGTTTGATTAGTACACTGAAAAAAAACTATGGAGAAGTTGCGTAACCCCGTGAAACTCAGTAGTTTTGAAAGTATTTTTATTTCTTTCTGGATAGAGTTCCTTACATAGTTTGGAAAAATTAGCTGCCTTTATGCCTGTTTATAAAGTTGTTTTTGCCTAAGCTACTGGATAATTCATATTGGGTTTTAATTATTTCCTTTTCCATCATCTTCATGAGTGTTAATGAAGGCTGGTTTTAAGGCCTGTTTTCAGGGAGGTTTGCCAGAGGTCAGTGTACCATTTGCAGCAAGCCAAACTGAGTGCCAGCCCAGCAAACAAACTAACCTTCAGCTCCCCTTCCCCCTTGTATGTGTTTGTTTCCTCCTTCCTTGTATTTTTTGAAGGAAAAATGGTACAAAATGTTGTTACAATCAGAGTAATAAAAAATTATAGAGACACAGAACAGTTCATCTTCCACTTCTGGGAGCTTCTTTCTTCTTGCCCATCCTGAAGATGGTCTCAGCATTTGCCTTTTACTGTCCATGGGTCTGTTCTCAGTCTCTATGACCTTCCCAAAATACTGGATTGTTTACTCCTGCTGACATCAGCAAGTTAATTCAGGTCCCTTGGACGCATCCCATCTATCCAGTGCCACATTCCATCTTCCTGTGCCAGGGTAACACTTTGCTCCCCCAAACTCCCTACGAGACACTGTCACCTGGGAGGTCTGAGAGCAGAATTTGCAAGTAAATACTGTAAATTTATATTTTCTACACAGACTTAGCAGGAATTCAGAATATTTCCTCTGCTGAAGTTAAGGTTTGCTATCCAAATATCTGTGAATGGACATCAGAACTTTAGTAATTAAGCAAGAAACAAAAGAATAAATGATGGAACCCTTGTTTCTCAGATCCCGTGCTTTAGGGTTTGGCAGTTTTTGCAAATAATTAATTATGCCCCTCGAATTGGACAAAACTAGCTGTTAATTGATCAGATTTTTTCAAAGGTTGCCATTATGCTGGAATATAATGTGTGATTTGCCATGCTGCATAAGCAAAGGGAAGGAGAAGGTAAACTGGGGAAACAAAAAAGAACATTAATTAGAAAAAGACCTCTTACATGTACCTTTGCATACTGTATAAAAATATCTAATTTAAAATACTGTGTTTTAAATATAGACTTGCAAGTGGAGTTAATCTAAAGCAGCTTGAAAAGTGGAGAGTTTTAATTGACCTTTAAGTTGCAGGAAACCTGAAGTGGTTTTAAATCTGAAGTGGTTTCAAAAGGCTTGTGAAGCTCTTTTTTAAATTTTCTTTTTACTTGCGAGGTGAAGACTTTTGGCTTAATTTCTCTTTGTAGTTCTGGCTAATTTTCCCTTTTGTGCTATGCCTGGAGAGTGCAGTGCTTGGAGCATCTCCTGCCCTAGGATTCTCCAGTCTGTAGCTGGTGGATTATCTGCCATGAGAGAGGAGATGCCACTCTGAGAGAACGAGCAGTTGGTTTTATGAACAGCCTAAACCAATTTTACTTCCCATGCAGGCACTCCAAAGAAGTTAAGGGTTGACAGGAGGTAATAAAATGAAGTTCATCTTTGTGGCATGATGTTGAGAGAGAGGGAGGAGGGATGAGGAAAAGGCAGATGCTGCTCAGTGATAAATGGGCAGAAGTCCCCAGGCTACTGGCATTGAAATGTGAAATGGAGATGAACCCAAGGTAGCTTCACATGTTAAGGCGAAGACATTGTGATGCTTTCTCGTGATGCTCTGTCTCATCTCTCTCTGATGACAGTCAGCAAACCAGGGAGAGGTTTTAAAGAACAGTCTGAGCAAAAGATTTGACTAGAAAAGGTACACAAGGAATAATTTAATAATAGAATTCATAGCAAGCACTGATTGAGATGGAATGAGGAGGAGGAATAACTAGACTTGATTTAAGACTTGGTATTTCCTTTGCTCAGGAAATTCTGCGAACTTCAGCATTTATGTTTATGCTGGATAGGACTAAAAAAATAAGATCTAATTTCTGTGCTAGAATGGAGGGTTATGAAAAATTTTGGTTTTCGAAAGGAGAAAAGGTGGTGTGGGGTTTTTTTGAAAGACTGATTTAACACTAAGTCCTCCTCCACCTCTTAGGATGAGTCCTGGGAATGGTGATTCAGAGATCCCTTCACTGATCACTACGAGCTGCGGTCACTGACCAAGCACTTATGTCCTGGTGAATGGTATTTATTCATCTCCTGCTCTGCATGTGGAGAGCTCTGGCAGAGTGGCAGTCCCAGCACAGGCCAGGATTTGCATGAGTGTGTGTTTGTGGGGAGCTACAGTCCCTCAGGAGGCACAACTGATGGTAGTAATGTATTGTAGGTTGTGACATGGGGGAACATTTTCAGTAAGAAGTTGAGGAAGTGTGTGTGCTCTTGGAGGAAAACCATGGCGCATGTAGTGTTCTGGGTAGAAAAAAGAAAGTAAAATGCACAGTTTATTGAACCTTATTGAGATGAAAAGTAGGTTTTATAGAGAGAGAAGTAGGACGTTTATGAAATGCTTTGTAAAGCTCATGTTTAATTCAGCCCTGCCACGAAGATCTCCGGATCAGCAGGTGTGCCACATCCACTGGCTGTACAACAGCCATCAGCTCTTTTCCTGCAATGAGTACTTCTGTGAAAAGGGATGTTTATTCATGTGGAATAGTATTTAATTGGGACGATCTCTATGTAATTTTGAGAGAGGCCTCTCTAGTAGCTCACACAATTTTCTCTCTTCATAGAGAGGCTGTAAAACACCTGCCGTAGGAGTCACAATAACAGGAAAAACCCCAATTAGCTCATTTCAGGTGTCATACTGCAAAAATATCAGACTGCTACTTGATTAGTTTTTAGCCTGTGGGCTAAAGTGACTCCTGCATGGGAAATGGAAGTTACAGTAGATATGGAATACTGAAGTGCAGGCAGGTCAGAGCTGGCCCCTTGTTTTGCAGCTTTGCTGCTGTGGTCCAGCATTTAACCAGATGCCAGTGGAAACAAGGGCTCTTCCCATGTCTCTGTGAGAGGAGGTTTCCCTCGCTGATGGGTGGCAAAGACACCCAGGGGACACCAGGAGATCACTGAGCTCTTTTCTTTTCGAGATATTTCATGCCACTCACCTCCCACGTTCCTCCCTACAGCGCTCTGGGAGTCAAGGGAGGCTTGTTTCAGTCAGAGCTACTCAATCTGTTTGCTTAGGATTGTGGTTTAAGGTCCTTAAAGTAAAAGGGACAAACTCTTTTTTGTATGTCTTGACTGTGTCAATATTGTCCTTTGTAAGTGGGAGGACAAGTTGTATGAGTGAAGCATACATATTTTCACTTGTCCTTTACCATGCTTTTCAATAAAATCTGTCGGATACAGCTGAAATAGGTATATTCTCTGTGAGGAGTGAAAGTAATTCTTGTTTTTATTCTGAGTGTCTACTGCTTTCTTGCTGGACTGACTGGTTTTGCTCTAGGATAGGGCACAAAGAAGACCTACAGCCTGAAATCTGTTTGCTCTGATGTGTGGAGAACATTAAAACATCACATGACGCTATTTCAGTGAAAATGAAGGTATAATAAACTCTGGAATAAGGGGGCCTCTTCTTCCTAGTCATTAGGAAAGGAGTGCTAAATTGTCTTAACAGATTGTATTGTGTGCACAGTAGTTCTGCTGTCACAGGCTGAAACCTGATTTATGCTGGAGTTGTTTTGTGATAAAGTGACTCATCTTTCAATTCAACTGCAAATTAAAAATGCTAAACCCATTGTGCAAAGAGCAGGGTATGTCTTCTAGAAATATCTGTCAAATAAAACACTCATCTGGGCTACAGTGGCAACTTGTCTGTAGCTGTTGCAATTCTTCTCCTGTGTTTCATGGTGTGCCATAACTGCGTGTGCCCAGTGTGTCCCAGAGCTGTTTTATTTCCTAATAACTAATGGCTTCTCTATTTCCTGCAAACCTTACAGCACCTCCCTCATAGCAAATAGAAAGGAGGGACTGGATGATCCCTGCACTATGCAATAAATTTTCCCATGTTACTAGTGAGTTGGGCTGGCTTTCCTGACTGAACTGACTGCATGCAGATAAGCTGCTGTAAGAGCTGATTTTTTTCCAGGTAAGCCGTGTTCCTAAATCCTTGCCCTGTAAGGGATGCTAGAGCTTCTCTTCTATGCTAGGCTAGGATTTTCCCTTTTAAGGGATCCCCCTCAGTCCTCACTTTTCCATTACCAGCTGTGACTCTTTCACAGAAGTGGTGGTTTAAGGCTGATGGTGGCTACCAGGGTTTTGTTTTATTCCTTTTTGGTTGGTGGCCAAAGTGGCCTATTACAAGCTTCTCAGTTCAGAGGACACCCCTGTAGGTTGTCTTCTAAACAACACTGTGATTCTAAAAATAAGGGGAAAGCAAAGAAAGTCTTTGAAGGGAAGTAGCAGAGTATTGGCAAAACACCCACAAGGAGTTGGAGAGGTAGACTGAAATTATTCGAGTGAGGCATCATGCAAATCCTGGGGAAAGCTGCTGTAACTGTTACGATTGTTAAATATTAAAATTGGAGTACTTGCTGAAAAAAGGTAGATTAAATGTTCTTGCTGACAGGCCAGTATTTCACAGTTTGAAGGCCTTGGCAATGATACAGGACAAAGTCTTGCTTTTTGCTGCCCCTGCCTCATCCCACCACTGTCTCACAACACCTCTGCAGTGCTGACACAAGTCTTTCTCAAGCCACATTGTAAACCAGTCCGGTGCATTTGTTTAATTCACAACTTGACCCCACAAGATTTCTTCCTGCACAAGTGAAGGGGCAAGAAAATATGGCCTGAGTTGCTAAAGGTAAGAATTTCTAGAATACCTTAAAGCTGCTGCCAGAAGCTCTGTGTTTAGCCAGAGTGCACCTTCAGAGATCTATAAAAGAGAGCAGCTGAGGACTGGTGATGCTTCTCCTTTCTGAAATACACTGCACTGCTTATCTCAGTCTCACTGTCAGAACTGAAGAGTGTTGTAATTAAGGCTTATGAATCTATGAATTTAGCAAATTAATTGGCTCAGGCTCTGTCTCAGTCTAACTTCAGGTACTGTAAATTTGGAAGGATCAGCCTGCTATCAGAAGATTTTCCTGTAGTGCAAAGATGATCTAAGAACCTCTGTATCACCTACGGGCATCGCCGTGCTTGACACTCATTAGTGCTGCTAATTGCTTGTATGGAACATTTGGCACCTGGCAAACCTGACACCTCACAGCCAGCTGGGGAACCTGGCAGTGCAAAGGTGCCTTTCTTCTGCTTTTCCTTGACTTTTAGATCGTAGATAATAGTTTTTATTTTCTGTCCTTGTTTCTAAGGATGGTCTACTTGTTCTGTGAAATACTCTATATAAGTTCTTTCTGTCCTGCTAAACCTTATGACTTTCTAACCTGAATTGGAATGCTGAAATTTTCTGTAGCTCTGGAAAATCTACAAGAATGCCTGACTCTTATTTGTAAGAAATGGATCATCCAATCTCTTTAGACAATCTCTTTATCCTCTTGGAATTTTGGGGGCACTCTAATTGCATTTATTCTTCAGCCCCTCAAATTGTATGTCTTAACAGCAGTTATTTTATCCTCTGTGTTACTAGCAGATTTCCAACAGATCAAATAATTTCCAAGTAAGTATCATGTAAGTTAGTAATTTTTTCCTCAGCACAAATCACCGTGCCATTGTCCCTCCTGTATCTGTGCTTAAGCTTCCCTCTGTCAAAAGGCTCACACTGTATTCACAGGCATGATTTCTTTCCTTTCTGGTTATTTAGGACTGTCTCTCTTGCAGGACATCTCTGCCGTTCAGTTGCCAAAATCCAGGTTTCTTGGCATGTGTTCAGTGTAAAATCAGATAGGACGGATGTGGTGGCAAAGCCTATGATGGATGTGGTGGCAATTTCCCCAAACCAGCGTTGGCTTCCAGTGCAGATTAAGGCCACCTTGGAGCATTGTTTACTCTGCCTTCAAACACCCTTCTGATAAAACAGGGATCCTTGGGTTGTACTGTTGCTCTGACTGCCACCTTTTTTCTCCGTTCATCCTCTTTTGGAAAGGGGTCAACAAAGAGAATTGGCATGTTATAACAGGGAGTCTCTGTAGGGTGTGAGTACTCAGCCAGGAAAAATTTTCAGGAAGCCAAATATACTGAGTTTTGGGCTGATTTGCACTGCCAGGGGAAAAAAAAAAGTTTTTCCTAAAATAGCATTTTGTGCTATGGAGACTTCAAGAAGTAAAATTTTGAGTGGAGTGAAACACCTCTCCCGTTTCATTTTGCTTTTGCTCTCACAAGAACAGGGAGGTCGTGCTTTTATGCCATTAAACTGGAGAGAAAAAATGGTTGTTACTGCCATGGTTGTTACTTTACTACTCTCTTTTCCCTGAGAGGTGTAGTTGAGTGGGAGCCCTGATCTCTGTGTGCTTATTTTAGTAAATATCTCTGTATTGCAGGAAGTATCCTGCCTCAAAGACTACTTTTTGGCAAGGTCAGTGTATGTTTTGGCTGTTAATAACACAACTTTTTTCTTTCTTGTGGCAAACCTACTGTGGATACATGCTACTTAATATGTCCCTGCCCAGCTGAGCTGTGTATTTTGGCAAGGAATTTCCAGCCTGGCAATCTCTGTGTACTTTATGTCAGCCCTTAATAGTAGGACTCTTATCTGGACCTGAGATTAGCAGTAAGAAATCCAAGGTGGGGGATATCCAACCAGTGTTGCAAGGCTTGGAGGTGAGTATCTTGTGTCTGAAGAGCAAGGACAATGAATGCAATGACGCTGGCAGTGGCAAGAGGACCTTGTGCCTTTTGGCTGCTGTTTTGAGAAGGAGGGATTGGTAAAAGTTTGTTTCCTGAAAGGTGGTTCTGCACACTCAGGTTGCTACAACACATGTTGATGTTTATTTTCACAGCATCTCCAGGATTTGGTGTGAGGACAGACTCTGAACTTGGGTGGGACTCTCGCTGGATTGCAAAGATCCAGGAGATGAGAGACCTGGTTAAAAAGGGCAAATCTTCTGTGTTCTGCTTGGCACAAATGAAGTAAGAGGAGGAGGTCAGGCTTATTTTGAATATCAAAATTTAAAACACACAAATTACAGAGGTGTCAGACAGAATGAGGCTGCTTTCTATGTCTTAGGGTGATGGAGATAAAAGCACCAAAGCAACTTGATACTGCTTCAGAACTATTAACATTTGCTTGATATTTATGTCTTCAGACTGTAAGCTTTGTCTCCAAGATCATAAGGTCATAAAAAAGTTAAAGAGATCATAATTTCTTGGAAAAATGTAATAAATTATTAACAGGAATTGAGTCATAGGTTGTTTTTTTTTCTTAAATGATATGGATAAACCTTCATTTTAGAGGGGTCCTAAATACTTCTGCCTTGGAACATAGCAATTTCCTGTCCCTACAAGAATAGAAAAGGCTTTAAAAAAAGAATAATCATAGGAGGAGTATTTATTTCTGTACTTCACTGTGCTGCTTGAAGCTATGCTAATATACCAACTCTATGTGGTCTTGTGTATTTTCAGGGCAGGCACACCGTAATCCATCCAGAGGAATTTCTTCAGTTTATAGATCACGCTAGGATGAGATTGGTCGGGGGAAACCAGCATTGCAAAATGTGTGGATATTTTTATTTATCAGATAATTAGTGTCTTAATTGTTGGCCAATAAAAAGTAAAATTAAAAAGTAATTTAAAAAAAATTATTCAGTGTAGGAGCATGTAAATTTTGAATGCAGAGCTTCTTAACAATGAGGAGTGAATTTGTAATTAAGGAGAACATATGTGCGCTAACTTTCTGAATCAGCTGGTTACAACAGGATTATTCAAATACTTTAAACTTAATTCAAACTTTTCTTGAATTTTTATAACTAAATCATCATGGAATTACTTCTTTCCATTTCCTTCTTGCATATCAGTGCACAGAGGATGTATTAGATGACACTGGTACAGTCTGACCATCCTTTTTATGATTCTGCACTTATGTTTTATTCAGTGCTGGATTTTTTTGAACTTCTATAAATTTGCTGTGTCATCTCTCATCAGCTTGTTTTCTAAATATTGGAGAAAAGGGGAAGAAAAAAATTGGTCCCTGTATTTGGAAAAGGAGGAAAAGTTTTCTCTGTGCCAGCCAAGAGGCATTTTCTATTGACATTTTATTGTCTCTTCTTTCTGGAGAAGTGTGTTTGAAAGGCTCCCAGTGCTGCAAAGCTCTCTCCTGCCTCATTATTCAGAGCTGCTGATGTGAAGAGGAAAGTTACTTCATGCAGCTTCAGTAACTCCAGGGAATTGTCTTTAGTTTCCTCTTCCTGCTCTTTTCCCTTTATCTGAAGAGTAAATGTTTGTGTTTCTTGGAGAACTTTGGGGAGAGAAATCTGCAGGCTGTGCTGTCTGTCTTCCACAGAAACTGAATGAGGAGATTTGAGAAGTGTCTTTTCCTTGCAGTTTGTGAGAAAATCTAATTGGGAAGGATATATTTTTAATCTTCTGGTTGGCTTCTTCAACATTTTATTATTATTTCCCTCCTGAACCCATGTTTTTGTCTTTTTTTATTCTTTGACTGAGAGGAATAACTGTATGGCAAAAAAAATCAAGAATCCAAAACCCACCAAGAACAAAAAAAAAACCCCAACAAAAGCGATGGAAGACTTTTTAAAATGTGCTTATGCACCTGAGAATGATGAAATTGTAATACTGCAGCAAGTATTTTGATAAAATCAGTGTGTCTTACAGCGTATATGGCCTTTCTTGCTGTTGTGCTCGGTTTCTGAAATGGAAGTTACTTCTTATCCCTTTTACAGGATGACTTAAACAATCTCAAAGAGCTAAACACAAATCTCCAAAAGAGAAAAAAAAAGTGGCTGCTTAGCACTGCATCATTAACTCTAATTCATTAGCAGCCCCTGTGAATTGCATTGCTTCTAATAATGGGAATAATAAAATACACATCTTCTTTTTTTCTCTGGGGTATTTTAGAGACCATTAGTTAATGTGTATAAAGCAGGGGTTGAACAAACACATACTTCAGTAAAAGAAAGCATTTTAACAGCATAAGGGAGGGATAAACACTGCTGTGCTGTCTTTGCTGTATTAGTGATTTACATATATAAATATGTATCAAAAAGTATTTCCACCGTGGTAATTTCTGTGTGACTCAGCTGTGATCAGAGACCTGTTGTGAGTGGTACAACTGCACTTGCATACTTCCCATCCCAAAGGGCTTGGGATGCAGCAAATCTGTAGCCTGCTGGAGGCGTGTGTGTTTCAGGATTTTGCATCTCTCTCTGTATTTTAAAACAGCATCCTGGGGCTCGCTTCACGTTTGCTTTTTAGTTTTATTTCTGTTTTCTCAGTCTGTTTATCCTGGTGGAAGAGAGAGAGGTGTACTAGTTAGAAGAGTCAAAAATCCTTAAAGCCATCTGATGAGGATCAAGAGCCAGCAAAACTGTCTCCTGAGAGTAACAAAACTCTCAGAAATGGAGGTAATATTTAGTATCAAGAGTGCAATCAGTTGAATTATGAAAGATTTTGTGAAAATGTTCTTACTGTTACTAGAATGAGTTCTGCTTACTTATAATGTAGCTCAGTTTCAAATAAGGGAAGAGCTGATGGGGGTAGAAAAAGAAGTTTTAAAACGTAAGTGCAAGTAAGACCATGATTTCTGTGTTTTTTTCATACCTTCTTACAAACTGCATCTTTAAAATCTATCCCAAAATATTGTGGTGGCCAAGAAATGAGAGGTTCTCTGTCCATTTCCCTCTTCCCACTGAACTATGTCCTGCACGTGAGGAGGCCCTTACAAGTTGTTTTTAATTTCTTTCAGCTGTTGGTCTCAGTGTTAAGGAAATTATTTTCTGGAAAAGTTCAGTTTCCACTTCATCAGTGGTGCAGATTGCTGGGTTATCTCCCAGGAGTGATTTGGCTCCATGTGTTTAGAGATCACAGAACTACTTTGTTTGAAGCTGCTGTGGGTAATTCTGGGTGTAGCACAGTGAGGAGAACTCCCGGATTTGCACTCTCAGTTCATTGTGGTAGAAGCTGAATGGAAAGTCCTGCATAAACACTGACTCAGATATTAATCACAGGGAGTCCTACAAACTCTCCTCTTTGCTTTTCTCTGACCTTTTCTTTTTTTTTTTTTTAATAAAAGCTATGTTTTGTAGTCACACTTAGCATCCATGGCATGGTCACCCTCGTCCTACCCATATATAGTAGGTTTTCTTCAGTTTTCCGCTTTGATTGAATGCTGGTTTGTTCCTCTGAAAACCCTTGCAGCTACCTATTAATACATGGCTTGTTTTCATATGGCTAATGATGCTTCTGGCTTAGCTGGGCTGCTTCTGTATTCCCTGTTGAAATTTCCAGAGGAGAAGGTCTTCTCGCTCCTGCTTGCCTGCATGATGTGTTTGTGATCCCAAGATAAAAGAAAACTTGCAAGCTCTTAGGATGACATTTGCTGTTGGAAGGGGCAGGGGCAAAACCAGTAATCTCACTGTGCACCTGAAACTTTAATTCCCTGGCCCTGAGCTATCCTACGGGCTCAGGAGGAGCAGCAGGAATCAGCTGTGCGTGGAACTCCATGTTTGTCTTGCTAGAAGCAATAGATCACGGATTAAAGAGGTGGGGAGTGCATCCAGACAGGGACAGTCAAAGCAGTGGAAAAGCCTTCCCAGAATGGGAAGGTGTGAAACACCCTGAACCTGTGCAGTGCCTTCTGTCTCACTGGCTTCTCTCTTAAGAACTCCACTGCCCCTTCCCAATGCTCCACACATAGGTCCTTGCAGGAGGAAGTGGCATCCTGGACTCTCCTCGATGTGGTTTCTGTGCATTTCCAAAGGGAGAAGGGGGTGTTTGTCAGTCCATCACATTTGCCCAGTGACAGCTGTGACAGGGCAGGAACTGCAGGCAGGAGCAGCTGGAACTGCTGCCTTGGTCTGTGCACCCTTGTGCTGCCTGTGCAAGGTCCTTATTTCAGTGCCAAGGACTCTGAGAGCAGATCTGTCAGTGTGTTGTGGTTCTAGTTCAGGTAGTGCCAGAATTGTCTTCAACCAAACAGGAGATGCAGGGAGTTACTGGAGAGCTGATCACGGATGCTGGCATGCTGCAGAATCAGCCAGCCAGCAGCGTGTACTGACCAGCCTAAAATCCCCTGGGGACTTCCTGGAATGAAATATGCTTTGGCTGCGCTTCTTGCCTGTTCCTGAAGGGCTTGATCCTTCCCTCTCTGCTGAGAATTCATTGACAGGAGAAGGTTGCATAGCAGAAGTCTGGGTATCTTCTGTCTTATTACAGTAGCTGGACAGAACAGCCCGGGCTGCAGTTGTTGTCTGATGGATTGCCAGGTTTACATCAAATGCTCTAAGTATGAATAACAGAGAAATGTGGAAGAAATGAAAAAAAAAGTTTTTTGTTTGTATTTGGCCTATCTAAGTTTTGAGTCAATGATTAGGTAAAAGGTAAACCTGTGGTATTTTAATTGATAATGTTCTCTGTCAGGTTTCAATTAAGAAAACCACTTAAAGATATCTTAAATCTTCAGGTTTGAAAACATATGTATTTATATATGTTTTGCTATGAAATTAATAGTATAGACTGTCAGTCTGCTTATCTTTATAAGAAGACTCCTCTTAGTGGGATATATTCTAGTATTTTTATCTTTCAATTCCAATCAAGGCAAGAGTAACCAGGTTCTAGACTGCTCTTCTTAATCAAACCTCAGTATAAAACTGCTCAGACTGCTGAGCTCTCTATTGGAAAGAAAAATAATTACAGATATTTAATTAACCTTAAATCTGTGTCTGAACACAGCAGGTAATTTCTTCCAGTCTGTTAGATCTGAGATCCAAAGTGTGAAATTTCATTTTAGCTTGCTGTCACAGGACTGCTGAATTTCTTAGTGCAGTCACCACGTTTTTCTGTTAAGCAGCATAAACCACACTACTGTATTATCTGAGCTCATCAAGGCATTTCCCTCTCAACATGTCAAGAGCTTCTCAGCTGCTAAGTAGTTTCCTCTGTCTTACAAGGAAGGTATTAGCAAATTGAGGCAATATGAAGGGATGAAGGAGAAGGAATATTTGCCCTGTTATGTGTTATAAAGGTTTGCAGTACGAGGTATTCTGTAGCCAACTGTCAATGGCCTTGATGACCCAAAAATGGTTGAGGCTCAAGGGAAAAAGCAGTCGACAGATTTTGTGTCTACAACTTAAAAATGTGTTTCTGTGCATGTACTACACAAGTACATGCGTATTATGAAAGAAAAGTCTTCAGTAAAATCCTTTATGCTCTGTGGAAAATCCAGTCAGACTGAATGGGGAACTCTGTGGTCATCAGAAACTGTGTATGTTTGAATCCCTGCAGCTGCCTTGCTTTCTTTCAGCTGGTAAAATTCAACCAGTTATTAATTATTTTGCATTTGTTTTGAAGCTTAATACAAACACAAATATGCACATATAAATATGCACAGGGCTACAGAGTTACTCATGTTTTCTATTTACATCTTCCACTGGACATAGCTGTGAAAGAGTTTTAACAGTAGGAAGGTAGCATGGTGTAGATAAGTGTTTGTCTTTTAAAAGCATGGTCATTAGGGGGTCATCACTTGACCATATTCCTGTACATTGTCCTCAGTTTCTTCTTTTGTTGTTTTCTGTAATTTTTTTTTTTTTTTAGGTTTTGTTACGAAAACATGTAAGTGCAGTTTCATTTGATTTCATTAAGACTCCTAAGCATTGTGCTTATGTATTTACCTGGCAGGAGAGCTGGATGGAGTGACAGTAGGAAAGGGAAGGTAGTCTCAGGAAGGCCAGTCTCTCCATCACTGCATGACATAGATTTACTAACTGTATTGACCTACTTGGATCAATATTGCTGTTGACTGAGAATCTTGAGTGAAGACCATCTTTTTTATGTCATGACAGTGCTGTGGTCACATAAATACTCGCATTGCTGCTGTCGATCACCACTTCTTTTTCATTTGTTTCAGAAACGTAGGCAGTTTGTAGTTACCCCATGTGGTTTGGGCTATTGTAGGATGGTTTACTGTGAGTGCTGAAATGTGGGAATCAGTGGGGAGGTAACAGCCCCAAAGCTGCTGTCCTTCAGAGCAGCTGTGCTAAATGGACTGCTCCAAAAGTGAGTCTTGAAAAAAAAACACTGAAACACTTCAGCCTCCTTTTACCCTCAAATTGTGTGTGAGTATTGTTAAACTGGCCCAGTCATAAAATCACTTAGATTGAAAAAGACCTTCAAGATCAAGATCAGAAGGCACTTGGCCTTGTTGAACCTCATACAGTTGTCCTCAGTGCATCATTCCAGGTTGTCCAAATCCCTCTGCAGTGCCTTCTTGCACTCCAGCAGATAAACACTCGCACCCAACGTGCTGTCTCTAAATCCAGCTCTTCCCACAAATGCCATATATGCTGGTGCCAATATTTTTGATGAGGGACGAGACCAAGTAGTGGAAAAGGACAGAAAATCTTTGAATGCTAGTACATTAGCTGTTGGATGCTAGCAAGTTATCAGCGGAGATCACTAAAATAATCAATGTGCCAGACCAGACTGTTATCACAGAGAGAGTTACAGACCCCTGACTTAATCACTGAGAGACCTGCCTCCTGCAGTGGTAAGGTGCAGTGTGATTGGTGTGCAGTGGGTATGGCAAGGGTTTTGATTTAGGGTCTTGGGAGAAGACTGCTGGTTGTAGAGGTCCCAGGAGAAAGAGCAAGGTGAAAATGGCTGTGAAGAGTGAACTGGGGGCAAGAGAAGGGAAAGGATTGCCTGCAGAAATGCTGTGACGTAGGATGTCTGCATTTAATTATGCTGAGGCAGAGCAAAAGCTGCCTTCTAGTCCTCATCTCTGCACAGCACCTAAGGTTTGATCCTGTAATTTGCTCAGTGGCTTTCCAAAAACTGTCTCTCAAAAAGAAAGGAAGACCTCCCACTAAAAAAAAGGGAGAGTGGGTACAGATGTTGTGTGATGCAGAAAGGAGCCTGCAGAAACAGGTCCTTTGATGTCTCTGGTAGCTGCAGTTCTTATAAGGTGGCTGGTTGAATAGGGGAGAGGCAGAATACGTCCATACTTTAGCTATTGAGAAATATTTGTTCTTCAAAATCCCGTATCGCACACATAGGAATGTCCTCACCACAGTTGCCTCATTCCAGCTCTAAAATTTTTATAGGCTTGTTTTCATCACTTTTAGAGAGAACAGAGTGAGACTGAGAGGGGCTAACAGTATCCACTAAAAAAATCAAGGGGCTTCTCCTGTGTTGTGTTGCGTCGATGGCCCTTGTGCTTCACTTGTTCTTCGCTGGTTCTGAATGGTGTCAAGCACTTTGGGCTGCTTAGAAGAGTCAGATGGTCTCTGAAGCTGTACAGGTAGTGCTTATGCAACGATCAGATCTTGAAATTTAAACTTTTGCCCTACATCTGCATCTTGTTCTGTGGGCAGGTCTCAAGCCCAGCAGCCACAACTCAGTGATTTCCAAAGGATCAAGAGCTGCTGTCCTTATGTCATGTAGCGTTCAGTGTTTGCAGGATCAGGCTGTGCATGGTGCTCATTTCCTACAGCTCTTAATTATGCTGTCACACTGCCCTGTCTCTTTAGATTTAACTGTTATAAATTAACATGAATTGCAAAACTGCTGTGGTTTTTCAAATCGTGAAGGGTTTCCAGGAGCAATGAGAGTTTCTCCTTGCATGTTGCTACTTGGATATGCTGTTATGGAGTTGAATCGGTACTGTTGGCAAACAAAAAATTATTTGAAATATATTAGCTGGAGAAAAGTGGTTTAACCTTCAGGCTTCTAGCAACAACATTTATATTTGGTGTAAATTGCTTGGAGCAAAATCTCTTGCAAAGAGGATTATCATCAGGAGTTCAGTCTGCCTGTAAATGTGCCCATCTTTGAATCACAGGATTTTATTTCTTTATGCTGCATTAGCATCTATAGTGCCTGTACAAAGGGTGGATTATGACCTTCCTTTTAATTCTGTAGCAAAGTGAGAGAAGGTTTATCTTTGCCAGTTTATTATTGCTGGTAGGTTGTTAGTGCTGTTAAATAACCACAGAAGTTTAACAAACCATAAAGATCTTTTAATTTGTCCCTAGAACAGCCATTTTAACATCCGCTTTGCTTCATTTTTTGCCATCAGTAAAATTCTCCCCCACCTCTTCCCAAACATCATGTGCTACACAAATCTTCCTGTGGCTAAAAACCTTTGGAAATATATTATGTAACTCGAGTGCATCATTGCTGGTGCTTTCTGCTTGTTCTTGTTAGCAGCACAAATGTTGTGCAGTGCTGAACTACGGCCATTTTCCATTCTGAGTCACTGTTATTTATTACTGAAAATGCAGAAAATATTTCTAAATATAAAGGCTCAAATCTGAGCTAATTCGTGTTAATCCCAGCTGAAATGTTGGTCATAGCAGTGGAACTTCCCTGATCGTGAGTTTGGCCCAGTAAATGAAATCAGTGGAGCTGAGTGACATCAGGCTTCTCCCGGTGTTACTGAGAAGCCAGGGGTTAAGTCACTGTGATGGAAAGCAAGTCACTGCTTCAGCTATTGCTACAGAGTATGGTGTGAGACTCTGCTCTGGGACTCTAAGGCCACGGCACGCTCTATTACTTCCAGATGTCCCGAGGCTAAAAATAAGCTGTGAAATCTCTGAAACAGATCCTGGTGCTCAACAAAACCTTGTCATCCATATAAAGCATCTCAGGTGACAGAGCCTGCACAACTAATGTACCTGCATCCACCTGAGATCACACTGTGGATTGATGGATGCTGTTAGAGCCCTTGTTTCTAGTGCCAGCACATAAATGAAACATATAGATGCTTATTGCATTTTTCTTTGTCTTTTTAATTTTTGTTCTTTAAGCGTGGAATGGAGCTTTTTGTTGCTCCAGGAGTCAGCAGGTTTAAAAGACGCTTTGTTTCAGACAGGATTTGCTCCGTAGGAGGTGGTGGTAACACTTTTCCTGCCTCTGCATCCATGTGAATGCTCTCCTTGGATTATACTGATTTACTTCAAGCCATACAATTGCTGTATATGCATTGGCACTGGAGCAAAATTGCTCATTGTTCATGTATCCACCTCTACTGTCCACAAAAGTGAAAAGATCGGGTTGTTCCTGCTACAGTCCTATTTGTGGGATTATTTATTTGCTGATGATTAAACTAACAACGAGTGCTTTCAGGCAAAGAACACGTCCTAGAAAGAATTGCTTCTATGTATTATAATTGCATGCCTAGTTTGTGGAGTCTCTGTCACACATCCTGGGGCAAAATGTAAAAGAGAAAATAATTATATGAAGATACATTGTTCAGGCATCCCCGATGTTCAGTCCATTTTAAACTCATAAAAAAATTAATAGACTGAAGAAGCAAATTGATGAGACTGAAATAGTCTGTGACCACTTTATATTGCTTTTTCTGATCTCAGCTGTGCAAGTTCTCTGAAGCAACAGAGGAATTTTTCTTTCTGTGCATGTCCCAGTTTAATTATGACTCTTCCAGAATCCTGATTGAAGAAAACTGTCTTATGTATGATTGGATATTTGCACCCAAGATTAAAAATTTATTTTCAGAGAAGTGGCCAACAGTTATTTAATCCTAAAGGACTCTCACTGTCTTGTAGCTTTGTTTCAAAAAATATTATTTGTCATTACTTGTGATTTTGGTTTTGAGTTGAAAAGACAAATAACCCAAGAGAAAAGCTTCATAAATGGCCACTGCCGTAGTTGAGTATGGCATGGAAATCCCAGCAGTGATCCAAGCCATACCGAAATAGTCACCTCTTCCAGTCTACCCATCCTTCATTGCTCGTACTTCCTTTTGCCATCTCTTGTTGGCTGCCCCCTGCAGCCACTGACCTGCTGTGGGCAGTGGCAGCAGTCAGTGAGGTTCACACACACATTTCCCTTCCCATCACTGTGGCTTTGGTAGCATTCACACTCTTCCTTACACCATTGCAATTCAGACGTGGATTTGGCATCACTGAAATACGAGGAAGATGAGGGCAGTGTAGTTGTTCCATTAAATACCAGCTCAATTGTATCTGCTCTTGGTGGGGGAAAGCTCTCCTGTACTATTCTGCTGAGGACAGGTTTTCTTTTGCAGGAGGAAAGCATTAGGTTGGCAGGACTCCCACCTTTCCCTTTGCTTGTCCTTTGGCGCATGCCCTGGGCACAGGATCACAGCCCTGTGGGTCGTCCTTTATGTCAGATCCAGAGGAGACTCTTACAGGCACCACTCTGAGCTTCACCCTCAGAGCAGCTTATACACACTTATGCCTGCAGAGATGCTCAGTGGGATTCCTGGCTCTCTGGGGAAAAAGGTAGTTTTTTTCCCCACTCCTGCTACAGATGATTGAGCATCGGAGAGATCTGTGCTGCTGCAAAGATGCTGCACTCAGTAATTAGGGTGGTGTTGGTGATCGCTGCCCTGCTCCAATTAGTGCCTAAAACCTCAGAGTTGCCTGTAATTACTGACTTGAATTGGGCTTCAAGAAGTCCTTGTGTAGGCTTTTCTACACAATTTAGTGGCTTTCTCACCTCCAGTCAGTTTTAGAACAGAAAGGAACCTTAAGCTATGGAATTGTTTTTATCCTTCTTTACCTCAGTAAGGGGCAGCTCACAGCAATTGCTGACCATGGTTCAGACTTCTGACAGTTCTACCAGACACTTAATCCCTGGCAGTTTAATTGACTGGAAAATAGTCAATGCTCAGTATTGACCGATCGTTCATTAAAATTAAAAGTGAAATATAACCTTACTCCAGGAAACAATTTTTGTTCCTTTGACTGCGTGTAAAAAGCCAAAAAGGCGTGCCTGGAGTTCTCTGTGTTTTGAAGTAGACATCCAAAGGGTCAGGTCAGAAGGCATTTCTTGGATCACACCCTTTAACCTCAGAAATCTTCTGGTTTCTTGAAGTCTCCATAACTTCTTCAGTACTTTCTTTACAAAAAACAAGCAAAACCAATTAAAACAGAGAAGAATAAATCACACTCTTAAAAATACAAAAGAACCCAAAGATAGTTCGAAAAAATAAGGAAGTCAAGACTAAGTTGAAAGGAAAATTTTAGCAATGCTGAATATAAACTGGAATCTGCCTTTGATTTTGGAACCTAGTAAAAACCTCGTTAAATTTGCTCAGACAGTGGAGATTCAGGGATCTGTCTGAACATATCAAACTACAGCATTCTGGCTCTTGTGTCATGATCTCAAAACATCAATTTGTGCACGTTAAACAAATACACAGATATTCTTTCCTGATAATTATCGTGGCATCAGATGGGTACAAGATTTTTGTGTTTTCTTCTAAAGCTCACTTAGGAAAGGGAAAAATAAATGTACTGCATGGAGACACAAATCTGATCCCTTAATAGGCAAACATCATCTCATTCCTCATGGCTTTTTATTGTGGCCCTGAGCAACGGGATCCAACTCTGAAACTGGCCCTGATAACTGTGTGCTGCCTTACTTGGACTGCTTTGCTACAGAAAATAGAAAGGATGTGATTTTTCTTCCCTTTTCTTTTAACCCTGTAGGGTTAAGCCAAGAATCAAGAGGAACAGCAGATTGCCTTACAAGTTCCTTTTTTCAGTGGCTGTGTTTGGTGCTTCCATTTTCCTCATACCAGAACAGCTTGGAAGATGCAAATGATTTCCCAACTTTATGGAATCAAACCTTGAAAATGGTCTCAGACTAGATGGGGAAGAACTGTCAGTTATGTGTGCGTAGC
The DNA here is from genome assembly GCA_013399855.1 of Oxyruncus cristatus. Lineage (NCBI taxonomy): Eukaryota > Metazoa > Chordata > Aves > Passeriformes > Cotingidae > Oxyruncus > Oxyruncus cristatus. Next base: position 698,582 of record VXAY01005793.1, on the reverse strand, counting down.
CCTTGCCAAAAACACTGAACAAAATGTGGCCGCATGGTTAATTTTAGGGACACTTTAAAGTAGTGTGGTTTATTTATTTTACTATTCTAGCAGGCACTGAACATCTGGCCAAAACAGATGAAGCCCCTTTTGGATAACTTTGAAACAGATAACCCAAATGGAACAACATAATAAATTGATGTCCACATGTGGAAACCTTTAACATTATTTGTGCAGTGATCTACAACTATAGGGGAAAGCAGAAATGTTCAGTGATACCGGTGGAAAATGCTCTCTACTGAAGTGTGGGAAGGAGAGGAACTCCTGTTAAACACTGTGGTAATCTCCAAGTTTGTGGTGCGAAGTACTTTCTAAATGTACCTTTTTTTCCTAGCACCATACTAGGCGACGTTAGGAAGATACGATTTTCTGAATACAAATTTGAAGTAAGGATCCAGTGGCTGGAAGTCTTATATTTCATCTTTTTGTTTCCTGATGGTCAGTAGATTTTGTATGGTCTCTACTGACTAAGGACTTCTTAATTTTTCTATGTTTCAGGGCATGTGTCATGACAGATTTCTCAAGTCTTTTGACATCTCCATCCTATCTGGCTAAACTACCAGCTACTTCTGGCCCTATACACCTTTTCACACACTCCCAGGTTCTGCAAGTTCCTGTCTTCCAATAACACTCAATTTTTCCGAACCTGAATGAGATGTGACATTTTATTATAAATAAGTTCATTATCTAAGAGTTTAACCTGTTTGTTTAACTTCCCAAGTGGCCAGCTCTTTAATAAGAACAGGTTTTTAATAGGCCTAGATGGACCTTCTGTGTTCATTTAAATTATAATCTAGACCACATCTGAAAGTAGGCTAATACCCAAATCCACTGAGCCAGAATACCCACAGCTCTTAGTTTGTAAAATTGTGTCCCTCAGAAGTTATTCTTCTTGACCCACTTTCTAAATCATATTCTACACCTGATGATTCATTTTGGGTAAAGTGATTTGGGGATTTTCATGTGTTTGATGTGAAGTACTGTGGTCCCAGGCAGCACTGAGAAAGAAGAACAAGAAGAACAATTTCTGTATGAAGGCTTGTGTTTTTTTCTCTAAGTCAGGCACTTCACTGTGCCTCAGTGGTTTACTAGGCTTCAAAAAGGCAAAAGGTTTGGTGAAAACAGGGACTCTTAGAAGACTGCAAAAATGCAACAAATGCAGTATTTCACTTTTGATGTATTTGCATTTTATCGGAGTGCAGTTCACTCATGCTGAGTAACTTGAAGCGGCCAACAGTGTTTCTGAAGCTTCTACAGGAGGAAGAGAAGTTTTTCCGGGGTAACTGGAGATCATTGTTCTGGTTCTTGAATACCCGATTGGCCATGTTCTACTATTCTTGATTCTTCTTGTTTCAAATTCAGTAGGCTTTTTTCAAAACAAAACATTTAGTGCTACTTTTCATGAGCCTTTCTCTTGCAGAATAAGTGTTTTACGCTTGCTGTGATCTGCAGCTGTTCAAAGACAGGAGTTGTTTTGCTTCCATTGGGCTAATAGGGAGAGGGGCTTTTCTAAGAGGATTCAGTCCAGCCTTGTTTGTCATTTAATCAACTTAAGAGTTCGAATCAGGATGGCTGGGGTCATACAGGCCTGAAACCATTGCATGTAATTAAATATTTAACTGGGACACTTCATGTGGGAGCCTGGTCATGTCAGCCCTGTTATTTAGTCAGTGGATCTCCACAAGGGAGTTCAGGCAACCTAAACTCCAGAGAAAGCTTCATGGCTGCCACTTCACAGTGTAGGAGATAGATGCTGTTCAACACCTAGTGGAGCATCTACTGCTGAAAGTCTTGGGCAGCACGAGCTGTGTTGGACTGCTGTGTGCAGCTGTGGTGTCACATGGAGATTAAGGCTGAGCTTGAGTTTTTTTAAGCTTCTCAGATTTTTGTGATACGTTTTCACAGTAAAGACTTTTTTAAAAAATCATCTTTAAAATTGCCATTGACAAAGGTGAGCCGCCACAGGTGACCAGAAAGGTTGTCCCAAAAGCCCTTAAAAGCCTTTATTTCTGCATCTTCTCAGGTACCTGCTGCAGGAGAGGACAGAACAAGAAAGCACCATGTCTGCAGTCTCAGCTTATTACAACGGAAAGACCGTACTTATCACAGGAGCGACGGGTTTTGTGGGCAAAGTGCTGGTGGAAAAACTCCTGCGCTCCAGCCCTGAGGTGAAGGCAGTTTATATTCTTGTCAGGCCAAAGGCAGGACAATCAATGCAAGAGAGAGTGGCCAACATGTTGAAATGCAAGGTAAGTTTCTATCGTTTATTCTAGAGTCTGATCTGAAATCCATTTGGGTGAAGCAGAGGACTCCTGTTTTACTCAATTCATGAAGAACCAGCTTCTGCTGTAGCTGTTGTATATTTTGCTGTGTCTAAAACAACCAAAAAATCCTTACAGTAATGAGCCTGCGTCTGATTGTGATAGGTGATGCAGCATTTTACACTGCAATGATGTAATCTTTTTACTTCCTTGTTGCATTGCTGTTTGGTGAGAATTTTTTTGGTCAAAAGTGTGTTACCATAGCAAATTTCATTTCTGCAAGACGAGCAGGTTTTGCATTCATAAATGCTTCTCCTTCCCCCTCCTTTAAAACCTAATGTGTGAGCATTAGCATTCAAAAATAAAACAGTGTGAGCCTGCCACACCCTACTCCTCCCCCTTATTGGAGAATTAAATTAATTTCTCAGGATAATGCCTAGTGGCTGCATTGCTGCAGTACAGGAGGGCATCTGCCATCTTCTATGTCAGCTCCAGCTTAACCTCATTTAGCAGGGGATAAAATGCTGCTGCATTTGAAAAGGGTGTTTTCCAAAGATGCTTGCAGTAGAACACAAAGGCTGTGGGCTGAACAACAGACCTGCGTGACCTCCGCCCATGTCTGTTGATTCTGCAGAGCTTTTTGTTTGCCATCCTGGTGGGGAAATCCAGATTTCTAGTGGCAAGAGCAATGTCAAAGCCCTTTTCTGTATTTAATGTAGAAATTTTTAATAGTCCAGTTATCTAGAGTGGACTTGGCCTGAGGACCTCAAGGCTCTTGGATCCTCAGGCTTTTAGGCCAGTGGTGAGGTCGTGGACTTGCTCAGACTCCTCCAGCTTTGGTAAGTGCCAGAGTTCAAGCTAATGCTTAATGCTAGTGTGAATTTGTACAGAGCTGATGTGAAATGAGAGGAAGGGACAGATCTGGCCCTAGAAGGCAAGGAATTACTTGGAATTAATCTGAGAAATGTCAACATATCTTTAGAGTATTGGTCTATAAGTTTGAAGAAGACTTGACTGGAAGAACAGTCCTCCTCCTTCTACAGAAGTAAGAGGTAAAATAGGTCTATAGCTAACTTTGAGACAAGAATGACTGGGAGAAAAAAAAGCATTTTTTCCTCTTAATGTTTTGAGACAGCAAGCTAGAAAAGATCAAGAACAGAGTTTGATTATTTTTGGTGTGTTTTTAACAGTTTTTAACATGTGTTTTCATGTTCAAGGAAATTTGTGAGTGATATAAAAGGAAGCGATCACATTGGGGTTTTTTTGCAAGTCTCTCATAGAGTGATTTAGTTTTGAAAAGACCCTTAAGATCTTTAAGTCCAGCTATTACCTACTGAGTCCACCACTAAACCCTGTCCCCAAGTGCCACATCCACATGGCTTTAAATACCTCCAGGGAGGATGATTCAACCACTTCTCTTGGCAGCCTGTGCCAGTGCTTGACAACCGTTTTGGAGAAGATTTTTTCCCTAATGTCCAATCTAAACCTTCCCTGGTTCAACTTGTGGCCTCTTGTCCTGTCCTTTCTTCCCTGGGAGCAGAGCCTGACCCCTGCCTGGCTCCACCCTCTTGTCAGGGAGCTGTAGGGAGCAGTAAAAGTCCCTCCTGCACCTCTTTTTCTCCAGGCTGAGCTCCCCCAGCTCCCTCAGCTGCTCCTCACAGCACTTGTGCTCCAGACCCTTCCCCAGCTCCATTGCCCTTCCCTGGACACGCTCCAACACCTCAATATCTTTCTTGTAGTGAGGGGCCCAGAACTGGATGCAGGACTCAAGATGTGGCCTCACCAGTGCCAAGCCCAGAGGGACAATCACTGCCCTGGAAATTACAAACCTAGTTATTTTTCAAGACTTCTATAAGCTTTGTTTGCATTTTCTGTATAAATACTACTGGCTTCTCTCTTCAGCTGGCCAGCACAGCTTGGTGGTGGTGGTAGCTCTAGGTGAGGCTCCCTAGTAGCTGTTTTATTGTTGTAGCTGTACTAGATTGTACCCATTTTTCGTCCTAGCATGTGTCAGCAGTTTTAGACATACCAACAGCAAACAGGACTTGATAACCTCTCCTTGAACCTTTGACTGCTTCAACATGTTTCAGTTGAACAAAAGGAAGAGGCTGGTCTCTAAGTTAGGTTGCTGCAGCCTTGGAAAGGAAAACTGCAAGGGTACACTCACAAGTCCTCCAGATCCTCTCAAGGAAGAAGCTGGTTTTGTGACGATGATCTTTTTAAAGTAACTCAAAAATTCTTGCCTAAGGCATAAACCCTACTCTTCAAAGGTGTTTTCCGTGTGAAAATGTTGACAGCCTTTGAGATTTTTTTTTCTAGAAATAAAACTGTTAATTCCACTCACTGTTAATTCCATGGCAGATGAAGAGGGCAAAAAATATAATTCTTAACATTTTTACAGATTATTTCCAGTTGGGTTTGCTGTATGTCTTTAACCCACATAATGGGTCATTCACAGTTTAGAGATTGCCCTTTCATTTACAGTTGTGGTTTGCATTCTCCAGTTTGGGAAATCACAGAATCAGCAGGGTTGGAAAAGACCTCTGAGGTCATTGAGGTCAGCCTTTGACCTAACACCACCTGGTCAGATACATTCTGTGATTCTGTGATTCATTTTACATTGAGCTTTGATCTAGTATTATGGTCTGGAATGTCTTGTTTTCACACCCAGAAAGGCAGTATTCCAGGAACCAGAGAAATAGAGAAAAACAGGTTGCCAACTTCTGAATATTCTAAATAAAGAGATAAAATGAGTATTTGGGATGAAGTAAGATGAAAGCAGATAGATAGATTGGCCTGAATTAGTTACAGTGCATAATGTTTGGGTGCTTCAGGTAAGGTCCTCTGGGGACTCCTGATTTTTTGGTAGTACTTAACAAAAGATTTTGAAAGAACTTGCCTAGAAATTTTGATCTCTCTTCATGTACCTGTGTGAAATTTCTGTGCCTTTTGTCATTATGTCTACAGGGGCTTAAACTCTGAGGTGTCATATTTGTGAGCTGTCTTGTTCACAGTGTGTGTATGTGACTATGCTGGAAGATGACTCCTGTTAAATAGAAAAGCAGCTGTAAGTTACGAAAGGGTAATGTGGTGTGAAGGGCCAAAATAGCTTAGTTTGTGCTTTTCAGTGTTTTTTACCTTTCAACTTCTGAATCCAACACGAAGAGTAAAATACAAAAAATAGTTTGGCCATAAATCAGAATTCTTTGTCTGTGTTCTGCAGCTGAGCAGACAACTTTGAAATGTAATATAATGCTAGTTTGCCCAGATCTTGTTAAATTAGTTTTACATGTGGATGCATTATTGCATTAATATGAAATGTGTAATGAACAGATACTCAATTATCTCAGCATCAAATCCAAAATGAGCATGTGCGTTGAGGAATGCGTGGTGACCTTGCCTATTTATGAAAGGAGATGTTCTATTTTCCAGCAGCACGTCCCTAAGGGAATCAAGCTATTACCCTGTGCCTAATGAAATGCCATGTCTGCATTGCACAGAGCGCAGATGTTACACAACCCACCCCCCCCAAAATTTCACTAGTGGCTGCAGCCTGTAGATGTGGATCGCGAGGCAAAGCTTGACTGTGCTGTTTAGTCGTTAGTTGAATGGAGGTGTGTGTTTATCAGAGGTAGGGCGTTGTTTCAAGGAGTATTTTTTGTGGTTTGATCCCTCTGTGCACAGAAATAGGCAGGAATGCTTGGAGGGGTTGTCTCAGATTCCCTGGAGAGCAGTTACTGGGCTAATGCTGAGTCACTGATTGTAGCTTTCCCGTTGTCCCTGGGAGAGCAGAGCATTTTCCATGCCCTGCATGCAGTGAACCAAGGCTGCTGCTGCTGCTGCCAGGCTGTTTCTCAGATCTGTTTGTTCAGTGCTCCTAATTAGAAAGATGAGTCAAAGTGGGGAGTGGAAAAGGCTCTTAATAATGTTTCTGATAATTCAGAGAGAAAATGGGGAGGCTGTGAGGCCGCTGAAAATGGGGAGCTGAGTGTGACCAGAAATACTTCAAAGTGCTGCTGCTTTTTCCTGTTGTCCAGCCACAGTAACCCTTATAGTTACTGTGGATGGTACAGACAGACCTTCTCTTCCCTGCAGAGCTTTGTCTGGAACTGCACATTAGGATGGAACTGACCATTGGAAACAGCAGATGCTTAGTGCTGTCATACACCTTTGTCTCTTCAGTATTTCCTCGACAAGTGTGTTACATCAGCAAACATACAGCCAGACCCTCTGTTAGCCCTATAAATTTCACCAAATCATGCCAGATTTATCTTTTTCCACCTCCTTTGACTCTTTCTGCTCCCTCACTCATGGATCTTGCTCATCACTATAAGCAGTAAAAGTTCTCCACGGCAAACCAGTGCAGCATCACTCTGTGTGAATCCCCTAAATCTGACCACTGCAGTGGTGCATGTACCTGAATCAGAGTAATGAGGTTTTTAGGTTGATGGAACAGGATCCCACTTGCTCAGTAGGAGGTCTGAAAACTGCTAATTGGAGTGAAACAGAGCTGAAGATCTTTTCTGCTTTATTGCTTTCTTAGATTTGCCTCGCTTTTGTGAGTACATTAGCAGAAATAACTCTGGTATTTGTGTACCAAAGGAACAAATCTGTCATTTTAACAAATACGAGTTTCTTACTTGACCCTGTGATTTGTAAACTGTGTTGTAGAGAGGGGTTACATCTCAAGGGTGTTATCTGACAGGAATGTGGGCAAGGTTGTAAGTCAGTCTGTTCCTCTTTCCAGAGCTACCACTAGCTGTTCCTTGTTCCATTTCAGTTCTTTCTCTTCTTCAATTTGTGTTTCTGTTTCAAGACTGGTATGGGTTTCCTTTCTATGTTAGCAGCTCACATCCTACAGCACGAGGAAGGGCTGACAAGGCAGGTGCTTCCACAGCGAGATAACCTGTCACGCTGGACAAGAAAGAAGCCACCGCTAGTCCTGAGCTCAAGCCTCACTCACACGACCCTGGTGTCTCTTTCTGCTGTTGCCTGCCAGCTGTCAGCACAGACTGCATTCTGCAGAAGGGCTGCAGGTGCAGCTGGGAGAAAATAACAGTTGGGGTTTTTTTTATTTTTTTCTAATGCATGATGATAAACCATGATAAGAGGAAGGGGGAAAAGGTGGTAGTGGAAACTGTGTCCACCATTGCAGAAAAATTCAGGCCAGAATCTGCTGAGGAAGAAAGGACATGTGACTGATGCGACTGAGAAAATGGACTCACTGGATAGTTTCACAGTCATGATGGAGTTTCCATCACTCCTTAGTGTACATGGATGCCACACTGTGATTTAGAATTTCTTCACACACTCCCTGAGTTGATCAGGGATGCATTCAGAGTTAAGGATTTAGAACAACCCTAAATCTTCGTAGCTGTGTCTGTTTTGTTACACTGATAGGTGACCAATGACAGTATTAGAAATAAGAACTCTGATTTCCTGTATATAATGTATGTATTTATATATATTTCCAGTGTGTCTGGTGATTCTGATTCATCTCGGTGCCCTTTTGCAGACTGATGTAGAAGTGTTCAAAATGGAGCATCTTAGATCAACAGTCCCCTCGTAGGAGAGGAATCTCAGTCTCTTCATCATCTTCATGGCCCCTTTCTGGGCTTGCACCAGTATGTCCATCTCTTGTGCTGGGCATCCCAAAACTGGACACTGCTTCCCTCACCAGGGAGGATTAATGATTTTGGCAGTGCTGCTGGCAGCTAAGTGTTGGGCTGATCAGTTCTGAAGGGCACTCTACAGACTGTCTTAACAGAGGCAGAGAAAAGAGTTCAGTCCATCCTATAGGCCATAGGCCAAAACTGAAATGACATTTTTTTCCTGTCTGTATGTGTTTGAAGCACCAGTAAGTTATAGAATTATAGAGCCATAGAATCAGGAAAGGACTATGTTGGAAAGGACTCTTAAGATCTTGGAGTCCAGCTATTAACCTGACACTGCCGAGTCCTCCCGTGTCCCTGAGCATCACATCTACACGTCTTTTAAATGCATTCAGGGATGGTGACTCGACCACTTCCCTGGACAGCCAGTTCCAATGCTTGATAACCCTTTTGGTGAAGAAAGTCTTTTTTATATCCAGTCTAAACCTCCCATGGTGCAACTTGAGACTGTTTTCTTTCCATTCTGTCACCTGGGAGAAGAGACTGACCCACACTTTGTTACAACCTCCTTTCAGGTAGTTATAGAGAGCAATGAGGTCCCCGTTGAGCCTCCTTTTCTCCAGGCTAAACATACCCAGCTCCCTCAGCCCCTCCTTATTGGACCTGTGCCCCAGACCCTTCACAAAGCTCTTTCCCACTGGGAGAAGCTGCGTCCCTTATTACATGGCTTCTCCTTGTGCTCCTGCTTTAATCTCTCCCTGAAACATCAGTCTCTGATCACTTACAGATGAATTCTGTGGTGTTGCCAGCATGGTTCCCTCTGATCTTGTCCCTTAAAAGCAGAACTCATAGTACTGGGAGCTCTAGGAAGGATTGTGACCTGATCCTGTGACATGTTGTCTTTTATTACAACAAGAAACGCTGCTGAAACCCAGACAAGCCTTGGGGATGCCATTTGTCTGCAGGTCACAAGCTGTGCCAGGTGGTACAGAGTTCAAACCTCAGTTTTGTCACTGTCAAGGAGAGGTCACGGTGCAATGCTCTGTCTTTGCAAACTGCCTTCCATACTTCAGCTCCTGGGGGTGTTCACAGCAGGCGAGTCAACTTGTGTTTCTTTTTTAAAATAGACTGCAGATTTCAGTTTTTTCCAGTTATACATAGGCACAACAGTAAAACACAATGAAATGAGGAATGTTTAGCTGAACTAAAATTGTAAATGAAAACCAAGAACACAGTGCTGTATGAAACTGTAGGGGGTTAATATTTTCTGTCTTCATGTCTTTCTACACGCATACGCACTTCATGCAGAATGGTATATAAAAGCTGGCCTTCATTTTTATCTTTACTTTTTGGTTTCATGCAACCTTTCCTTGGCCTGGACTGGAATCACAATAAACCCTCAGATTTCAAAAGGAGTTTTTTTCTTCACTGTTTTTTTTTTTTTTTGCTGAAAATCACTTTGTTATGTCAAGTAGACCATGATCTAAACAGCAGCAGTTCCAGAGGAGAATACAGAGCCTCAAATGTAAACATTCCAGAAAAATCCCTCTAGCCAACTATATGCTGATGGATGTGTTGCTAATGCCATACAGCTAAAAAGAAAACTGAAACGGAGAATTTTCTCAGTTTCACTTTAAATATATAACAAGAGACTTATGCACATGTTTGAACATAAATATTTGATTATTCTGCTAAATTTGTAAAGATTTTATGCAGTTCTTTGAGCACTCTTGAGGGTCAGAGACTTCATTTCATCCAAGGAACTCTATGGACAAACTTCTCATGGAGTAAATACAAAACTGTTCTCTGCAGCCCAATTAATACATACACATTTGTATGCACACAAAGGAACACACACATACCTTTCAAGCCACTTCATTTTTGTTTTATTTGATGATGGGTATCCCAAGGGATTTGCATGTTAGTGACCATGTCTGCAGTGAAGATTCTGGCAGCTGGTAAACGACAAAATAAAGGTTCAGCCCTTGAAGCAAATGAGCGGGTAGTACCTCAAGAATGATGCAATTTTAAAAAAAACCCCAAAACTCAGAAGTAAGATTTTCTCTTGTCACTAACAGCTTAAAGTTGCAGTTAGGCTGCATTTGCTGCTCTCTGTAAAATGATATGGATTTTTAGCGCAGTGATATTTTGGGACACTTCTAGCCTGTAACTTGACAATATTTTTTCTTTAATGTGCAAGGGTGTCATATAGAAGAAAGAGGGAATCTCACCAGGGAGTTAGCAAACTAAGATTGCAGTTGAGTCACAGCTTTAAAAGATCTTCATAACATTGCTTGAATTTGCATTTGTGCCGACATGTTTTCTGGTTTGCAGCCAAGGCCCAGTTCCTGCAATCAGTAGAATTTTGTGTTTTCTTCAATTAGCTTTGGTTAGATATCTCATGAAGGGTGGATTTCAGACATGATGGGCCCAAATAAGTAGTTGACCTTTCAGTTACATGGCACTGTTTTGGATTTTCTTTTTGTTCTGGTTAATTTTGTTTCTTATATTAGAAATGCATATGTGAGTTTGATTTCACTGTCAGTATTTAAACTTCGGATGATAGCAATTTAAATATAGTAAGAAGTATTTGATACAGGGATGCAAATGCAGTTCATCACTCTTCTGGTTTCTTCTATATCTGGGAAACCACCACTGTCTGATGTCAGCCTAAAAACCTTGGAGGATAAGGAAGCTAGGCAGTTTTGGGTTTGGAAGCTACCAAACCCAGTAAATAATTGTTTTGCTGGTACTGCTGACTTTCATCCACCTTTCATTGCCCATGGAATCATTTAGGTGATTCCATCTAAACTTGACCTCGTGTGTCAAGTTGGAAATGGAAGTAGTATCCTAATGTCAGATTTTCGACTTTAGATTCTCTAAAATCTACAAAAATCACTTTTCTGCTAGTCAGGGCTCTCCATCCAGAAAGCCATCCCGTTTTGGATGTTGGGCTCCTTGCCAGGAAAAAGCTTTCAGCATCAGCACCACTGCTGTCTGTGTATCCTGAGAGGTAAAAGTCAAGGAAGTGAGAGAGGGATAAAGGAAACGTGTCATGGGGGAGAGGGATGGTGGACCTCAGCATGGCATTTTCAAAGAGCACAGGAGAAATACAATGAGCACTGAAGAGAAAAGCTCTACCCCACAGGCTCGAGAGTTTACATCAGTAGCAGAAATCAGAGCCATTTCCCAGCAGCTTTTGCTGGCAGCAAGGCCATGGAGCAACATCATTACAGAAGTCCTGTTGGGCATCCTTTGAAACCCTCCAATTTCTCCTGTATCCTGGTTTTGCTCAGGCACACGGGAGAGCTGAGCTTTTAGGCAGCTGCACAGCATGCTTTGTGTTCCCAGTTTTGCCAAGTGACCCGTTCACAAACACGGCCTTCAGCAAACATGTTTTTAAACAATGTTTGTCATTTTGCTGGGGCCTGGGACTTGGCTCTTGATGTGTGCGAGTTGGCACAATTCCTTTTTGGGCTGTTGCACTTCAGAACCGCTCTGGACACCAACAGAGCTGCTCATGTACCAAAGCTCATCTGCAGGCTTGGGATCTTTGCTTGGAATTGGGGCTGAATAAGGACGGCTGACCTCAGACAACCTCTGAGGGCCTGTAAATCACCGCCAGGAATGAAGGCTTATCTTTTTCTGAAATGGGCCAGCAATGGATCTGTCAGTCAGCACCCAGAGAGCAGAATTTCTATTCCATCATTCAACAAAACAGAAAGTTAACTCATGTTTTATCCTTCATGTCTGATTTTATTCTATCCCCAGCTACATCTGCCATTTTTTCTTAAAGGAAGCATTTCTATTTTCCTGAATTTAACCCTGGCCATCCTTACCTGTGTTCTTCCTTATCTGGCAGCTGACTATGGCTGAATGATGGATGCTAAGACCAATTTTGTGTAAGAAGACCTCACAGATAAAGTCTGTTATTAACAAAATATGGCAGTTTAAGAAGAAATCCTAAACACAGGGATCGTAGTGTTTAATCTTCTCTTTTGACTTTCCAGTCAAACCCCTCAGACCTGATCACTGTATAAAAGTTGGCTGAAGGTCACCTTCAAATGCAGTTTACTCTATTTTTGTTGCATTTACCAAAGCCATTAGGACCGCCAGGGATACTGGGGAGAACGCTTTAAAAACCGTGACGTTCTGACTCGCATCATTGCATTCACAGATCAAAATGTCTGACTTGTGCCAAGGAACCCAAGTGTGAAAATTGGGTTTTGGTAATTTTCTGGGGTCTTGTATTATGCCTTTTGTTTTCTTTTAATGGAGCTGAGGGCGGGAGTATTATTAGCATTAGCCTGTTGTAAATTAATTTTGCTTCTTGAAAGAAAAACTGCTGGGGAGAAGCAGCTCTTCCATTCACAGTCAGTGTCTGATTGCACCAAGATTTACTTCTGGGCACTGCTGCAGTATGAATAGCAAATATTAATAACAAATACAAACACTGACATGTGTCTGGTTTAAGAGCCAAACAAACCTTTGATACTAACTGTGTGTGTACACTGGATCTGTATTATTGTGTGTTTTCTTCTCATCTTTCTTACCTGCTCTTCTGGTTGTCTCCTTCTGTTGCCATCTCAAATGTGGGGTTTCATAGCTTAGTTTAGGGATGAGGTCTCATATTTTGGTTTTGTGTCTTCAAAACACATATCTGTTTTCAAGCCTTCATTCCCCTGCTAAGCTCAGCAAAACTGGCCTCCAAGATGGGCATTATTGAGCATTACAATTATCTATTACACTATGAGTATTTCGTCTATATAATCAAGTTCTTATGATGAATAGTCAGTATCTTCCTGGTAGGGAGTTAAAAAAA
>VXAY01005793.1:654870-685818 GCA_013399855.1 Oxyruncus cristatus | reverse complement strand
AAGCCCCCCCCCCCCCCGATGATATTTGGCAAAGAAACATGGGCAGGGACAAGCAAAATGCACTTTTTTGTTGCATTACCTTGATTGCTTTGGACCAGGGCCCTAAAAAGAGGGGGAAAAATCCCCCAATCCCAATATTTTGGTATGACCTCTTCTAAAGTAACAATTCACATTTTTGGGAGGGTTGCAGTTCTTTGGGTTTTTTTAAACTCCTTCAGATTTTTATTTTTAAAGTTTCAGAATTAGTACTCAAAATTACAGCAAAAAATTTCTAGCCAGTTGGCAATTTTTTCCATTACATGGAAAATTTCCCCTTTAGATCAAGCAAGAATTAAAATTATATAGGTTCTCTTTTTGCTAATGAATTCATCTTGAAAAATTATGTTTTAAGTCCAGAGGGCTCTTTTTACTGGTCTCAAGTTTATACTAATGTTTTATTTATTAAAGATGTAGAAAAACCTGCTAACACACATACACTGTAAGCATGTGTGGTTCGATTCCTCACTCAAAACTTCCGTGATCTTTTCTGTAACACATCTCAGTCTGACCTCTTTAAACCCTTTTAGAAGTGCCTCTCTTACTATTCAGGTGTAGTCAAGTGTAAAGTAGACTGTGAGAACATAAAACAAATACAAATAATTTCAGCGCTGGAAAGGGCATTCCGATACAAAGCAGGACAAAAATTTCCATGGTGGATGGGGGAAAAAACATTTTTATGTGTAGATTTCTGTTTGGGGAGGCTGTTTGCATAAACGAAATAACCTGTTAAAAACTCTGATGTGTTCCTTACTGTGCTGTATCCGTGCCTGGAGGCACACTGTCTCTCTGATGGTTGACTCCTTGTTGGATGTGGGCAGTTCCCAAGCTGCTGCCCTTGCTTTGATCTCCAGGGAGTTGACTTTATTAGAACTTGTATGTGTGCGTGTGTGTGTGTTTTGCAGCAAATTTCTTTGCCATGGGGGCGAAGAGGGCATGAAAAACTGTGTGTTCCGTTTATTTCAGAAACCTCCAGGCTTTCTGGATTCCAGAGGACACTTATGGCTGGAGAAAGGCAAATGCTGTTAGAAAGGGCAAGGGGGACAATTCAGGCAACTGCAAATCAGGCAGTTTCACTTCTGTCCGTGAAAAAACCATGGAGGGAGTTTTTTGACACATGTCTGGGTACATGAAGGTGACTTTAGAATGGTCAGCATAGGTCTGGAAAAGAGAAGGCCTAATCTCAGCCTTCCAGTATCTGAAGGGAGCCCACAAGGAAGATGGATAGAGACTATTTCCAAGGGTCCGAAGTGACAGGACAAAGAGGAATGGCTTCAAACTGACACAGTAGGTTTAGATTGGATATTAGGGTGAAATTCTTCCCTGTGAGGGTGGTGAGGCCCTGGCACAGGTTGCCCAGAGAAGCTGTGGCTGCCCCACCCCTGGAAGTGTCCAAGGCCAGGTTGGATGGGGCTCTGAGCAACCTGGGATAGTGGAAGGTGTCCCTGCCCATGGCAGGGTAGTTGGAACAAGATGATCTTTAAGGGCCCTTCCAACCCAGGCCATTCCATGATTCTGTGATTTACCCTGGGTACCCTTAGCTTGACCAGTCTGATTGTGGTCTGTGATAAAATGACTGAATCTGTGGGTGAGGGGAAAACCATGGATATAATTCACCTTGACATTAGCAAAGCTTTCAGCACTGTCTCCATCAGAATGTCAACATGCAGATAAGGATGTTACGGTCAAGATGGGGAGAAGAAACCTGGCTGGACAGTCAGACTGCAAGAATTTAATGGTTCATGTTTTGTCTGGAGGCCACTTATAAGTAGAATTCCCAGGAGTTTTCTCTGGGAACTTGCCCTATTTAGTACCTTAAAAAAAAGTCCCCAGGCTACGGTGCATTTTTTATGCCAGACTACTGATAACTGGCAGTGCTGTCATAAGTAATATCTAATTTAGGAAGCTATAGAAGGGAAACAGTGGACTAATCCCATTCTGCATCTCTGAGCTCCTGAGGGCCAGTAGCTTTCCCTGGTCTTTTTGTACATCCCTTGGCTTTTACTTTCTTGCCACTGCTGAGCTGTGTTCAGTACAAGGAAGTTTCTGTGTGCGAGAGGTCACTCCCTGAACAAACCTGCGTGAGATAAGCTCTTCCAGCTGCCTTGGGAACATCCTGGTGGCATGTTTTAAGTCACAGGAATTACTGCACTCCCCCCAGTATCTGTTGGGGGGAACACAGCAGGGCATAAACAGTGCATCTCCAAGTGATAGAGGAACCACCAACAAAAAGGACCTGGTGGGGTATCTCAAAGGCAGCCTCAGCTGCATTGGCCATGAAATGGTGGAGTTCAAGGTCCTCAGGGCAGTGAGGGGAGTACACAGCAAGCTCATTTCCTTGGACTTGAGGAGATAGACTTTGACCCCTCCAGGAATCTGCTTGGTAGAGTGCCATGGCATAGAGCCCTGGGGAGAAGAGGAGCCCTGGAAAGCTGGTTGATATTCAAGGATCACAGTGTGTGAGTCCCGGTGAAGAGTCGGGCAGAAATGCAAGGAGGTCCTGGACAAACTCAAACACTAAAAGGAAGCCTACAGAAAGTGGAAGCAGGGACAGGTAGCCTGGGAGGAATACGGAGAAACTGTTCGAGCAGTCAGGGATCAGGTTAGGAAAGCCAAAGCCCAGACAGAATTAAACCTGGCCAGAGATGTCAACAAGAAAAGCTTCAGTAGGTGCATTGGTGATAAAAGGAAGATTGAAGGAATTGGGCTTACTCAGCCTGGAGAAGACAAGGCTCTGGGGAGAGCTTAAAGTAGCCTTCCAGTGCCTAAAGGGAGCTACAAGAAAGCTGAAGAGGGACTTGTAAAGATGTGAGATACATATCAGAACTTCCTATTCTTCCTCCAGGACAACTATGTAGATGAATCACAGCTGCAGTCTACCCCTTCTGTCAAATAAATGAAAATTATTTTCCCTTTTTCAATGAGGGATGAACCAGATGTACAGCTTCCAGATGCTGTCTGTCAGAAGCTGACCTAATATGGATCTTGCAGTGAGTTCCCATTTCAACAAACATGCTGTAAATAAAATACCTGCTTAGTCATTTTCCTGGAGCAAGGTTTATTTGACCTGTGTCAGCAGAAGGCAAGCAAGGGAGCTTTTGTCTCATGAGTTCTAACTTTTTTAACCCAAAGACGTGTAAGAGCAGAGTTAATCTTCCCTAGTTTTAGCTTCTGAAAGAGGCATTTACTTAAAAGGTGTGGTTTCATGAATGATCTGAGCCACTCTAAGTCCCTGCTGACGCCACTGAAAAGGGTGGATTCTCCAGGTGCCACATGATCTGGCTGCTTCCCACATGCTGCTGTTAGGCCTTATACATAGTTATGGCACAGGAATTGGTCTGACTGAAAGCCCACAGACGACCTTCACCCCCTGCACAAAACCCAGCCCCAAAATTTGTCAGCAGTAACAAAGAAAACCTCCACCCTCTGGCTGAAAACATAACTCCTGCCTGTGCCTCCTCAGCCCCTGGTGTGGCCATGTGAGAGACAGGAAGGCAGGGAAGAGCCCTGGCTGTCAGTGGAAACGTGGGGTTAGACTTAGGCTCTCTTAAAGAATGAAGGTGGCTCAAGTACAAATCTGTGTTTATACTCCTAAGTCTTTAGCCTAATCTAAGCAGCATTTTAGACTGAATTTCTAGCTTTTGGGTGCCTAAAGCTAGAAAAGAGTGCGGGACAAGGAGAAGAATACGCCAGTGAAAGAATACTAAGCCGTGACATCTTTTCCAATGCTGTGGGTAGAAGCTCTTACCCAGCCACAGAATTCCACATTGCACAGTCAGAGATAACCAGAATGTGTTTTAGAGGTCGTTTATGTGTTTGCTTGCTCAAACATGGTCTTGCCAGCTGATTTTTCTGTCAAGCTTCATGCCCAAGGTGCAATTCAGCTTTCCAGGTACACTGTACAGGTTACCCAATGTTTCTAAGAACATGGAGGTGTGGCTCGTAACTGCTTCTTCATATGTGGTATTAGGAGACTGCTGCATCTTTTGGAGAGCTGAGTCCTAACCCACAACATGCCTTCTCTGAGATGCCCAAGGGTTTCCTCTGTGAAAACAGGGCTTAATATTTTATTATTTTTGAAACAGAAGAAAAGCTGAGGTGGGTTCGAGTTGCTTTTTCAGCTTTTCGGTGTTTGGGGTCTTTTTGCAGAAAGGGCAAAGAACCATACATATGTGTATATGTAACTATTAATGTCATAAAGAGTGTGGTGAAATACAGAAATAGCCTGTGGAGATAACACATATTGTAGATAAGAATTTGGAGAGGGACGTGTAACATGGCTGGGCACATCTGGAAAGATAAGCAGGGAAAATACAGACTTGCTCAGAAGAATGAGAGACAAGAATCCTTCATCTCCATCCTTTTTCCTTCATCCATCTCCCGTGTGTTGTCATCATATACGTTCTTCAGGGAAGGGATTTTCTCTGCACAGGGCTCTTGCTGTGTCCATTAAAGAAAGGACAGTCAGGTTTGATTCTTGTCTTTCCTTCAGTTTAAAGTACTAGTCCTTACCATGGCATATCCATTGTCAAAACAGATGATCATCCTTTTCTTACCCTGTGTAGATTAAATAGAAGATTTTAATCACTTTGTAAGTATCTGCCAAAATATTG
This sequence comes from Oxyruncus cristatus, assembly GCA_013399855.1. Taxonomy (NCBI): domain Eukaryota; kingdom Metazoa; phylum Chordata; class Aves; order Passeriformes; family Cotingidae; genus Oxyruncus; species Oxyruncus cristatus. Next base: position 681,169 of record VXAY01005793.1, on the reverse strand, counting down.
CTTTAGAATCTCTTACAAGCATCAAATAAGTGGTTCTGTAAATATAATCCCTGTAAAGGATTTACACTGAGGTTGCACAAGAGATCAAGGCATGGAAGTTCAGAGGGAAAAATTTCTCATATGTGAAGGCTTTTGTGTGCTAAAAATATATTGTGGCATGTTCTCAGTAGATACTAGTCTCATTCTAATATTTTTTAACCTAGTATACCTGGTCCTGTGAAAGCCTGGTGTCTGCTGCAAGTCCTGAATGCTGATTTTGCTTGGTTTTGTTTCATCATGAGCAGTAATACAAACTGTGATCAAAGTCAATGGACTAGTTTTGGTAACAATGTCCAGAGGGCGTCAGGACTCTGTACACTGTAGCCTAAATAGCAAAGAAATACAGAATAAATCAAATTTACTGCAGTTCAGACTTGTTAATGTAGTGCTTGTATGATTTTGATGGAGTTTTATCAATGGAGAGTCTCTGAGCCTTTAGGGAATGGTAATTAGATTCTTCCCTGTCAGATTTTTCCATGTGCACAGTACATCGAGTGAGAGGACAGTAACCATTCTTAGCAGCACAAGAGACCTTGAGCTTCAGTAGGGCATGGAAGCAGTAAATCATTTTGTCATCCTTCCAAAATTCTGCATTTCGATCCTTCCTTTTGAAGCTTGGAAGATTATCATTCTTTCTGCCCTTCCTCTATTACTTTTTCTGTTTCTTTCTGACAGGCAAGATTTGCTGCTTTGGGGCCCAGCAACCCATTTCTCCACTTTTCACTAAGCCCAGAAATCTCCAGGGAAGGTTTTGATCTCAACATCACTCTCACATCAGCAGTTCTAACTGCACCATTTCCTAGGCAGCTCTGATCCAAATTTTGTGTCCAGCTCTGCTGCCATTTTCTGATAATGATCTTTAGATCATTACAGCCATGACCTGCTTGGTTTCATCTCCATGTATGTCCTTTGGCTCCCCAAATTGCAGGACCACCTGTCCCTCCCATGACCTGTACCTCAGCAACTGCAGTCAGCAGTAAGTAAAAGTTGTAGCCATTTTAGCACGTCATCACAGATGCAGAAATGGGGAAAATTAGAGGAAAATGACAGAATGGTTGCAGCTGGAATGGACTTTAAAGATCATCTCGTTCCAACCCCCCTGCCATGGGCAGGGACACCTTCCGCTGTCCCAGGTTGCTCAGAGCCCCATCCAACCTGGCCTTGGACATTTCCAGGGGTAGGGCAGCCACAACCTCTCTGGGCAACCTGTGCCAGGGCCTCACCACCCTCAAAGGAAATCCCTTCCTTTAGGAAGCAAAGTCCTTTATTCCATACTGTTCTGTATGTCTTTTCTTCCTCAGCATAATACACATCCCTCACTCCCAAGTGCCTCCCCTTTTCCTAAACTATTTGCTTTCCTTTTCTCACGTAAAGAGTTTTCTGTGTCCCTCTCTTTCTGGTACCTGGGCAGCTGCACTAGAAATGTATTTCTTGCCTTCCTTTTCATCCTTCTCTTTCAGTTTCTATATACTTGCTATGGTTTGGATTTGCCTAACCTATGTGAATAAGTTATCTGCTGTGTTTGTGAATTTCACTGCAGAGTACCAGCCCCCAAACTGATGTTTCAGAGTCGAGTAAGATTTCAACCAGCATTGTAATCTCAACAAATCAACCAGCTGAAGTACATTTGTGTTTTCCAACTGTAGCTGCAACATGAACTCCATGCTCAGCAGTGTCACAGTTTGGGATCTCTCTGAGACAGAGGATGATCTTGTGAGGTCCCTTCCAACAGTTTTTATTAATTTCAACCTGAGAATGATAAACAATGCTTTTTTTTCAGAAGAACACATGCACACTGAGGCCACAGTCTACCCATGCAAGATGCTGCATCGCTTACCTGAATGCCATAATATTAATTTGAGAAACCTTAGCAGTCCTGGGAGAAAAGAAAAAGAGAACTAAACTTGTAAAATTTATGGCCTTACAGAACAGAAAGCGACAAACCAGCAAGTTAGGTACAAAGCTGAAGTGTGCTGCAGGTATAGTAGCCATGCAGCCCATGGATACCAACCAGAATAATGCTGTGTGGTTTGGGATCAGTCCAGTTGGGAAAACTTTCCAGCAGAACTTCATCCCATCAGTATCTTGATATGCTGAGCTAACCCCACATTTGCTTGTGTCCTCCTAGAAGGTGGTGTGTATCTCCGTAATGAGAAGTTGTAGACCTAAAGATACAGACCAGTTACTGAGTTGCTTGATGGAGACAGTCCTCAGTCTTTTACATCGTGCAGCTTTCAAAGGTTATCATTTTACTGGGAGCCTTGACAGGGAAGGTGTTGCCCTCAGATTGTTATCTTATCAAAGAGGAATGTATTTAACGTTTATTGCTGTAAAATATTAACCATAAACAAAGAGTGGAGTTTGTTGATGGACGTGCTCCATCTCCTGAGGGACACTGCAAATACACTCATATCTCAGCGTGCCATAATGAGAACTGAAATGCATAAAATAAATGAACCTGTGTAATGTTCACTTCACTATGAACTGAGAGAATTTTGCTGCAGGCTTTAAGCAAAATGACAGCTTCTTATTTCTGTAGCAATTTCAGCGTTGATCAGTATCAAACTACTATACTGCTCTTATGTTACCCACAGTTTTTTCATAATATTGGAATATTTCCACCTAGTTTAGCTCAGGAGAGAAAGGTGAGCCCTTGTGATGTTCTGGCATTCCTGTTTTGATGACACGATTGTAAAAGTTTCACCTTTATCCCAGGTAATCCAGGATTATGGGTGTCTAAAGGGAAAATTCACAGTGTCACAGTGCAGGAATCAAGGCAGCCGTTTCACAATGTCAGATTCAGCTCGTAGCAGCATCAGTCTTGGTGCTTTTTACACAAGGAGGACATGTCTTGCTCCACTTTTGAGGCCATTAGGCCTCGGTCATCACCCAGTTATTGACATAAATCACAGTCCTTAATCGGCAACTGCCATAATCATTACTGGGTGCATGTGCTGAAGGAGTCCTGAAAATAGGATGGAAGGACACTGGAGATGTTGTGCATGGCCAAGAAGAGAAATGTTGAGCTTTTTCAATCACACGTATACTATACAAAGCAGAGGAAGGTGTTTACTGGAATGCAATTTAGATGGAAGGAAAAGAGAAAGCAGTTGCTGGGGCAATTGCAGTGCAAGACACTCAGGGAAAAGAGCATATTGCAGTAGCTGTTAAACAAAACCCACAAAAACAATACCCTCTTGTATGTCCACATTTTATGACTGAAACAGCTCAAAAGGGAGACTGGGTGTTCCATGGGCATAGATGGGTCCTAGAAATCTTCTCTGATGTCTGAAGGATATTATTCATAGTCTTTAAAAAGAGCCATACCCGCCTTCTGCCACTACAGCAGTTTTGGAACAGGTAAAACAGGTGCAAAAATATTGCAGTCTGAGCTTATGGGAATGTCCTGGGAGGAAGAGAGGGGTCCAATCCTCCTTCCACCTGGGAAGAACAGCCTTTTCCTTGCCAAGGCACGAAAAAAGAGCGAGCAGAAACACGAGTAAGGACAGAAGAAGAAACAGAAGCGGTGATGAATCTGTGTAATTTCATTAAGCACTATGAGCAAGGCTTCATTTCTGCATTCATGAAAATACCCAGCTGCCTTCTCTTCCTCTGTAGCAATCACTTTCTTGGTAAGAAACAAAGCCAGGAAGGTTCCAGACCAAGGCACTGTGCCTGTGGGGCTGGGACTAATTTCTCTTCTGTATCTGCTCTCCAGTGTGTATTGCCTCATCTTCAAAGAGCAGTGACATTAGCAGTTGATTTTCTGCAGTCCTTGTCATCTCTAATGCTTTGATTTTAGAAAATGCAGGTGTTCTAAAGGGTTATAAAATCTCACCTTAGTAATGGCGCATTCAGTTAAAAACGTGTGCACGTAATCCTAAATTCTTCATTGTTTCGTTTTTGCTTTCAGAATGTGTTTGTATTCTTGTAAAAGGCAGTGCGGGAGCCCATCTGCTTGTTAGGGATAAATAACAATAAAATTGTAGATTATCTCCAGCAGATATTTGTCAACACTGCGCAGATGTGTAGATATACAAACCTGCATGTCACGTTTTAAATTAATTCAAGTAAGTTCGTGTCATTTATTCTCCTTTAATCACTGCTACTGCTTTGTCTCTCTCTTGGGGAGGCTGTTTGGGAAACAGTGATTATTTTGCATGGATTAAGAAGCCCTTCCCCCTGTATTAGCTTATATTTCAGTAGGGGAGACCAGATGATAAAAGAAATCAAATTGATGGACCCAGGAACAAAGGAAATCGTGGGCTTGACAGTCAACCTGTAACCTCCACCAATAATAGCTGGAAATGTTTCCTTGGAAACCGGGCTGAATACAAATTCTCTCATATTAAATTTTCAATTTAACTGAGAGGCCAGTTGTCTGTGATATTAACTCTCCATGTGTGCCATTGTGTATTTTAAATAGCAGGGAATAACCTGAAGTAGGTGCACATAAACGGGGGCATGTTTCTGTGTTCCTGTGAATCTGTACATTAGTTTTGATTCAAAGGTGAATATTTCCCCATGGAGAAAGCGAATGATTTAGGTAGAAGCCACAACTTTCACACAGAAGTACGTGCTGTGAAATTACTCTTTGTGCTGGACAGAATCAGTTGCAGAAGAAATGCGTTGGTATGTAATTTGTCAAAATAAAATGTAAGGTTAGTTTCCTTTGGAGGTTCCAGAAAGATACTTTAGAGAATATGGTTAATTCGTTGCTTACCCTGACTGGGAGACAACTGAGCAACTATTGCAAGATGCAGAAAACATTTTTGGTATTAAGAGGCCCAAAGGTGTGGCTAAACCAAAGCCTTGCTTTATGTCTGCAGTAAAGATTAACCTCCACCTGGAATGGACGTGGAAAGACAGGCTCTAGCAATCCCGAGGCATTGGTTCTCTGCTGCTGCACACGGGTATACATTTAGCCTAATCCAATTGCATGTTGTCCATCCATTTACACAAAATGGACAATATGAAAAGCTCTTGAAGAGGTGCTTTTGAGATCTGAAATTGCTTCTGGAAATGTTTTTCATGTACCCTTTCAGTGCTGATTTGGGATCTGTGCTGCATCAAAGGAGACCTGACACAGCTGCCTCTGAGTTCATCTGTGAATTGCAGAGAAGGTTCTTTTGATTGTCTACCTTAGTTGCTGTACATCTGTTTATTTCATTTGCTAGTGTCTGCTTCAGTCACATCAATCACTCCTTGGTCCCTTCTCAGATGTGTCCTCTGAGGACAGTTTTCACCACGTTTATTTAGATGAAACCCCTGGATCACCAAGTGGCAGTTTTCTGTCTGTGCTGTCTCTGTGGACACATTAGGAATGCTGCCTCTGGGCAGTTTTCCTAGAGATAAAATTTTAGCTCCTGGTTAGAACAGGTCCAAAGCAGTTTCAGTTGGGGGGAAAGGTATGAAGAGCAAAGCAGTTATTTGTACCCTGTCTTTGTAAGCTTGGAGGTGGAGAGAGTGATCTCCCCGGCCTGCTTGGAGGCAAGCAGAGGCATTCTGCAGTGAACACCATCTTTAAATCTCTTCCCAAGGGCTGGTACTCTTTAGGGCTGGCTTTACTCTGCCTCACCCATGTGCTTGTCCCTTCCTCCTCCCTGGGGGCCTGTGCTGTCCCAGTACAGGACTGAAAAGCAATGAACAGTGTCAGAGAAGAACACATGGTACCTACAAAAAAAGAATAGATTCTTCCACAAGCTTGTTACCCAAGTTTTTTACTATTCTCCCCAATGTATCTTGCCTTTATTAGCACAATTTCTTATGCTCCAGTTGCAAAGAGATAATATTTCTAATCCTAAATGTGTGCTGTATTTTCTTTTAAACATAAATTTGTCTCTGAGTCAGTCCCATCATTTTAATATTAACTTGTCTCTCAAATGGCAGCTCTCGGGAAAGAAATAACTGGTTAAGGAATGCATGTGACCTCTTAAAGGGCTTTAAAATATCCAGGTTCCCCTTCTAGTTCTTCTGTTTCTTCGATATGTGACCTTGGGTAGGTTGCTTCAAATCCATGTGTCTGTTTCCTGCTCTGGAAAATTACATGGCTCTTCTTACATTTATAAGGAACTGAGTGAAGGAAAAGGCCACGTAATAGTTAGGTATTAATGAAATACTTAATCAGAAAACCTATTTGCAATACAAACTATATGTCTGGAGACCTTTAGTTACTCTTCTGTCTCAGATCTAATCTGGAAGGTGGAGGGACATTTAATCAGTGTCATTCCCTGGCCACTCATACAGCTTTGAGACCATCCTCTTTCAATTTGCTTTCCATGGACCGTGCACCTATGGAAGCACTAAGTTCCTTGGAATGCAGATGCTCTCTAGGAAAGCAGTCAGCTTTGTGTGCCTTGCTACAGATTGTTCAGGTACTAATAGGTGTTCAAATCCCTGGCATCAGGGGAGTCAGCAGAACATGAAACCGGAGTGGCGAAAGACGTCTATGCTAAAAATAAATGAACCCAAAATAAGATAAGCTCAGTGCCCAGGAAAGGGAACAGGCAGGGAAAGTAAAAGCAAGTTCAGCACTGAAGAAGGAAAGGGTATGTTGCTGAAGAGTAACTAGATTTTAAAGTTAATTATGTATGATATTTAGTCAATTAAATGAGGCTTCGAGCCGTACTAAACATTTGTATGGATAAAAATATATATTACAAGTAAAAATATGTATAGAAAGATAATGTTGTAAATGAAACATTTAAACCAATCCCTTCCTTCTAAAAAACCATGATGAGCTCTGACTGGGAAGATGTGATTTCCCAGCAGCCTGATACAGATTTACATCTTCTTTGAAAGACCTCTTGTAGCTCCTGTCAGATGGTGGGCAAGAACAAATACATCACAGGTCTGCTGCTGCACAGGAGTTCTTGTGCCCCTGGATAATTTCTCTGCCTACACCTTGTTTTGTGCTGTGTTTAATTTACTCAGCAGTCCTTTTCCCTGCTTTTCTTTAATTTTCATTCTAACAGCAAGGCAAGATGCATTTTGGCTCCAAAGACACAGCTGAGCCTGTACACTGGGAAGGTGCCAGAGCTTCTGAGCTGCAGCACTGCAAAGGAGTGCCAAGACATGCCATTTCTGTTCTGAAAGCTTTAACATTTTGTTAAAAGAGATTAGATTTTCTCTAAGGCCAGCAGCACACCTCCAGGGAGTTGGTTCAGCAGGTCACTGCAGAGATTGAATGAAAAGGCTGTGTAGGTAAAGTGGAAGAGAAGTGCTGTCTCTTCACTTTTCTCCCTCCTTCCTGGTTTCTTTTCTGTTTAAGGCATGGCATGTATTTACTCACTCTCACTGCAGTTTGGCAATTTGTCTTCTTGCTTCAGTGACAGAACTGAAGGTGACAGCTACCCAGAGTGCCCTTGATCCTGGTCTTTGAACACAGGCTAAACTCCAGCTTCTCATCTGCCAACGTCCTGCGCTTGGAATGAGCCCCCCAAGATAAGGCCCACACTTCATTGCTATTATTTGGCAGGTGTAATGGACTTGATGTGAGGTGATACCTTTACAATGGATCTGTTAGCTCTTTGAGTTTAATCTGATTAAACTCTCCCAGACACCTACTTAGGGAAGGTAGACAGGATGAGTCTGAGTCAGAAAGATTAGGTGACTCTTGCACGATCACGAAAAGGTTAGAGGTAGAGGTAGGAATTTGAGGGGCACCGTAAAAATAACAATGGGCACACAAACACACTCAGTGAAACCAGGGCCCAGGCTGTGGGAGGGGAAGAAAGGCTGGCACAACATAATTCAGTTGTTCCGCATTCCCACTTCTTGCACAGGTCTTGACCTTTTGGAACTGTAGCAAGAGAGTGGCAATCAGCCATCAGTGTGGAGGAGGGAGCTGAAGCTGATAAATCTGTGTCTAAATCCCAGGTCAGTGTGTTAAACTCTGGGCCAGCTAACCTGCCTAATTTAAGTTGGCCCCAGGGAAACCTTCAATATGAACTTCCACATTAGAAAAAATAAGAGCCATGTCCTCAGCTGGAATATATGGTGTGAGCAGAGCTACTCCTGTTTGCTCTGACCAAGCGTTGACACCGGCGGGGTGATCAGACTGTCTTCATTATTCATGAAGGGGAAAACAATCAAAACACTGCATTGTCTCTCTTAAATGTTTCTCAGGTGACTGACAAACAGAAGTTGGACAGGTTTCTGCATTTGTTGCTTGTGATTATACCACTGTGGCTTAGAGCATCATTTCTAGGATGAAATTTTGACTGGGAGGAAAGGGTAGACAGGTTCATTTACCCTCCAGCCAGTCCTTGAGTAATGGATGTTGCATGTAAATGCTTCATAATAATTATGAAGAAAGATACGAGTTCTTGTGTTGCCTCCCAAGGGACTCATGTCACACAGCTTGTTATAGTCGTTTCTTTCCTAATAGAAGAAACTGGTTGTAGGCGTAATTCTGCCATGGTGTGTGGGAGGGAAATCTTTGGGAACAGATGGTTCTTGGTGAACAGACTCCAGTGACTAAGACCAACTCTCAAAAAAGAATTAATCTATCAAGCTGATTTGCTGATGAACAGAAATAGGAAAAATAACCATAATATAAACACAAAACCGAACCATAAAGCGAGGCTGCCTGTTGTATGCTTGACAGTGGTGTTTCTCCCTGGTAAGGAAATTGCTTTTTAATAGCTCTGTTATGGGAGGGACTCTCTAAGCTGTTTCTTTTTAAAATGCTGATGTATTTATCATTGAGCACAAGAGGGCAGAAAACCAGGCACTCAAAACTCCCAGTGGGAAAAAAAAAAAAAGAATTCTGCCTTAGGAGAAATTTTGCATCTACAGATTCATGCCTTGTCTGCTTCAAGGTGGTGTGGGAAACCACTGGGAATTTCTGATGGAGGTGAACCTAAGTCTTGTATCTACTCAGTATCTGCAAAGGTCCACAAAGAGAAAAAACACGGTGATAACTCACACCTGCAACAGTAATTGCCTGCCTGTGAGCCCCTCTCTGCAGCTCCTGGGGGAGGTGGTAGTTTGTGCACAGAAAGATTTTTAAAAAATGTCACCCTGTAGACCCACCAATATGTGCAGTTAGAATGGGCAAATTCTCCAGTTAAGCTCGTTTCAGTCCCCTCACACTTATCCCCTAAAGGTCATGGTTTAATTATCGGTGCTGATAACGACTTTAATGACCAATACGGAGCAATTTCTGACACCAGGTTGTGAGTGGGTGGATTAAAGTCTCTCCCTGGTGAAAGAGGTTTTCCCCTAAAAAAGAAGTACCCAGGACTGTGGGCTATTGCTCAGTCGTGAGTAATCTCTTAAGAGCTCCTTGCCAGCCATTTGATACGTTGGTGTTGCATTTTCAGGGCATTTAGCAATCCCACCAGCTGGAAATTAGATAAGCAGCATCTCAATTTTACCAGTGTGAGAACAGAAAGCGGTTAAATTAAGTGGTCCTTTCTTATGTGGCAGTATTTTTTCAGGACTCATTTGATTGCTATATTGACTGAAATGCAATTTTAGGTCTATTAGGCCTGCAGACCCAGCACAGCTCAGGGGAGATTATTTTAAAGTCCATATCCACAGTGAACTTTTCGGTTTAGAGCTGACTGCAATATACTGGGAAATTCTCAAATACTAAATATGTAGCAGACAAGGCAGAGTTTCACGTGGGTTTCGCAGAAGCAGTGCTAAGCAATCTGAGACTTAATTCTCCTTCCCTTTGGCATTACAGTAAAAATCTACATTTTTTAAATAAAAGACTATGTGCATCTGAACCATTTTTAGCTGCATGATGATACTAAAATGCAGGGCTAAAGGCTATCCATACAAAACATCCTGCAGTAATGTTTCAGAATTGGCATCTGGCCTGGTAAAATCATATCTAAACTGGCAAGGTTCTTCTGAGCAGCGTGCGAGGAAATGCACATCTCCACAGCTGCGAACCCAGATGTGGATTAGCATCCCTTTGGAAGTGGGCTTTAATCTTGGAGCTGATCTCCTGAGCTTCTGTTTCTATAGCGGCACATTGCTGATCTCCACACCTCACAGGACACAGATGGCTTCAGCATTGTCAGTGTTGCATATTAGTTGTTATTTCTCTTGGTTCGGAGAGCGATGATCAGATATTATTATATAAATTTTCAGGAGATGCTTTTAGGCCTGTAGGAGGGAAGGAAACACAGTGTTTTGGAGAGTCATCTCTTCCAATCTAAAAGGGAAGAAGATATTCTTGGTTTAGTACGTTTTTACTCTCTCTGAATTCGACAAAATTGAAATGCTCTGAGTGATGAATTGAGTAAATGATGGGAAGATAATAGCTGTGCTGTTATCCCTGGAGAGAAGATGCCAAAACTGAATGCTGGGGTGAGCTGCCATAAAATGTTCAACGTAAGGAAAATTGCTGGACTAGGATTTTCAGCGTTCTTTCCTCAGAGCCCCACTAACCTGGTGAGTTAAAACCCTTTTGCTGTAAAAATAAGTCTGAAAGCAGCATCTGTCTGAAGTTAGAGGAATCCATATGTGAGATACCTGGCCATTAGCACGGATACTACTGGAGAATACAAGAAGACACAAGTTCACCACTGGGGCATGTGCCACCTCAGAGATCATTTTCTGCAGCTGTAGCACAGCAGTATTTCTGCTTTCCTGCTTGGGCACCCCACATAGCTGCTCAGGGGATCACAACTTGTGGGTGGCACGTGGGGTCCCAAAGAGGTGGAAATTAAGTGATGTTGCAGTACCAGAAGAGGGTACCTGCAAAAGGGAAACACAGGGGAAGGTGGAGGACCAGTGGAGTTTGAGAGTCTCTCCATCGCAGTTGTAACTTCAGTGGGGAAGATCCACTCATGCTGTCATGGTTCCCTCAGGCTGGCAGGAATGACACCATGAAACTAGTCCAGAATCTCCTTAAATCATAATACACCAGTGGGCTTCCCATTTTCCTGTACAAGTGTGAGAAACAGCAGTGTGGTGAGCTGAGCAGAGAAAATCAGAGAATGCAAACATCAGTGTTTTCTTAATCTGTTTCAAGTGTTTTGGAGCCTGTGAATTACAGGTGTCATTTGATGGGAGGATGGAGACAGACTGGTTTGCTGGAGTCTGAGCATCCATCTGGAGGTGGGGTGAAGCCTGTCCCTGTTGATTGATGGATAGGGCTGTTTTTTCAGGCTGAGCCAAGGGGGCTGTATGTTACTTTACAAGCCTGACTGTCCCCTTCAGGTTCCAGGCTTGAGGCATAACTGAATTAAGATATTATGTTGTTTTTAAATTAAGCAATACACTACTAAGAGGCTAACAGAGCAATTAAAAGATACTTGATCTAAAAGCAGACACAACTGTAAAGCTACTAATTATAATGAATCACACCCAACTACTGTTGAATTATAATTTTATCTCTCCTTGGCACTGTGAGTCTCTCCCTTCTTTTTCCACTCCTGTAGTTCAAGACTTTCAGATAAAGATGTGATGGAGGCTCCAGCAGGTTATCCAGGGTCCCTTCAGTGTCACTGTGGACTTGGATTCATCACCATCTGTAGATGTCCACACTCCTGCTGACAAAACCCCCCCGTCCTCCTTTATTGTGTTCCCGATTTTATAGCTTATCTCCCTGTTTTCTGTTTCTGGATTTGTCTTTTTTATCACCCTTGCACCTCACTTTCTCTATCCTAAGTTCTCCCAAATAAACAGTCTATCCCCAGTTACCTTTTTCCTAGTTGGTCCCATTTTCTGGGGCATCCATACTCAAGTTTGCTGGATTTTTTCAGTGCTATTATTGAGGAAATCTTGAGTTTGTATAGTTTAACTTGTATGGTAGCCTGGTTACAGGTGACTTTGGAAGACTGCTCCCCAGAACTGCCCTACCAGCATCCAGCTCATACTGGCATCACATTGTTTGCCATATCCACTCACTAAGATAATTTTATTTTATCTTTCACTATTTTATCTAGTTCCAGCTGAGCACAAGCAGTTTTTCTCTTGTGCACAGTCTGCCTACCACGGCACAAGAGTAACACACTTTTCACACTCTGGTTTTGTGGTCATGCAGTTGTGTTGTCCTTGAACTGTTTTAATCATTTTCCTCATTGCCAGTAGAGGCATTGCTGGTGCTCCATCAGGACCTCCTGCACACACCTCATCACGCGTTGGTAGGTGTACAGAACGCTGTGTGCCCTCCAGATCCTAACTTTCAAGTAGTTTGGGTAGGTCTTTATTAAATATTGTGGAGTTTTTTCACCCCCAGATAATCTGGGAAATTGATGGGCTACCTCTACTGACTGTAGCAGAACAGCTGGAGAAGTTAGTTGTGCTCCCCTCGGTTAAATATGAAGTTAGGATGTATAGCCTCATGCAGGTAGTATCTGCAGAACATTGTGTCTTTCCTGTTTGGGAAACCACGGTGTGGGATGAGAGGTGCATTTCAGTGGAGGGGGTTGGTTGGGGAATGTTCTGTTTGTTTCTTCTCTGCTCCTTCCGCCAGGGTTTTTTCAACAGTAGATTAAGGCATTAAGGGAATTTATGACCTCCTGGGACTTGGGCCAAGGACACGGGCTCATTACTGGTAATCCCTGCTCAGACAGATAGGGAGGCTTTTGTGTACAAACAACTTTTTGTTGTTCATAAAATCATCTTCTAGAATCCCTGAGTTGGAAGGGACCCACAAAGGCCGTCAAAGTCCAACTCCTGGCCCTGCACAGTTCAACCCAGTGGGAAACACTGCTCATTCTGGTGACACATGGACAAGGGATTTGATACACCTGAAGCAAAATTAGCACAAGTGTTCAGTTTTCTGCCTTGTATGGACTGGGTAGCATAAAATTAATTGGTGCAATTTAGATCTGGAAGCTAAAGGCAGGACATGCAGCCAGTATGAATTCCATTTCAGCTTACATGAATTCTCTTCTTTGATCTCCCTTGGAATACCCTAGCAGAGAAAAGCAGCATTTCTGTTGATGAATGTACAGTACATGAAAACTGCATGTCAGTGTGAAAGATGTCTTGAGCCACAAATCCTGTGGTCAGAAAGTTTTAACGTTATGGCTTTAGCTGGAACAATTAATAGGAGTGCCAGAGATGGTAAGTCAGGCTTGTTGATTACCCTTCAACAGTCTCTGAGATGCAAGAGCAAGCTAAAACCTGAGTCTGGCTTAAGGACGCTTGATACGGCTTTCTTGATCCTCTTTAAAATGTGTGTTTTTCCTTACATCCTAAAATACCTGAATTTCTCTACCACTAAAAAAAGAAAGGAAAGAGAACAAAAAAGACAGATAAACTCCTACCTGACTGCAAACGAAACTCATCTTTTCCTGCCTTAAAGAGAAAGAGTCTTGCAGAGTGCGTGAAACATCATCTGGCTTGTCTCTTGCCATCAGGCCTGTCAGAACATTCTAGTCAGGTACAACTGCAACGACAGGATAGGGAGAAGGATTTCACATGGTGTAACTGAGCCATCTGTGGCAACGCTCTGCTCTTTGTACCGGGAAGTGAGCGACATCTGCTCCTGGCAGACATGTTACTATCACAGGCTGACGTTAAATGGCCCTCCTAACAACAGGTATCTTTGTTGTGAAACAAGACAACACCTCCTGCTTGGCGAGACCCAAGCTAGTGGAAAAGGGAGGGCTCATGCCAAGAAGCTGGTACGAACTTCATGGGCCGGGTTTGCCTTTCCCTTAGATCCAGGTAATCTGACAAAGTTCAGTGGAAATTAATTTTTTTTTTAATTATTATTTTTTTATACCCATACCAGGCAGAGGTGAATTTTAAGAATGTTAATCGCGGGCAGACCCAATGGATCCAAGCTTTGTTAAAAAAAGAGTTCTCCAATACGGGTAGCAGTCCATGTTTTGTATAACTTGCAAAGAGGGCGGATTCAGAGAGAAGGTCTGAGCTGTGATTCCAGATGTCAGGCTTGTTTGTGGGTTTCGGCAACTGTAGCCAGGGGTTTCCATGGATTCTTCTGAGAGCTGGCCATAGTCAGAGGCATTAATTACAGTTTGTCTCCAGTACTGGCAGAGCCAAGACTGCATTGTAAGTAGCTGACACTATTTGGACAGATGGTTCTATCTTCTTAAAGAATTCTTCATTTCCCTAAGCTGAAGACTCCTTGGATGGAAATCAAGGATTACCTATAAGTTCCTAGCTTTCTTGGAAGAGTGACACTAGAGAAAATCGGTTTACAGTGGTTAAGTCATCCCCTCTTAGATGTTTTCTTAGAATTTCCACTGTGTGCTTCTTCACTGGAAGAAGTCTCTTGTTCACAAGTGCCTTCACTTGTAGTAGTATCCTTGCTCTTTCTGTCAGTCTTCCAAATTGTATTACCTTCTGATAATCTCCCAGTAACTTTCCAGTTTGTTCACTCTGTGTGTGTGCACCGTGTAGCCTTACTGTGAAAATATGATCAAGGTTAAGTGACAGCACGAAAGGAAGCAGCTATTTAACAGGCTGAGGTACCCTGGCTTAGTGCTTTTCTCTTAAGCACCAACCAAAAAATCACAAAAACTACATTGCCATAGGAAAAATGTATGTGGAATGGCATAAGAAGGCCAAACTATTTGTATCAGGCGTGAGCACAAAAGAAAAGCGATGAAATGATAACTCATCCTAATAAATCATAGAATTGCAGAGTGGTTTGGATTGGTAGGGACCTCAAAGACCATCCAGTTCCAACACTCCTGCCATGGGCAGGGACACCTTCCATTAGACCAGGTTGCAGCTCCATCCAGCCTGGCCTTGAACCCTTACAGGGATGGGACATCCACAGCTTCTCTGGTCAACTTGTGCAAGTGTTTCACCTCCCTCTCAAGGAAGAATTTCTTCCTAATATCCAATCTAAACCTGTTGATGAGAACAACAAGTTGGTGAGAAGGAGGTTCAGCACAGCACCTCTCCCTGTTGGCTCCTCTATCAGTTGGAGAAGGAAGTTCTCATCAGTCATTTCAGGAACCTCCTGCAAAACTTCTGTGTTAAATGATTGTACTGTTTGACACGTCCATAAATTGAATATTCTTGGGATGAATTTCAGTCACCAAAACCAGCTGGCAGGAAATGGCTTGCACTCATGGCATTAAGCTTTCTAACCTTCCAAAACGTCATGGCCACATGTGGGATATTTGCTGGGAAAAGACCCTGTTCCAGGATAACTCCTCACTTGTGATCAGCTTGTCCTGACCTGTTCTTCTTTCTGGTAATTTTCTAGCATTGTTCATGCTATAACAGTGAATTACTCTTCAGCTGCACTCATTTCCCAGATGTTCAGCGCTCTCACATTTGAGTGCCCTCTCACTACAATGTTTTAAAAGATCTCTTTCTTTTATTTTAGTAGCTTTAAGTATTTGCTGCATTTGTCTCGATTCGTTCAACTTCTGTCGTGTTTGACATCAGAGGATTTTTACCTCCCTTACCCATTAAGGTGCTCTTTGGTGCCCACATTAGCCATGATCCTCTTCATGATGACATTCTCTCCTTTCTGCCTCAAGAAGAGGACAGGGATCTTAAATAAGTGAGGATGGAAGTGGAGGACACCCACCCAAGGCTGCCATTCCTTCGGAAGAGCATTTTGGAGGGACCCAAGTTCAGAGTGGAATGTCTCAAGACTTCCCCAGATGTACTTACAGGAATTGTATGGCCCAGATGAATCCGCAGAGTTGTCGTTGAAGCAAAACTCTGAATTGCATACCAGCACTGTGTTTCATACAGGTTATGTGCTGGTTGTCTCATCTGTAGCTGTGTGACAGCCAGTATGCCTTAAACTTGTCTTTTCAGAGGGGAGGAACCTCGGAGTTGTGAGGTAAAACAATACATTTTAGTGTGATTATACATGACAGTGCGTTTGAGATCACCATGTGTAGCTGCTGTGCCAGTCTCCATAAACTCCTAAAAGTCAACCTGATTTTACTTAGGTACTTTCAAGTGGGAAAGTATTTTTAGGTAATTTCTTTAAACATCTTTCAAAGCCTTTCTTGGTCATTTCTCAAAACGTCTCCAAGAAAGAGGTGTCTGTGTTTGACACAGCCTTCAGTCCTGGCTGGTTATCCTCAGGGACTCAGAAAACACTCCTGAAGTTCCCCGGTGCCTAAGCAAATCTGGCAGTGAAACTTTGAATATCTGTAATTAAGGCAGTGGATATGGAAAAGCAGATTCAGATCCTGTGTCTGGATAACTCTGTACTTACTACATTTCCAAGTATTTCCAGTGATTCTTTAAGTAATTGACAGTGAATTCTGCATGACAGGAATTGAGGAAGGGATTTCTTCCCTGACTCTGGTCATGTCTCTTGACATCCTTTGGCAGTTGACTCCCATTGTCCCATGGAAATGGGGCATAGTTATGGAAGAAGGATGAAAAGGAAAACAGTTCTGGGAAATGCATGGGAAGAAACATGTTCATGTAGAAAAAGCCCCAGGTGTAACAACCTCCTTCCCTGCACTGAAATTCTTCTCCTGTTTTAAATGTCAAGTGTACCATCAGATGCTGATGGTGATACCCAAGTTCCACACAGGGGCACAAGAGACGTCTGTGAGAGATGTAGAAAAGCTTCATATTCTCTCTGTGACTTGTCCACACACCTCTAAGATGCTACCAGAGACCAGGGAAAGCTTTTCCATGTCTGTCAAGTCCCTGCAATGTTGTGACTCCTGAAGAGCTCCTTTTACTGTTTCGGATTCACTGCCATGTAATCCGAGTATTCTTGCTAGAAAACTGCAGGCTTTCTCAGCAGCCAGTTTTCAAGGAAATTGGCTATTTAAAACCACATCCTAAGTAGCTGGCTATACATACTAGCCTCAGCTGACCTATACTGAAACTCTCTGTCATCTCTTTGTTTCTGTAGTCTTTAAATAATCAGCAGTTTTGTTTACTTCTTGTCAGGGCGTGGGTACTGTGTTTCCACTATATTAGCTCTACTCAGGGGAAAGTAATAGCTCTGGGTTGAAGCATAAGCCATTTGTTTTCCTGTAATGAGGAACGCTCTGCTGCATGCTTTCTAACTGATTAGATGAATTATGCTTTATTTGCCTTGAGAAGAACCGTACTTAAAAGCAGTTTTCTGAAGAGGAAATGAGGCAGAGAGTGCAAAAGGGGGGGGGGGAAAGGCTCTATCCCAGTTAAAGCTCCCTGACCTGCATTTTCACACATTTCTTGACTGAACAATCCTGGTGTTTATCGCTGGAAATCTACCAGGCTAAAAATTAATTGCAGGCTAATTACTTTATGTCAAGAAGCTGCCCTGTTATATCTCAAATTTGCTACAATGGCAATTCTAGAAGTAGTTACATACCTTCCTTCCTTTGAGACTGTACTGGAGGATTTTATCAATGACAAACACAACTGGGATAAGCCCTTTCATCAGAACAAAACTGCAGAGATCAGGGCTTTTTTTAAGAGTTATTTTCACGACTTTGGTACCTTCAGTAGTTTAAATTTGTGATGGTCACTCGTGAGGCTGCCATTGAAATCACAGAGGGATGGATTTACACTTCAGGGTGTTACCGTGGGTATTTATATACAGGCTGTTCCCATGAATTTGTACACCAATTCTCTGTTCAGAAGAGGGATTTGAACCACCTTGGGTTTAGAATTATTCCACACAGCCAGTGAAGAGCTTGTTCTTTATTCTTTAAAGAAATTGTTGCCACAATATTTTACCCCTTGGCCTATGTCTTTCTTAGGATAAATTCATGAATATATTAATTCATGTGTATACTCTCCTGAGTTATGCAAAGCAATCCCTTCCATTTCCATATCTGAAAGTATGGAAGCTTTTTACCTTTTTTTTTTTTTTTAATTGAACTCTCTCAACCCTAATCTTTTCAGTAGTTCTTCATACATGAGATCCATTTCATAGGAATTCTCTGATTTTTCTCCATTTGAAATGATCAGTAGTACTTTGAAATGTGCATATTAATCCTCCTAGAGAAGCCCAATATCCCATTAAACACACCTGAGGACAAAAGGTTACCTGCACCTGCATGGTGCCTCTTAAAGTAAGTTGGTTTTTTAGGGGGGAGGAATGATAGGTCCAAAAAAAAAAAACAAAAACAAAAAAGGACTATCCATGCCTTTGAAAGGCAGTTATAAGACCAAACTCCTGCAAGTTCCTTTTTAAAGTAGACCTTGGCTTAGGCACTCTACTTTCATTAGTTTTTCTTTGCTTCACTGAAACTGTGTCCTGAGGAAGATGCGAAGCCTTTGGTATTTTGCAGCGTTCAGTGGTTCCTTTATTTTTCATCTGTGCCGTTCCATAGATGTGCAATTTGCCCTTTTTTTGAGGTTTTTCTGTCTTTATGGTATGGCAAAATTTCTGATTGAAGGATTGGTAGGCAGAAATCTCTCTGAATTATTGCTTATGCTGTAAGGCAGGAGCAGAGAACACCGAGAGCTGCAGATGTCCTTTGGAAAGGGAGGTCACAGCTTAAGTGGGCAGGAATAAGGAAAGAGATGTCCATCAAACACACTCAAATAGAATGTTGGGAGAAATTCTAGATGTCCTGTTTTCACAATAAGGGCTTGACAATGTAGAGTGAAAACACAGAGATTAGATTATTATTATTATAGATGAGAATTGCCTGATTATAAAATAAGAAACAAGAAGTTCTCATCTCAGTTGAGGGGCAGCACAGCCTGTGCTGAACTTGCATCCTATTTGGAGGTTTAAAATAAAAATAGCAGCTGTTAGATTCATTCATTGGTTTGGGCAAGGCAGCAGTGTTGCCCCTGGCATGCATTAACTTGCTCAAAAAGACACTGAAATCAGGGCATCGTTATTACTGATTTCCCTCAGTGTAATTAATATTGGACAACTTGAAATCAAACACCTTGCCTTTCTCTTCACTCTAATTCTATGACAATTCCTGTATCCCTTTGGAAGTACTGCTGACTTGGCCAGTGTTTTCATGCAGTTCCAGCAGTATAGCACACCAGTCCACTTCTGCCCATTGAATATATTTTGTATTGGCAGAGGGCTTCTGAAAAGAAAGGACAGAACAATCCTTAGGTCTCATGCCGTCATTAGGGATTTGTTATTCATGCTCTGGATGAGCAGAATTTAGGGGTGCAATAACGGTTTACCTGCAGACTAAGCATACTTTTAAGTGCTTCTTGAACTATAGGAAACGATATAGAATAAGCTGAATTCGTTTTGTCTTTGAATCCTTTTGCACTTCCCTGTAAAGCACTGCCAGGTCTGAAATCTTCAGATTCCATAAAAGAGGCAGCAGGCTTTGATTAAACAGCTGCTCCTGTTATCTGATTTAATGGTGCCGGTGAACTGAATGTTCTTGTGGCCCAGAAGGTTTCCAAAGCAGTGTGCTGACTTGTGAGCTTGTATTCAGAAATTGCCTTCATCCTTCAGAGATATGCAGTGAATCATTGGAGGGGGTGAAAAACTGCAGCTGTGGAGTGGCACGTGGTAACAGTAGGCACAGAAACCGAAGGGGATATTATCTGCAGTAGGAATGTCAGGAGGAGATGGCATCTAGGCAGAATATAACTGTCCAAACTCGAGCAAGGCACTGCAGAAATACTACTCTTTATATGCAGTGACTGAAATGGTGAGAGGGCTGATTCATCCTTTCTCTGCCTTTGCATTATTTATGCCAAAGTAAAACAAGTAGAAAATCACTCTTATTTGGTGGAGTTCTACACTCCCTTTGCAATACAACAAACAAATACAAACAGATGTTCCTAAAACTCCCACAAGAAAGCTTTGGTCTCACATGGGTCCTCTGAGAACCTTTCCATTTTGTGTCCCATCAGGGCTTGCTCGCGTGCGATGTCTCATGCGATGGTGCGTATCTGGAGAGCCAGTCCAGCATCTTGTAAGAAAACAAGCTTTTTACAGACATTAAAGCTGCTAGTGCCTGGGAATTCAGTTCCTACGGTCCAGCCAGCTCTCACCAACAGTTCTGCCCATGAATAGCTTTCTCTGTCTAGAAATCTGTTTTCTGGCCTGGCCTTACTGATGAAAGGCGTGTGCAGTCGGGTGCAGCTGAGAGCAGTGAAATGACATTATCACGCCCTAACTTCCAACTTGCTCAAGTTTCTGGTTTATGAAGGATGTGCAGCTGTGTGTCAGTTTAAAATCCATGAAGTCAAGTACAGTGTGGCCCCTAATGTGGAAGGCTAATGATTTTATTATCACCTCCTTATCCCTAAGAACCTCAGGGTTTATCTAGACTTGGTTGTCAGATAAGTGGAAAGATGGTAATCCCTTAGTCAAACAGGAAAATACTGCTATTAATATCAATTTAATTTTTCATGTCTCTTCTAGTATGTTTAATTTATGTCACACAATTTCTGCTCTAACATAAGCGATAGGCAAATGAAAGACAGAACAATCTCTAGGAAAACAAGAGGCAATGGTAGTAAAGAGATTTACAAGCTCCACAGTCACTTGTGAGCAAATTATAGAGTAGAGGAAACACCCCAAAACCACAGAGCTGCTGAGAAGTCATCTGGTCCACCCTCCTGCCCCAAGGCAAGCTCAGCTATTCCCTGCCTGTCCTGGCAGTGCTTATCTAGACAGTTCTTAAATGTGCCCAAAGGCGTGATGCACCTTTTGCATCATCCCCCAGTAATCTCTCCCAGTTGTTCCTGTTAGTACACTAGTTACCTTGGAAGTGTGATTATCCTTTGAAATCTAGAGTGTACCTCCTCAGATCTTGCAGCCTTTCTATTTTATTTATTCATTCTACCTTTTGTGTTGTCACTCTTTTGTCCCCCCACCCAAAAAAAAAAAAGAAAAGAAAAGGGAGAGCTTTTTGGACTCACTGGCTACTTTTCTTTTGGTTGAAATTATTCAAATATAATAATGCTGGGCAGCAGTACAAAACCCTTGGAATCCTTCTAAAACTTCAGGTGATTTTTTTTAAATCCTACTCCAGCAAACTCACAGTGGTTTGCAATTCAGCCTTCATCTTCTTTTCCTGTGAGATTTACAGAGTAAAAGGTCTCCAGTTGGAAGTTGCTGTAGCCATCTGCTTTCATGGTGTGAGCAGCAGGGCACCCAAAGCTGCTGGACTGCTATCCCAAAGGCAGTTCCCCACAGGACTCCTGTGACATGAACAAAGAGTTACAGCAGACAAGGGGCAGCAAAGGAAGAGGAGGAGCGAGAACGCGCCCAGTTCCTCTCCTCTCCACAAGTCATTTCCAGAACCATCAAGTAAATTGCTTGATTCTAATGTTGCACAGGCTTTCCCACTCCACACTCTGCCCTCCTGCTCTTTAGCTCCTGTAAGGGTCCTACATGCAGCCCCTGAGGTCAAATAGCAGGTGGTTGCAGGAGAGGTGGAGATAAAGGAATGGCAGTGGCTGTCCAAGGAAATGAGTGGTCCAGAGAAGATTCATCAGTCTTTTCAGGGCAATGCACTACCTCCTCTACTTTGTTCTGTCTCCCCTGTGAGGTTTCCCATGGGAGGGAACAAGTGAATTAACTGTCACCTCACCTGTGTCCTCCTAGACAGGCGTTCTCTTTTGTGCCAGTTTCATTGATTGATGTAATCAGACTGGCAACTAATCAAAGCCATCTCAGCAGCCTAATTCTGTACCTGATCTCTCTCTCTCTTTGTGCTTCAAGGTCTTTGACAGGGTCCGAGAAGATTGCCCTAATTTCCACGAGAAGATTAAGCCCATTAATGCTGAACTCACTCAGCCCAAGCTGGCCATCAGTGCTGAAGACGAGGAGGAGCTTCTGACCCGGGTCAATATTGTCTTCCACTGTGCAGCAACTGTTCGCTTTGATGAACCCCTGAAGTATGTCCTGCTTTCTGTGTTTGCTAAGCGTGATTCAGAGTGCACAACAGCCCATGACACACTGTTCAGAGCATCTCTTTGTATCTGCAGTGATGATTCTCCACTCAGGTGTCTGTGCTGCACGTCCTTCTGGGCTGAACGTGCAGTTTAAATGCTCTGAAAATGTCATGTGCATGTGCACGTCAGAAGTGAAGTATCTTGGCAGATTTCCATGGGAACAGAAGGAACTACTACAAGCTTGGGTTGTAATACAGTAAGGGAGTTAAGTATGACCTAAAACTGGGGTAGGGAAAAAAGTGTGTTTGAGGTCAAGAGGGAGATGTTTTGGCAGAGCTGGAGACAGCTTGAAGGGAAACTATGTTGTGTTCTGTCTCTAAAGCAAGTGTTAATGGTCTTTCTTGTCTCTGACTAACTGGAGAGGGAAACGAGATGTGGTTTGAGAAAATAGACTTTAAAATAGCCAACACTCAGTGTAATTAACTGTTTACAATAAGTGCTGGGTTTCTGAAGGATTTCCCCAGGGAGTGCTTGTCCAGGCAGGCTTTTCCATTGAGAAAAAAACAGCAGAAATAAGCCACTAAACCAAGATTAGATGTGTAAGTGCTTCTGTGCAGATCGTACAGTTCAATAAACTATGGTGGTTGATCTGGATTGCCAGATCTTCACAGTTTTTTGAAAAACACTAAAGCTGTGAGAGTAGAAAACACAGTTATTAATATCAATCTTCATTTGCTTGTGCATAGGATAGGTAGGTATCCACTATGTCCACCCCAAGTGTTTGCTTTTTAGAACAAATAATTAGAGAAACACCAGAAAGGAAGTATCCCTTGATGTAATCTTGAGCCCTGTGTAGAACATGACTCAAGATGTAAGTAACAAAGGGTTACATTAATAGCCATAAATGTTCTTAAATCAATACACAAATAAACGTGCTTTAAAAATATGTCTTAATGGCATGAAACATCAAAGGGAAACTATTTTTTAATAAGGAGGATAGCTAGAAAGAAGTTAAGAGTTTAAATGGTCATCAGCTCACAGGAAGTGTAGAAGCTGTTCAAAGACTGATTGCGTATGATCTGTTAAAATCTCTCCAACAGAAGAAGGAAAATCCAGTATGATCAAGTGGCAAAATATGAGAAGTTGTTCAAATCAAACTGTTCCTGTCTAAATAACAAAATACATCAGATGGGTAAAATTTCTAGCAAGTGAAATGTGAAAGCACAATATTGCTGCTCAAACAAGGATTTCTAGCAGCAACTTGATAATAACAAAAAACCCCCCTATTTTTTAAACATGGCAGAAGTCCAGGGATTACCACAGAATATGTAAAGCCAATAGATAAGGGAGGTGAAAAAGCAGTGTTATCAAGATATGAGAAAAACAGCAATCAAGAAACTAACTGAATTACTGGCATCAACATTTATAGAATTCTCCAGATAGAACTCTTGAGTTATAAATTTCAGAAATCTTGTTATATTGAAATATTAGTAGATGCTGGTTTAAGATATATATAGAACAAATAAGGAGTTAGAGGGTTAGATGATACTCCCTTAAAAGGCTAAAGGAACTCCGAGCATCTCAGGAGAAATCCATGCTGGGCCTGTATTATGAGCACAGTTCTGTTCACCCCCCTCAGAAGGGATGCAATGGAACAGAAATGTACACAGAAAAGTAGCTGTCATATGAAGGCTAGCTAAGGTAGGAGTATCCGTGCTGCTAGAAGGGCAAAAGGAAGTAGTAATGTGTAGAAAATGCTATTCTTTAACAGAAGCATGTAAAAAGAAAAGTATCTCTGACTTTAGATACTGTGATCCAAATATTAAGCATTCTCTTAGCTTCTGTTTTCATTTCTTTGGACTATTTACAATTTATCTTCAAAGTAATTCACTTTGTTAATGGACACTGTATTTGATAGTTTTATTCATAATACTGTACATGTTGTTGACAGCTTCTACTCCTGGGCTGAACAGATTGCATATTCCTTAACCTTGTCCCTCCTGTGCAGGAAAGTGTCTCTCTTCCAGTACAAGTTGTGCAGCAGAGTTGTACATCTGTTTGCTGAGATCCATTGGAGATAGTCTCTAGGACAGCTTCTAGCTTTGCTGGGTGCTTGAAGGTCAATCTTGCTAACTAGGACACTCTCATGTGCTTATCAGTTCTCCACTCCTTGGGAATTTAAGCTGTTATCTCTAACTGTGTCTTCTTTGATTAAGAATGGCTTCGAACTGAAAGAGTAAGTTTAGATTGGATATTAGGAAGAAATTCTTCCCTGTGGGGAGGCCCTGGCACAGGTTGCCCAGAGAAGCTGTGGCTGCCCCATCCCTGGGAGTGTCCCAGGCCAGGTTGGATGGGGCTCTGAGCAACCTGGGCTGGTGGAAGGTGTCCCTGCCCATGGCAGAGAAGTTGGAACAGGATAATCTTTAAGGTCCCTTCCAAGCCAGGCAATTCTATGAATATGTTTTCCTGGGCCCAAGGAACTTTTGCTGCTTACTGAAACTGTGTGTTTATCTGGTCCCTTAAGGAGAATGTGGAATGGGTACCAGAGGAACCACAATATAATTAACCTCAGTGGTTAGAAGTAGTTGTCCCAGAAAGGGGAGGCAGATATGTCAGATTTAGAGATGTTTGTGCAGTTTTACTTCTGACCCTTCAAACTGAGTGAAAATAAGTGAGAGACATTCCATGTCCAGAACAGCAGATCCAGCAGCGTTGCTCTGAAAGCTGGTTTAGCCCTTGCATTTCACTGGTGCTTTCTGCTCTGCTGTGTCCCCTGCTCTTGGAGACTTCCCTTTCCTTCACGGGCTTTGGATAAGGCTCAGTCTTAGCGTATTCTTTCCAGTGAAACGCATTTTGTTTCCCTGCCCTCCCCAGACACGCCCTGCAGCTGAATGTAATGGGCACGCAGCGGCTCCTGGAGCTGGCCCGGCAGATGCAGAACCTCGAGGCCTTCATCCACATCTCCACTGCCTACGCAAACTGTGTCCGGAAATGCATCGAGGAGATCATCTACCCACCCCCCGCCGAGCCCAAGAAGCTCTTCGACTTAGTGGAGTAAGTAGGAACTGCATCACCCCACTCTGCAGGCCTGTGAATGTTCACACAACCTGTCGGGTGGGATTTCTGTTCGTAGTTGCTGTTGTTGCTGTTTCTTTGTGGTTTTTTTAAAGACTTTGATTTCATGAGAGTCCAGCGTTAAGTTCTGCACACAAAGGAGTGTATTTGCTGCCAGGGATGCAGTTGCTGCTTTTTGTAACATGCAGCCCTGTTACTCCCTTAGTAAGAACTGAATTTTTTCATATACCTTCTATTATTCTTTTTAATCTCTTCAGCTTCGCAAGGTTGTTTTCACTCATTTCAAAAATCCTGTGGTATTAAATTGGAGATATATGGGGATGAGTCAGAAACAGGCTCTTCTAGAGAATTCAGTGTGAGAACACAGAATCATTAAGATTGGAAAAGACCTCCAAGATCATCAAGTCCAACCTGTGACTGGTCACCACCTTGTCAACTAAATTACAGCACTGCGTGCCATGTCCAGTCGTTACTTGAACACCTCCAGGGATGGTGACTCCACCACCTCCCTGGGCAGTCCCTTCCAATGCTTGACAATCCCTTCCATGAAGAAATTCTTCCTGAACCTCCCCCAGTGCAACTTGAGGCAAGTGGAATCCAGCACTTTGAGGAAACAACAAAACCTCTTGTTTAACTGAATTTACCAATAAGAAAATCAGCTGATAAAAGCCCCAGGAAACATTCCCCTTTGGAGAATTTTCCTACAGCTGTTCATGTGTTTTCATGAATTTTCTAGTGATATTCCACCTGGGTGCTATAAGCAACTGATCTGTGAACTAGTAACACCAAGAGCTGGCACAAAATCTTTCTTCCTGATTTAAGGTAATAGGAGATGAGATTAATTAATGTCCACCAGGAGAACCATTGATTCCTGATTGAAAAAAAAGATAAATGTTTGTCTAAAGAAATTATTTCACTGCCTAAGAGCTACTCCAGGAAATTTAGTACAAACCAGTATTTTCTGTTTGAATTTCTCTAGTGGCCCATATTCTTGGATATACGTACTTCCAGCTAGTAGTCATCTGTCATTTATCATTTATTCAGTAAGTGGAGCATGATAAAAACATAAGAAATTCCCTAATGCATTAGAGAATGGACTGCCTGGCCCAATATCTTACCCTCAGCAGTGGCACTGGGTATTTTTATATTTAGGGTAACTACACCAGCCTGGATATTGCCATGGAGGTTTCATGGAGCTGTCAGCTGTGATTCCAGAGCTCTTGTAGAGCCACAAGTGCCAGTTCTGAGCTCAGCAACCTCTAAGACCAGTTTTGATAGACTGCTTTTCCCTAAATGCACTACCTAACCTTTATTTAGAGTGAAGCTGATCTGTCACCTTTTTGCCCACTGCCTCAGTTTTACAGTGTCCCTTGGAGTTCATCACTGTCAATATTACATTTCACTGCCCCAAGAATTACCGTCTGTCATGGTTTAGCCCATCCCCCTCAGTTTTAGGGTAGAAGATGGTTAGCTCCAGCAC
>VXAY01005793.1:598451-654835 GCA_013399855.1 Oxyruncus cristatus | reverse complement strand
TCGTGGAAGAAACCTCCATAGAGCCCTGAATCTTGTAGTGACGACATGATAAAAACCCTCAGCAGCTGTAAGCAAGCAGCAAGGTGGGAGTAAACTTCTCTGCATTCCAGCGAAGAGAGAGAGGTTCGAGCTACAGAGATGTGGAACTGTTACCTTAAAGACTTTTTTTTTTTCCTCCCTTCTCATTCTTCCTCTGGACTGTTTTTGAAGAAGAGGAGAGGGGGGGGCATTTGTACATATATAAGTGTGCTATTATAAGAAAACTAGTTAGAGTTGTATGTATATATGTATATATGTAAGTATTCCCCTTAGTGTCTGTAGTGTAGCAATAAATCTTAGTATTACCCCCATTTTAAGGTGATCTGTTTTGTCTGTGCAAACTCTTCCTAATTAGTAGCAAAATTTATGGGTTGATAACACTGTGCAGAAAGCACAGGGGCTAAACCTATGACACCGTCACTTGCAACTTTGAAAACAGTTGGACTTGATGTCTCAGATAAAAAAAGACTCCAGCACAGGTCTGATTGCTAATCAGAAATGTTCAGAAGGACTTGGCTACCTCAGAGGTTGCTACTTCAGCTGCTTCATATGAGACCCTAAGAATTTATTTGTCATAGCTTGCATGTGCAGCAGAGAGGACGATGTTTGAAATGAGAGAGGATGGGCTTTCAGATGTGTTCTTTGGTAGTTTTATTTCCTTAGCCACATAATTACAGATGAATTTTCTTAGGTTTTTTTATTAGATTTTTAATTTTTTTTTACCATTTTTCCTACATCCCCTACTCCAGAAGCCGACCAACTTCTGGTGCTTTCAGTGGGACAGAAATCACAGCATGTCCTCAGCTAAGATGGCATCTGTTTATTTGCAGTGTTTGCAGGGAGCATTGAATTGCTGACAGCAAAGACACCAGGTGGGCCTTGTTGGAAATCACTCTCTCCAGGGTCGTTGGTTTGCCAGGTGTTCTGCAAATCAAAGGCAGTGCAGGAAAGAAATGCATGGAGCTGCAGAGTGTGAGAAGGAGCAGGATAGGGAAGGCCCTGGGATGATACGCTGTAGGCAGAATGGGATAGAGAAAACTGTGAGGTTCTAAAGGGCAGAGGATTGCTTGGAGGAGGAGAGGGAAGATGAAGCAGAGTTGCAAGAAGATGGGAGAGATGCAGACTTTGTCACTCACCATGCAAGTGAAATAAATAGTGTGTTAAGTGAAAGAAATAGTGTGTGGATGTCTGGGCACAGAAGGTTTTAGAGAGAGGAGATTAAGAGATACCAGAATGTTACCTTTCAAGTGGAGGGAGGGGGAGCAGACAAGGACATCTAAACTGCCTTCAAAAAGCAGGGGAGAAATACAGGTCATGTTTTGCATTAACCAGCTGTGGAAGATTCCCTTCACAAACAACCCTTGTCTTAAAGTGCTCTTCTGCTTTAAGAGGGATAATCGTAGAACTGGGTGCAATAAAAGATCCATTTAATGATGCTTTTGGCCATGCACTTGATATATGCTTATGATTATTTATTCAGCTGAAATCCCAAGTAGGACTCCCAGCTGTTTCTTTTTCTGTTCTTATCCTCCTATTATACCTTGGGTTTTCTGTATTTTGATATTTAACCTGCAAGTAAAGCCTTAGGCTTAAGCTGTGTAAACCAAAAGTCACACTTCTAAAGTACTGCCAGGCCAATAGGGGAAACATATAATCTGCTGCATCAATGGTTTGCCTTAATCTAAAGCTGAAGGAAATCAGCTTTGAAGGGTGTGCTGAGGTAAGGAACACAGCACACAGAGACCTGTAGGCTGAAGCAGAACTGGTTTTGTTATTGCAGAAGTTACAGATCAGTCATCACTTACAAGAAACAGTCTTAGTAATGCGAAGTGATTAACACAGAAGGTTATGTTTTCCTACAGCAGAGTGATTTGGTGCTTGGTGAAGTTAGTAATTGTTTGATTTGCATCTTTTTTTTCTAGGGGGCAATTGCAGCAGTGAGCAAAAGTAGTGGCTTTGTGAGTTGGCACTTCAAAATTTTCAAAGTAGGTCACAGAGGGGTAGGAGCATTCGCCTGGCTGAACTGTCAGCTCAGCTCCCGTGATGGGAGTGCTGGTGGATCAGCTCACCTGGCAGGATCGTACCCTTGAGACAGGTCCTCTTCATGACCACTTAAAATAATGCAGAGACCTGAGGGAAGGATGGGGGCAAGAGGAACTCGCTTCTCCTTGTATTTCTGCACCTGTCCTTGCTTTGTGAGAGTGCAAACCTGTAAGACCGTATTATTAAATTTAAAAGTAAACAAAGAAAACCCCAAACAAAAAAAAAAAAGAGAGAGAAGGGGAAGAAAGACTTGCATGCAGCTTAATCTGAGTTCTCAAATGAAACTAGTCTTTCTCGAGGCTCTGCAGAAACAGACATCTCCTTTAGGTAGGCTGGTAATTAGTTACTCAGCAGATTCAAACAATGGCAATTTAGCTGAGACCCTGAGGTTCAGTGGCTGCCCAAACAGGCTTTGTAGAGTAGGTCAGTATTATGTGCTGCTTTATAACCTCTGTGTAGTTCATGTTTTATGGTTAAACACTTTTTCTGTCTTGTTTCTGAAGCATGGGACCAGGCTTGCAAAGGAAAGTATTTGTGCCTCCATACTGCTTTTTTATTAAAAAGAAAAAATTCTGTATACTGAAAACTGTCATATTCTTGTTAACTCATTACAAAACTGAGAGATTCACTGAATTCAACCTCACCTGCAGACTGTTCAGCAGTTTCAGTGAATTGCTGTTTTCTGTTGAAACAGTTTTCCTGTAATATTTCCATCTGTGCCTAATGAGAGCCATCTGAAAAGTGCTGTGCCACCTGAGCCACCAGGTGTTTGCAGGGTTAAGTTGATGTGATCCAGTAATTCTTCAGGTGTGACAATCTGCACCATATTTCTCTCCCACTGAGCTCTGCCTGTTCCTGAAATTCAAGATAAGGAGGGGTGAAGTGAGGATCTGCAGGAAGCAGTATCCTTGCAATGCCCCTGGGAAGAGAGCACCCATTCAGACTGAACTGTAAGTCCGTTGACTTAATTACAAATTGGATTAGAGGAGCTAATCTTTGATTCTGTGGTGTAACACCAGACTGCTGGAAGCCTGTCGGGGGTTGGCAGTGGTGTGAGGGCTCTGGAAGCACAGCCAGTTCCTGTCCTTTAGACCCAGATGCTGGCAGGACCTGTGAAGTCCTGATGGTGTGCCAGGGAAGAGCCTTAGGGATTTAGGCCCTTGCTGCAGCACCGTGGTGGTAAGAGCTGCTTTTTAAAAGGTACGTGCGTAACTACTTTTGATGGATTACGTACTTGCATACCTTAAACAAAATAAAAAACATTTGGTTGGGTTCTTTTGGTTTGTTTGGGGTTTTTTTAAAGCACTGTGAGTTTCAGTGTTTGTTCTGTGTGAACAAACCCCTGGAAAACCTGTAAGAAGGAACATTAACACTGTAAATGGTGCTGCAGGAATAATATCCCTGTAGTATGTTGTTCCAGCTTTGTAAATGCTGTTCCTCTGTTAATGCTCCATGACCTGGTAACTCAAGGTTACCCAGAATCTCCTGAAATGTACTTGGGAGCATACAGGGGCTGTACTGGCTAAGGATGAGCACTGCCTAGTGGGATTGCTTGGCTGGAGAGCTCCATCAGGCTATATTTATGTTACAGATTGCAGTGAAGCATAAAGCATACAAGAGATTGCTCTAAATTGAGATTGTACAAGTATCTGGATCTGAGCTGGATATTGCAGTGTGAAGCTCACCAGGTTTATTTTGCACCTTGAACACAAAAGTAACCTTTCTCCCACAAAGCTGTTCTAACTCCAAACCTTAAGTGGCTTTGACCTCTGTTTCAGGTGACGATTCCTGTCTCACCAGGTTTTTTTGCCTGCGTCTTTTCTCTCCCTGCATGGTGGATAATGACATTCTCCTTGTTTCCTGTAGGTGGTTGGATGAATCCATTATTCAAGACATCACACCCAAGTTGCTTGGGGAATGGCCCAACACTTACACCTACACCAAAGCCTTGTCAGAATACCTGATTCAGCAAGAGAAAGGAAACTTGAACATTGCTATCATCAGGCCATCCATCGTGGGAGCCAGCTGGCATGAGCCTTTCCCAGTAAGTATGGGTATACCATTCCCTACCGAGAGCCCTTTGATGCAACTGGGGCTGTGGTACTGTCAGGAATGTCTCCCTCCACTTGGGTAGCAGTGTCCACTTGAGAAACAGGTACTCCAATTCATAGGAAAACATGGAAGAGGTGGAGAAGCTGTGCTGGAGTAGAACAGCGAGCGTTCTTCAGTGTCTTCGGGAAGGACTCTTGTCTCCAAGTGAAAAGAACACATTTAAGAAATAACAAGAGCTGGGGTAGTTACAGTGCAAAATGCTGGACTTGCAACTGATTGTTCAGACACACAGGGGAGTTTCTGTATTCAAAACGTGAGATCTGAGGGTCAGTTGTAGTCCTGACACATCCTGGTTTGAGTCTTTCCGTGGTCTACTCAACCTATCAGCACCCTAGACTTCCATGGTCCTTGAAAGCATTGGCTGATGTCATAACTAATATCTCTGGTTGATGTTGGCAGTCATTGAATTTGCCGGATTCACACTTGAGTGGGCCCGTTGCAGATACCGGTGTCAGGCACACGGTAATTAAATGCAGCTGTACTTTCAGAATGAAATCATTCATTGAGCTAAATATATACTGGTAAGAATAACGTGCCCTCACAGTGCAGCCAAGTTGGAGAAGCAACATAAAGTCACCTTTGGCTTCTGTGCAGCCTGAAGTGTGCCAGAGATGGCTGAGATAGAGCCTAGCCTCCCCATCTTATAAAAGGCAGAGGGAGCTCTGTTAGGTGTTTCAGATCTGGCTGCTCTTAACTCCAGCTCTCACAAGTGGCAGCTTCCCTGACCTGTAGTAGGATGGGTTTCAGAAGTGGAGTGGTATGGGGTTTTTTTTCCTTCCTTGCCCTGGAAATTAGCTGGAGTAACCAGATCACTCCCGGTGACATCGGCATGTTGTCTGTCGGAGGGTGAATAACACACCGACTGTTTTCAGCAAGTGTGACAGCAACAAGACACTGTGGGGTTTAAAGGCAGATTTTATCCCTGCAGCCAAGAAATAGGAAAGAAGTGGTTTCTAAAAACAAGCTTAGATTCTTGGTGGTGGTGGGTAAATGGCAGACAGAAAGAGGTGTCCGACAGTGCATCCCCTGGTACTGGTTGGTGTCCTGGCAGCTGTCCCAGATGGGCTGGCATCCATCTAAACTGGTGTCTCCTTGCTGCTTTGTCTACCTCACACCATTATAGCACTGTCCCAAGCCTCTGTAAGCAACATGTCATTGAAAGAAACACTAAACATTCTTTTTTTTTTGGCAGGGTTGGATTGACAACTTCAACGGGACAAGTGGAATATTTATTGCAGTAAGTCTAATTACTATTTAAACTCCCCTTGAAGAAGAGTTTGAGGTACTAAAATAGCAACTTTAACAGCGCCAGTTATAAACTGTGTGCAAAAAAGGATCACAGCAGGTTTCTGGATCTGGTAGAAAGATGTCACACACTTGCCATACATCTGCATGCCTGTAGGATCCAGAAGATGGTCTATTTGTGCTGAGCTCAAAAAAGAACATTGAAAGAATACATGTTTCTGCTTCACTAAATGTGAATTGCAGTTCTAGAAACTGAAGAAACTAAAGGTTTGGGCACATTTGGCCAAATTACCAAAGAGAAAGCAAAAGATGCATTCTTGAAACTAGGGTAATTCAGAGATGTCAGAGCTTGAATCTCTTAATACAGTTTTGTTTTTCAAACCAGATTCCCATACCATCAGTACAAGGCAGCAGTATTTATCCTTTCATCTCTCTCTCTGTGTGGTTTCCCAATCCACTGCTATAGTTTGTTCCCACTCCACAGTACCAAAGATTCTGGGTCCCACTTGCCATTACTTTGTACAGGGTTTCTCCTTGTGCAAAGTACACTTAAACAAAGTGTGTGATTTGTTCAGACTCTGCTAGTGACTTGAATAATTCACTATATTCTTGCTTAACACTGGTGTAAATGAGTACTGTGCGAAATGGTGAGGAACAAACCATAAGATAAATAAGAACTTGACAAAATATTCCCTGTAATGTCAAAGTAATCATTACAATTTAATATATGAAAATAGTAAAGTTGCATACCTTTTCTTCTGCCTCATAATTTTTTTTTTTCTGAACTAAAATCACTGCCTTAGGTCTACTTGTCAATGCATGATGCTGCATAGCTACGGGAAGGTAT
This sequence comes from Oxyruncus cristatus, assembly GCA_013399855.1. Taxonomy (NCBI): domain Eukaryota; kingdom Metazoa; phylum Chordata; class Aves; order Passeriformes; family Cotingidae; genus Oxyruncus; species Oxyruncus cristatus. The sequence continues at coordinate 648,549 of VXAY01005793.1, read as the reverse complement.
TTTTGTTCATATATGATTTGTCCAACTTGATTGCTTTGTCAGAACTATATTGTCATCAACCTGGTGCACTGTATAAAAGGATTAGTAGTCTGCAATCATAGGAGGGAAGAATAAAATCCAAATATCATCTCGTTAAAAAAGCTCATTTATACCTGAAGTAGAACATAAATAAAACTGTTACAGTTACTGCTGGAATCCACAGGACAAATTAGTGTGTGTATCCCAGCTAATGATTTTATCTGAAACCCCAGTACACATTCCAGAGACGTTCAACAGCCCCAAACGCATCACTTGTGGTCACAAATTGTTATTGGCTTCTATTCATGTCACAGTTTCTTAAAAAAAAATTACGACAGCCTTTTATTCATTTGCTGATCACTCGTAGATCTTGTGGTGCCTCTCTGCTCTGCTCCCAGCATCGTGTGCTGTTCTCTGTGGTCTTTTGTGGCAATGTCATCATGATCAAGAATGGTTTTGCAGTTCCCTCATTTTGCAGATCTACTCTTTACATTTTCATGTGAGAGGTTCTAACTTTTGTAATGATATGAATTTTGATATATTTTTTTAATTATTATTATAACTTTGGAGCATTAAAGATGTCTGTCAAATAATAGATCTGGAATTGGTTTGCAGGAAAGATGTTATACAAAAAGAGTTCCATTGTGTTGTTCTTTATTCCCCACAAGTGAATTGCCTGAGAAACAAATTACAACAGCTGGCTGCAGGCTGTCATAAGTGCCAGTACATTTATGAAACACAGGTCAAATTCATATGCTTTCAGCTGTATAAAAACAAGCTGATAAAATCTTCTTCATTTAAAAAGCCTCTTTCCCCCATTTTTTTTTTCCCTCTTAATCTGTCAAGAAGTAAAAACCACCTATTGGTTAAGTATTTGGAAATTTTGCTCATGTATCAATCTTTTTTAAGTACTGTCCACTTTAGGAACTTACACAAGAGCTTAGGAGGAAGTTCTTTGCTGTGAGAGTGGTGAAGCCCTGGCACAGGTTGCCCAGAGAAGCTGTGGCTGCCCCATCCCTGGAAGTGTCCAGGGCCAGGTTGGATGGGGCTTGGAGCAACCTGGGATAATGGAAGGTGTCCTTGCCCATGGCAGAGGGGTTGGAACGACCTGATCAGCAATGTCCCCTCAAACCCAGATCTTTCTATGGTTCTATGATATATTTGAGTCTGATCACTTCATTCCACAAATAGATGCATTTCTTTTAAATATTCATGAAATATGGGAGCCCAAGTTGTTCTTGATAATCTAATTATGTTTCTTCTGCCTACAGTTTCTCCAGCTGCTGTGGGGAACTGTGTTGATTAAAGAACAAAATGAAATCAATTACATTTCTGCTGGACTGTAATTGAGGCATTTTGTCTCACTGTTCCATATTACTTGTAAAGACCTTTCTCCCTGCAAGGCAGTGCAGCTGTAGGGCAGAACTGGTTTAGTCTGTGTTCTGGACAGTGACTGGCCTCAAAGCACCTCAGCTGGGAGGCTGTCCAGAGACATCAGGCTCGGACTGGGAAATTATTTTTGAACCTTCAGCTTACAGTAGCTTCTGTTTCACTAAAGAGAAAAAAGTTATCAACTATAAACAGAAATCAAGCCATATCTGATAAAGAAGTACCAAATAATTTTCAGTGTAAGAAGTGGCTCGAAGCACTTAAACCCTTTCTTAAATACACAACATAAGAAATCTCTAAATCATAGAATCACAGAATGGCCTGAGTTGGAAGGGACCATCCAGTTCCAATCCCCTGCCATGGGCAGGGACACCTTCCACTAGCCCAGGTTGCTCAGAACCCCATCCAACCTGGCCTTGGACACTTGCAGGGATGGGGCAGCCACAGCTTCTCTGGGCAACCTGTTCCAATGGCTCACCACTTTCACAGGAAAGAATTTCTTCCTAGTATCCAATCTAACCCTATTCTCTGTCAGTTTGAAGCCATTCCCCCTTGTCCTGTCACTCCAGGCCCTTGGAAATAGTCTCTCTCCATCTTCCTTGTGGGCTCCCTTCAGGCACTGGAAAGCCACAATTAGGTCATCCCAAAGCCTTCTCTTCTCCAGGCTGAACAAACCCATTTCACTCATGTGTGCACGATCATCACGTGCTGCTCTGAACACAGGCATTTTGCAGCACATCCATCAATCCTCCTCATTTTGAAGGCCTAAGAAAGGACTTCAGTGTACCTGTGAAAATGTGAGAGTTGATCACACAGTGGTCTCTGGTGGGCATGTGTTCACAGCAGTGGAACATTCATAACTGGGCTTAGTTGCCTCCTTTGGTTCTTACTGCTTTTTGGTTTTCCCCTTGAAAAAGGCAGTAGTAAGAACACCAAAAAAAAAAGCATAGTGAAGTTTCAAGTTGAGATGTTAATGTCTAAGCCTAACTGTGATATTCTGCTTGGGGCAGCAGAAGTTAACGCATGACAGGGGTTGAGGAGGATGGAGTGAGGCCTTTGGGGAAGCTTCCACTGTTACTCTGTCAGAGCCTATGATCCCTCTGCCAGATGCACCAAGGATGGGATAGGACTGCTCAGGAGTCTCAGCTCTTGAAAATTAAGTCACTCATAAGTGGTATTGCCTTACTTGCAAGCTATGAAATGTAACAAACCCTTCTGATTATAGAAGGGGAAAGGAGGAGGAGATAGAACAACAACCAAAAAGACCCTAACAGATTGAACACCTCCCAGAGAGGGGATGCAGTGTGCCTTAAAATCCACCAATAACCAGCAGACAATGGCATGTGCTCTACAAGTTAATAGCAGGTCTTAAAGGCTTTTTTAATCACTTCTTTTTTCTCCTCAGACTTCAGGCAAGGGATTTTGCACAACTAGGGACTTCCTGTCTAGTTGCTGTAGAAAATCTTGATCTAATTTATAATGAAATTGGAGTTTCAGATTGGAAGGGGAAAAAAATAAAAAGCTGTAACATTTCCTTTGCCCTAACTTTTAAGCATTGATGGATTTGAAAAGCATATTCCTTTGCCCCTTCACTCAGTCTTCTGCTTTTGCATGGATGTAAATTATAAGAGCTTTTTTCCTTCCTTTCCTCACTAGTGCTTTTATCCTCTCAGCTTTTTCCCTGGGTCCTCAGCTTCAGTGCATTATTTCCCACATGAGAAATAACTTGATTGCAGCCTTGACTCTGCCGTGGGGGGTTTCCTTTTTCATGTGCTCTGTTCAACCCTCATACCTGACACACCAGCTGAAGTTCCTTCACCTCATTTCACCTCCAAGTTTCAGTATTCCTGAATTGTCCTGTTGCATTCAGTCTGCCATGCTGTTGCCACGTCTCTCATGTGGAACCTCCAAAGATTCCGGAGTTCATCACGGGAACCCCTTGATAAGCATTTAGGTTAAATATGTGTATTTTTGGGAGCCTGATCCCCTGAAAAATGCACTTCCAATCAAAGCAAAATGAAAATTTTCTGTTCTTGCCTGCTTCTCTTTGGTTGTCAGTACTTTGTGTTTTTCACTCATTCCTTTCCTGAGTTTTGTTGGGTGGTGAGCTCTTCAAGGCAGGGACTGTATCTTTCTGCTTAACAGACATAGCTTTGGAAAAGAGGAAAGTGTGAATACATTGAAAGGAAAGGGTGTCAACATTTGAAAAAACCTATTGGTGTAATTTCCAAAGCGACTATTTTCTTTAAAGGAAAGTCAGACCTCTGTCAGCCTGTCATTTAAGGAGGTGCAACTGCAGGCATCACTGGCAATTTTACATCAGTAAGTTCAGATGTATTTCTTTCCTGTTAAGTCAAATTAGGAGTCACAGCTTTCCTTGATACATCCACAGGCATCACCACATTCCAGACTTACCCTGAAAATGCATAACCGTGGGATCCACGTGAGATCCATCTTTGTTGTCACAGAAACCAAACAATCTTCTGAGAGCACGTGCCTGGCTTGAAAAGCACCGCTGTGAGAGTCCGTGCTGATGAAATCTTGTCAGTGAAATCTTGCCACAGACCAAAGTTGGTGACTGTTTCCCTTTGTTCCACAGGCAGGCAAAGGGATCCTGAGGACCGTCATCGCCAACAACGAAGCGGTGGCCGACATGATCCCGGTGGACGTCGCCATCAACCTCACCCTGGCAGCAGGGTGGTACACTGCTGTGCACAGGTGGGAAGGGGCCCCTGGTTTTGGCCAGACATGGACATTTACAACCTGCACCAGCACTTTAAAGGGAACCAAAAGCTTATTGAAAACCTGTGCAAGAGCCTGGTTGATTCGTTTTGTGGTTCGCCTTTTCTCCCCCCGGGTTGGCAAGGACTAACAGTGCAGAAGAAGCAGTAAAGGCAGGTTTTAGAGCTAGGAAATCTCTAAAGCTACAGGTGAGACCTGTTTCTTGGATACAATCTAGGCTTAGCTGACAAGCCTGTCTCTCAGAAGTCTCTTTTTTTAAGAGCTTTGCAGAAGCTGGTTTTTGGGCCTCCTTTTTCACCGAGTTGCTTTCCAAGTGTCTTCTAGAGTCTCCTTGGTAAAAATGCTGTGCATGTTTTCCTTGGAAACACTGCACAATATATGTATTTTCTGGGCTTGTATGATAGGTTATGTGATGTAAAAAATGTCCCTTGGCATTGTTGAGAAGGGTATGTATAAGTGACATTAAGGATTTAAGATTTAAGGTCTTCTCCTGTGAAATTCTGGCCTGACCTTCTATCATTAGGTAGGAAGTGCTACCAGAGAAAACCACATGAATTATTCTGGAGGTTTATGCAACTCTGAGAAGTCAGGACCAGGCAAATAAAAGGCAGAAGTATTTTACTTTGAAAGACAGAGTAAGCCCTCTGAGCTGAGGGTAGAAAAGAGCTACATACATGAAGCTAAATACAGCGATCCTAAAAGGACCTTGAAGGGCAGCTCACCAGCTCTTCAGATTTATTTTTGTCATTGTTTTGTCCCCCTCCACCACCAACAGACAAAGCAGCACAGTCTGGGAAAAATAAACACAGCTTCCCCTTGGGAAAAATAAACAAACTTCTCCTGACAGGCACACCAGAGAGGCTCCAGATAAAGTAGGGCAACTGCCTGTCCATAAAGCTGGAAAAGAAGATGATCATGTGCTGAGGGACTGTACCTCAGCACACAGGGAGACTTCCTGGCTCTAGTCATGGTTGGAAAAGTGTTGTTTTTCTGAGTTCTCACTGGTGAAAGATATATGGTTTTAATCTGGTTCCCACACAAAAAATTATCAGGCTAAAGGAGCAATTGCAGAACTTGATTTAAAGCTGTAGGCACAACCCCAAGGTCAGCAATCTTTGTACAAAAATCGAGCCTGAACCCTGTGTAAATTTGATTTGTCTGAGACAGTTTTGGGTTTAGGTGCTGTCTTGAAGAATAGCATGGGTAGTTTAAATTATTTTTTTTTTCAAATCATCTAACTGGGAAGTTGGTATCCTTCAGGGCAGGTGACATTACCAACAGAAATTAGATTCCAAAAGTTAGCAGAGAATGGCAAACTGCACTGCATAGGATAGAAGCACTACAAAGCTCTAGAGCGCACCAAGGTCACTGACTCAGCTGGAGTGTGAAGAATGGAAAAAAATCAACAGGGAGAGACCCTTCTCTGGGAGCTGGGAAAAATGGAGAAATCCTCCTTGTTGCCGTTTAATGGGCCTGACCCACTGCAGTAAGTGGCAGTCTGTGCTCTCATTTCAGTGCACTTTCCATCAGGCTCTGTGTGTAGCTCAGTATGAGGTGAGTTTTCTCACATATCACAGATTCAGTCTTTACTGAGTTGCCATATTGATTTCCATAGTGCAGTTTCCCACGTTTAAGGATACGGACTCAGAGCTTGACACGTCCATCAGGCCTAGCCCTTCTTAAAGGATTAGTGATGATGATGAACATACAGTCAAATGCCATGATTTCAAAGCAGTATTAAGAAAAGCGCCATTAAAATTGTGCAGTATCCAAATGTGTTTTTCAAGTATTGGTGTCATCGCTGGCAGGGCAGGCTTAGATAAAGAGAACTGTTTGACTAATTCTTACCTTATGTTGAAGGAAGAATTAAAACCAGTATGATCTGTCTTTAGTTCCATGCCCCAAACCCCAAACTTTGCTTGGTATGAAAATGAGAATTTTGTTGAAATGGATTGATTTCATAATCCCTACCCTAACAAATGGAGTTTAAAAGTGGCACAAGTCATATCCATTAAGTAAATGATTGCAAAATACACAGTGGTCCCTCAGGTTGGCTTGAGCCAATTATTTACAATATACTCAGGGAAACTAGTTTTTTTAGAAATCAGAAGTTTGTCAGTGTGCATGCTTTCCTTATAATTTTATAGTTGTTGATGATAGATGGATTTCTTAAACCCCATCTGTCTTTAGTAACTTCATATGCTTTCCAGAATCTGACTGAATCTTATCAAAACTTCCTATTTTACACTGTATTTTCACCTGTGATTGCTGAGGGGTAAAGGTGTTGGACTCAAAATCCACTAGGGATTCCCTAAGCACATTTGAATCCTGCTCACAGCCAGAGGTTTTTGGGGCTCTGAGCAACCTGCTCAAGTGGGAGTTGTCCCTGCCCACAGCAGGAGGTTGGAACAATATGGTCTATAAAGTCCCTTTGACCAAACCATTCTATGATTCTGTGATGAAAAATGCCCTCTTCTGCATTTTTTATGAGCTGGTGTTACTGTTTCTTGGGCTTTTAAATTTCATGCTCCATTAATAAACCTCTGGGTGCTTTTCTTCACATCTTGAAATAATACTTCTTTCTCTTTTCCAGACCAAAAAACTTGTTGGTGTACAACTGCACAACGGGTGGCATCAACCCTTTCTTCTGGGGAGAAATGGGTAAGGTCTAACTTAAATCAAGAACATCGTGTTCCTCACAGTGTCAGACATCAACAGGATTCCTCAGACAGGCTTTGAGAAAGTGATTTCCAGTATTTAGGTGGCGTTCAGTGTCTGCCATTCGAGTGTGTGTGGGAGGCTCAGCTGCAGTCGGTGAGGATCCAGTGAGGAAAAGCTCCTGGTGCTGAGCATTCAGCTCAGGAAAACCTCTATTCAGCTTTCATTGTGGACATTATCATAGAACAACCCCGCAAAAAAAACATGCTTGGCTGCTCTGAGGTTTTAAAGTGGTTGAGAAAAGGAACAGAGAAGCCGCCCCTAATTGTGTGGGAAGCTGCTCTGTGTAGTCCTAACAGGACAGTTGGAAGGAACCTTAAAGATCAACCCTCCTGCCATGGGCAGGGATACCTTCCACTGTCCCAGGTTGCTCCAAGCCTCATCCATCCTGGCCTGGAACACTTCCAGGGATGGGGCAGCCACAGTTTCTCTGAGCAACTTGTGCCCGGCCCTCACCACCCTCACAGGGAAGAATTTCTTCCTAATACCTAACCTAATATTCTCCTCTTTCAATTTGTCCTATCAACAACCTTGTTAGAACCTTGATAGTGAATGAAGATCAGTATATTATTGGCACTGGCACAGTTGGGTTGGAATGAGGTGATCTTTAAGGTCCTTTCCAACCCAAACCATTCTAGGACTCCAGGATATCATGGAAGTGGTCTTTCTTCCTCTTCTGTGCAGAAAATTCTGAACGGAAATAACTGGTATACATTTGAGAAGGCAAACTTTGAGGTGACAGGTGTGCTTCAAGCACAGTTTGCCTTTTGATCATGGATTTTGTCAGTAGAAAAAAACAAATTATTTTCACGGCTGACTTCTCTTCAGGTGGATGTACTTCCAAGGTGGTTGGACAAATCCTGACACCCTTACTCATGCTGAAGCCAAGCAGCAGAATTTGGCTCAGCTGTGTATATATTGTGAAATACTACATACAGTCAGTACAGATGGACAGGGCCTGATTTGCTTCCTGTTATGCATTCATTCACATCTTTGTGCTTTAAATACAGGAGGCTGGCAGATCACCACTGTGGTGTTCCACCTCTCAGGCTTGGCTTTGCTTTTGTCCTTGCATTATTTATGTGGCAAGCTAAGTCAGCAGAGAATCAGACCATAATTGCATTGACAGAATAAATGTCTTAACTGTGGTATTTGATCGAGTGGTCTAGCAGGGAAGAGGTTTCAGCCACTGCCCAAGTGCTGAGAACATCACACCAAGTTCCTGGCATTTTTGTCTTCTTTATGAGAGATAAAATGTGGTTAGTCACAGGTCTTCTGTGGCTTTTTCACGGGTGTGAATGCAAAGCTCTTCACAGGCAGCTGCTGCTTCAGCAACAGCCACCATAGCACTGCTACCTGAGGTTTGCATTTCTTAACCCATTTTCAGTGTAAATTTATTGGTGCAAACAGCAATGTATTAACACATTGTAATTGATCTTTTTCTGTTTCTCCACTTGTAACTATGGATTTTAGCAATGAAATCATCTGGGTGCAGCAGAAGCTCCCATAAGCAGTTGAGCTTTGTGATGGGACTGAAGGCAAAATTTTCTCATTGGGTGACAGTGTGGAGCTCTTTCTATCACATGTGGTAGCCACAGTTTTCCTGAGAGCAGCGTGCTGCAGAGAATTAGGATGCAGTATTAAAGTGCAAAGTTTTGCCTTTAAAGATGTTGTATGGCTTACGAAATGAGTTGGGGAAAGACTTACTGCATCAGGATGACTGCAGCCATCCAGACTAAATTCTCAATTCAGTCTCTTACCGATTTCTTTTTGATAAATAGACATAATTCTAAAATCTTCTTTATATGTGGGACAGACTTTCTCAACTCATCCTTATAATTTTCTCTGCCTACTCACTCTTATTTGGCTTCTAGGCAGCCAGTCTCATGGCACGCACTTCCAACAGTCTTTTAGAGCCATCATCTCTCTTAAATATGGTTACCACTGAGTAGTCCAGCCCTTAGTTCCAGTCCCTACGTCCCAGAAGAACCAAACTTCACCCACCAATTCCCTCCTTCCCAGTGGGGCAGCACGTGCTACTCGAGTTGTCACCTTCTTTTGAAAGCCTGTTTCCGACTGTGTTTAGCTCTGTCAGCCTTTCAGGTTGAAATACTTGAGGCCAGGTCTCTACCTCCAGTGGTTTTTCAGAGTTTTTCTTTTAACTCCGTGTGAGACGCTGTTTGATCCAAACAGAGTAGGTCGGCAGAGGGAATGAGAATCTGTTCATGGCTTCTGGGGAAGCCAGGCTGGCACAGGGTCTGTGACTGATCATCAAGTGGAAGGTCATGAGAGAGAGATTCTAGAAGCTGCTGAGAAACCACGGTGGGGAATGGGAGTCACCTGGTGTAGGACTGAGAATTTTAGTGCAAATCAGACGCGGGGTTTGCAGAGGGAAGGGTTTCAGGGGTACCTGGCTAGGGAGGCCTAGGCCAGGGCCAGCTGTAGGAATGACAGGTGAACACAGCAGAGTAAGGATTTTTTAAGGGGAGAGGAGGAAAGGAGAGAAAGATCAGAGAAACTGAAACTGGAGCAAGCTGAGGAAACCCAGGGTAGGGAACAGAGGTGACTGATACAGAAACATTTTGAGTACAAAGGTGATGAGCTTGGAGGGAGGGAGGGTGGAGAGAGCTCATGCTGAAACATCCATTGCAAGCCAGTTCATTCTAGAGCTCTCCAGACACAGACAAAAGCTCTAGTGTTAAAAGGAACCTTAACTGATTCTTTCTTCTCCAAATAATGCTATTCCTTGAGATTTTTTTCCTCACTTCCCTGTTATTTTCCCTGTCATTACAAAAATGGGGTCAGACAACGAAATATTAATCTGAAGAAGCATATTTTGCGTTGCTGCAGTGCAAGTCTTGCTAGTCTGACTTTCTAAAGTAGATTTTGCAATTCCTCCTCAAAACTAAACCTTCAAGCAGGCTGTAAAATGGTGTTCGGAGTGGGAAAACTTAATTTCAGTTTATCCTTGACAGTCTACCTGGGCAAGACCCATCTCTGATTCTCCCCCAGCAAAATCTGCCTTGCAGTTGTAGAATTTGTTGCTGTATTTTTGTTCTGTGCCCAAAGGGGAAAGAGCACCCACTTACCAAGCCATTTCAGTGGCTCCTAGAGGTGGCATGTTTCTGGTTTGGGGTTTTCTCACCTACCTATCTCATTCTTTCTCCTCGAAACAAACTGTTGGAGCACAAGAGTCTCGCTGAGCTTGTGAAGCTGAAACCTTTACAGCAAAATTAGGAGGCAGAGCAGTTGTGCAGAGTCAGTGCAAGCCAGGGCAGGGGAGGTTCACAAAGAAAACTCCCACAGCGTTAACTGTTCCAACTAACACAACACCAGTGTGTTCCCAGCTTCCTCCCAGTAAGTCTTCTAAGTTGGTCTCACTGATGACTTCTGTGCGTTTCAGAACAAAACTGCTTTCATTCCTGGATTCTAAACTTTTTCCTGAGTTTTCAGCAGGTATCTCATCTGGTCTTGGCATATGTGCCTCTTGCACCAAGTACTACCACACCATAGTTCTGTAGCTCCTTTACTACAGCTACATTTTCTGCTACAAGCCTTAAGTAACCAAGATGACAAGGGTGTTGCTGATTTGTGTGAATTTGGTGTATGGCTGATGATCTGAACTGACAAGGGCTGTGTTTTCCATCTACTGATTAGCTCTTTCTTGCTATCCTGGCCAAAGATGCAGAAAATGCAAAGAGAAAAGTGATGTCTTTAACATGGTTCCAAAGGAAAACCTTCTCGACCAGTTTACAAGTGAAAACTACATCTGCAGTATATTAACATCAGGATTTGCATAAACAGAGCTATAAATATATTCTGCAGATGCTATCAAAAGTATCCCCATTTCAAAAATATCAGTGGTTTCCAGTTAAGCTGATAGGTTTCCATTAGGAAATGACCTGACCAAATGAAACTAAATGAACTTAAACATTGATAAACCAGTGAGAGTGGTAAATAACCTGGTAAAATGCCTCTTGGAGAAACTTCCTAAAGGGAAGAAGCAGCAGAGTTTATGGGACTGGTCCCCTGACCCATGAGCTACTTGGATGGGCAGATACAGAGCCTGCTCCAAACTGGGAACAGGTCTCTTGGTGTTTAAGCCAGCTGTGACTTTATCGAAGTGTAACTCCCCATGCAGTGTTTGGACAGAAACAAAACTGCCAAAAGCTGGGCCAGGATAGTGCCTTCCTTCCCAGCAGTCCATCCCAAACTGCTTATCACCACCCCCCTGCCAGGAGTAATCACCTTTCCAAACCTTCAATAACAGCGCTCCAGCGAGCCCTCCCTGCCAGCTCCATGGGAAACTTTAAATAGAGGGTTTTTGCTAATCCTTGGGGTTTTTGGGAGAACATGCTGCAAAGGGGAAGATTTCTGTACCACAGCCCACAAGATGACCACAAGATAACCACATCATTGCAGTGTGGGAACAGAAGGGATGGCCATGAGTATTTAGCTATTTAGCAAGATGATTTGCAGGAGAACCAGTCTTCAGCTGGTAAACTTGCAGTGCACAAAATACAAAAGCAATGAACTTGCACTAAAATTGCACTATTTTAAAAGTCTTTGGTGTCTCAGCATAGCATCTAAGTGTCTAACAAGTTGCTGCTGTTTAGAAGAAGTAGAGCAAAAGTCACTGCTTGAAATGCAGTAATGAGCTGACCACAGACACACAAGAGTCCTGTCTGAATGGTATGATTGAAATCTGCTTATCTGAGGATGATCTGGATGTTTCTTGGGACTTGCAAATTCTCATCTGATTTTCTATTTGTAACATAAGCTTAGGGACTAAACTATAATATGAGCACAGATTGATGTCGTTAACTCCTGAATCAATTTTTTAAGAAGTGAAAAAAGCCCACATATTCTTCTTTCTTGAGCTCACTGCTGCTCAGGAATAGGAGCACCATCTGTTTATCAGTCCCTAGGATGATAGTCTTATATTCAATACTGCAGTTCTATTAAGCCTCTGCAATATGCAAATGCCCCAGATATGCACATCTAGATGCCACTTTGTGGCACTGTGCCATTGCAAGAGCTCAGAATCAGACCCAGCATGTTTTGTGCCTTAACTTGCAAAGGGAATGGAAGATTGCCACCCTATCCCTTGTTTTCAAGTTAAGAGCAATTTGCTGCCTTAGAGCATCCAGAGCTCTTCTTGAAAACAGGCTGAGGTATCTGTTGTTGTGGTTCAGATGTGGTTTGAAGGGATATAATGAAGTCTTTTTACATGCAGCACCCTGTGTGTGTAAGTGACCTGTCCCTGACTCAGGTGAACACGGACATCAGCCCCTTTGAAAATCTGATTAGAAATTAAATGTCATTTTTGTTTTATCCTAGCAGATCAAAGTGTGCTTTCAGCGATCCGAAGCAGTGTTAGCACTTACCAATCTCTTTTACATCTGCTGCAGGTGAAAGCAGAACTGCAGCTCCTTGAAGCAATTCAGGCTACAACTGCCTGCTTTTCCTCTTTTATGCTTTGGTGTTTTGATAAGGAGATTTCTGTCTGCCACTGTCAAGTCTGGAGTAGGATTGTGTTTCAAGTAGTTAGCGGATGGGATATCATGCCAGAAGGGACGATGAGATGATCTTGTCCAAGCCCTGGCTACATGGTTCAGAGAACTGTGGGTTGAAGGTGTTCAGCTCAGTAACTCGGGCTGTACCTCGTGCTGCTGCAGTTGTGCCCAGCTGGAATGGAGTGATTCGGAGTGACATAAATGCCCGTTCCCTTACAGGGCAGTACGTCATGTCCACGTTCAAAAGGAACCCTCTGGAGCAGGCCTTCCGAACCCCCAACGCCCACATGACATCCAGCTACTTGATAAACCAGTACTGGATCACAGTCAGCCACAAGGCACCGGCCATTCTCTACGACCTGTACATGAGGCTCACGGGGAGAAAGCCCAGGTAAGAAACGATGCCTTCAGCCTCCTGCACACCCGCCACTGTGGTGGAGAGCAGAGCTCCAACCAGTGATGAGAACTGGCTGCCTCAGCCTGGAGTCCTTGATTGTCTTCCCGTCTCCTTGCCTTGAGAAAAAGAAAGAAAATGCATGGCTGTAGCTAAACATAGCTTAAGGTTCCCACACTTTCCACTACCAGGGGAACTGCACATCTTTTAAACTCAGTTTTACATGTTTCAGACATTCCCAAGGCAGGAAGACTGTCCTCTGTATAGCCAGATCTCCACCACTGCAACTTCCCGATGTGATTGCCCCTCTCTGTCATGACCTTGCATAAGGACTTGAGACTGGCAAGGTTTACAACATTCCAACTAAGAATTAACAATTTTAGCAATTTCCAGCGCTGGCCCAGCCCCCTGGAATCTAGGAAGCAGTTGTTTCTGAAAATTATTAAGTTCTGGGTTTTGTTAGGAGGGCAGCTTCCCATTACAGGTGGTATTTGAGCCTTGGCAGTGTTATGGCAGTGATATTCCTGTCCCATGTGCAAGGAATCCTCATGTAAGTAACATAACTCCAGAAATTGTCCTCCTTTACTCCCTGCCACCACAGAGAAAAATTTATTTGTGCCACGTGAGAACAGCATGCCAGCACTGTGTGGATGTCAGCTGCTCTTGTGCTCCTCTCGTAGTTAAGAAACTGGATTCAGCTGTCTGCAGGGAATTCCCTGGCTGATGTATTGCTCTCATTTCTCCCTGCTGTGGAGGGAAACTGGTCCATAAAAAGACTTCCAGTTATCCAGGAGGGAGGTATTATCTTAGAAATAGAGCTAAACTGAAAATGAGCAGGAAAAGGCTGGAATCTCCAAACTCTGTTGAAATGGGCAGCAGTAAGAAAAAAAGCACTGCCATTACATCTGACATTTCTTTTCATAAAGCTGATTGGCATAAGTAACCAATGGACATTGCCCACAACACTGTACTTAAATGTCAAACAGACCTCAGCATGATCTTCTGAACTTTAAGGTTTGCAACTTGAGCAAACACAGCCCAGCAATGAAATTGTGAGTTCACCAAGTCTGGTGGGTTTTTTTAGTACAATTCCTGTTTTCTTTTTATGCTCTACTTTAGCTCATCCAGATATTGCTGGAATGTGGTAGAAAGCATAGTAGCAGCATATTCCTTCTTCTTTTCCCAGCAAACTAAATATCGGACCTTTGTGGTGTAAGGACAGTAAACCATATCAAATAAAAACAGTTGACTGAGTCACTGAACCTGTTTTAAAGTTTCCCTGTAGTTTTTCCCTCTGCTTCAAACAGAGCACCTAGGCTTAACTTTCTTCCCACTTGTCACTTCCATCCATTGAAGTATAAGCCATCTTCATGGCAGTTTCTGGAATTCTTCCCGTGACCCTATGCCAGATTTGCAAGCAGAAAGGAGAGATGTCTTTGCTAGGACCAGGACTCGGGCTTCGGTTCTCTCCTGTGTCCATACTCAACTCATCGTAAGGTGATGGGTTATCATATGGAATAGGTTATCTGGGAGCTGATTATGGTTTTTTAAGTCTCCTGTATATTCAGGACCAGCTGGTGACCTTCACTAATTTGAATTACAGGGTAGTTCAGAGGAACTGGGCTGTAGTTCCTCCTGTAATTATCACATGCTGTACCCTGTCTACCAAAGGGTAGGTACAAGAGGCATCTCCTCCATTTTTAGGCTTCTATATACAGCCTCTCCTGAGAAGCTTATTTTAGATGTAACCTTATTTCACATAAATTGCCAGATGTTGAGCAAAACTGCCCTAAATAGCTTACTGTGGGTGCTGCACAACCATCCATAACTTAGAGCATAATGTGGTTTATAACATTAGTAGTCTTCTGGGAAAATCTGTCACACCTGAGAATCTGCTCATGCAAGGCTCTGTAGGGGAGAAAATAAAGAAATCATTGCTGTAAACAGTTTTATAGAGGCCAAGATGCATTTCTGAAGTGTAACTTCTTAAGGGTATAGTGACAGCTAATACTTGCTTTATTGCTTTCAGTTCCTCCACAGTGGAGACTTTCTGTCAGAAACCTTTGCCTCTCACAGAGGCTGCAGAAAAGCATGTTTCTACTTGGTTGGTGTTTTCCAGTAGACGTTTCCTTCCTCCAAATTAGCCAATGTTTTCAATATTGAAGTCAGATCATATATTGATTCACAATATTTGAGCTCAGGCTGTTAACATGAAACAAGGTTGTCATAGGTACTTCTTTTCTCTATTTGAGCCTTACTTTTGGCCGCCCAGATATGTTGCTTTGGTTAGATTTACAGATAGAGCTTACCCTGCTCACATGGACAGCAGGCCATGGGGGCAGCCTATTTTCAAAACACAAGTGGGGAAACACTGTTGATTCTCTTCTCAATTTTTCTGCCATATTCCACTATTCCTAAAGTCTTTAAAGATATTCATGGCTTTTGGGGCACCAGTTTGAGGGGCAACTTCAGATCTTTGCAATCTAGCCGTACATTATGCTTCCCAAGTTCCTGAAAGGTGCTGAAATATTCTCAGAGCTTTGCCCCATAGTTCTTGCCTACACAGGCACAATCAGGAAGATTCATCTGAAATAATTTTAGAGTAATTTAGATAAACTGCATTCAATCAATGTGCACATAGTTGTTGAGAGTGAAGGTTCCTTTAATCTGATGGTGTGCTTTGCTTCTAAAGTAAAGGCGCTTTGAGTAGGAGTGCCTGTGTAAGGTCGTAGAGCTCTTTCAGATGGCTTTGGGAGGGCTGCACAGTTCTCCTCTGAACTGATGGGACTCATTGTGTCTGTCTCTGCTGCTCTCGGTGCTGATCGCCGTGGCAGTGCCGTCTGCGTGGGGACAGCCCGGCCTGGCACCGTCGGCTCCCTGACTGCCGCCTTGTATTTGTCACAGCAACTGTGCTGCCCTCTGGGCAGCTCGAAATTCCTCATGAAAACAGCTCTGTTTTCCTTCCTGAAATCAGCCTTTTAGTGCTTTCTCTCGCCCTTGCCCAGTCTGAGAGGACAGGGCGTTCTCTCAAAGTTGACCAAGCGCCGTACATCACACGTCAGAACAACTGCCAGAGGCCTTTTGTACTTGTGACCACTGGGAAAACTGTAAAATAATCCTGCAAGGTAGGACAGCATTACTGCCATCCCCTTCTATAGAAAACATTAATATAATAATAAAAGGCCAAGACACATGAGAGACCTGAACCTACATTTCCAGAGTCCCTGAAGCAAGACAAGAATGACATGGCCCTGTTGGAGTGGGTCCAGAGCAAGGCCATAAAGATGATCAGGGGGCTGGAGCATCTTTCCTGTGAGGACAGGTTGAGAGAACCAGGACTTTTCAGCCTGGGCAAGAGAAGGCTCCAGGGAGACCTTCTAGCAGGTTTTCAGTACTTAAAGGGGACTGACAGGAAAGATGTGGAGAGACTCTTTATCATGGAGTGTAATCACAGGATGAGGGGTAATGGTTTTAAACTGAAAGTAGATTTAGATTAGATACTAGAAGGAAGTTTTTTCCTGGGACGGTGGTAAGACACTGGAACGTGTTGCCCAGAGAAGCTGTGGCTGCCCCATCCCTGGCAGTGTCCAAGGCCAGGTTGGAGGGGGCTCTGAGTAACCTGGGATAGTGGAAGGTGTCCCTGCCCATGGCAGGGGGTTGGAACAAGATGATTTTTAGGGTCCCTTCCAACCCAAACCATTGTGTGATTCTCTGATTGTATCTGAAAACTAAAGTTGAGCAGTGGACTTCTGAGCTTGTCCATGCCGCAGATGTAGTCACCTCTGTACTGGAGCTAACTCCAAAAATCAGAACCTTGCTTCAGCAGACAACCCAGGCTTGGGAACAGAAGACAACTTGTGGAGAAGCATCCACCTTGGGAGGCAAGCAATACATCTTTGTGGGTTTGCAGTCTGCTGTGCAGGCTTCATCCTAGTCCAGATGGGCTCTTCACTCCACATGTGGTACAGGAGGTAGATGAGGCTTCCAACCCCTGTTTAGGCCAGACCAGTACGTCAGACACAAGTGGAAAACATGTGTTTGCACCCATGTTCGAGCCGTCAGTAAAAGCTGGGCAGCATTTGGCTCTGGACCTCCGCTGGAGCAGTTCAGACTTGCTGAGCCCATTCTCAGCCTAGTGAGCAGCAGTGCAGTGCTCCTGAGGAACTGCAGTGGTTATTCGTCTGTTGGTGAAAACAGTGACAGATCAGACCAACAGCTCTGCATCAGGTCAGACTTCATGTTCACCCTGACCCTCCTCCTCTGTTTCAGAATGATGAAAATTATCAATCGACTGCACAAGTCTATGACTCTCCTGCAATATTTCTCCACCCAGTCCTGGAATTGGTCTTCAGATAATATGAATATGTTAATGAGTCACCTTAACACAGAGGACAAAAAGGTAAGTGTGTCCTGAATATGGATTGCTAATCTCCAATTCTGTTCATCTGCAGCAGTTGTTTTTAGTATATTGTTGAGCTTTTGAATGACATCCAGATGACTGGAATTTACTTTAACCTGAAATAATTTATTTCCTCCTTTTTTTATTAAATAACTTATCAGGAACTTTCCATTTATTACAAGAAAGTGTTTTCTCCTGAAGTGTGAGACAGGTTAATCACTGAAGTCTTTCCAGTTAACATGGCAGCTGTGGTGGGTGATCTAGATGGAAATTACTTGAAAGGTTTTGACATTTTCATCCACATTGGTTTTAAAGGGCACTGCATAGGGCAATGTAGTTAACACAGTGCCTTACTTTGAACAATACAAAAAAGTTCCTTTTTTATTGAGGTCCCTGAAGAGTAATTAATTTGCAGCATGTTGTAGTCTTTATATGTTTGAAATACTACTCCTTAAGAGTGGGATTTTAACTGGAAGAGTAGATTTGTGATGAGCTTGAAGCACCTTTGGTCAGCATCTCCTTGCAAAGCGGTACTTAAATATTCACACCAGCTGGTCTCACTCACTCACATCAGGAAATTCTTGCACAGACTCCCAGTAGTAGAATCCAGAGTTTTCTTCCCTAGTCTGCAGAGGGAGTGCATGAAGCAAATTCTGATTTCTCAGGGCAGTGGCACTGCTCTGAGTACAGCAGGTATAGAGGGACCCTAAATAGTAGGAAAGGAACTAGTTGTGCTTGGGAGCATTGGAACTAGATGATCTTTAAGGCCCCTTCCAAACCAGCCCATTCTGTGATTCTATGAAAACCTCTTTGTCTTTACAAAGCCTTCCTTTGCTCTAATAAAAAAACAACTGCATGAGAGCTTGCAAACAATTTGTCCAGGAAAAGCATCTGAAGTTGAGCTCTGCAATGATATTTTTTGTATGCCCAACACCAGAGTGACCCATTACCTTGACTTCTGTTGATTTAGCTGCCAAAAGAGAATGCAGCGCAGCAGAAAGTAACACCGATGCTGAGGCACCTGTTGACTCAATGTCCACTTAATTTATTTCCACATAATTCTAGTGACACATAAAAACTACATGGAGGTTTTCATATTGAGTGGAATACCATTTTGCTTCCATGATTTTTTGTGTGAGTGTGTGTGTGTACAGACACATGTATTTATGGATAAACTGCCACCTGAAAGATAAACATCTCAATTTTCTGCCAGCTAACACCACATTTCTGCTTGCTTTGCCCAAATTCCCATTTGAGTAAGACATGAATCCACAGCTGTGGAATACAGTGCTCTTCTTGGGAACTTGGTGGCTTTGAGAATTTGAGGGAGAGGGCCTTGTCAGGAGCAGAGGTCAGTGAAGAATCGATGCTTAAAGCGAACTGGTTTTGAACTGTGGTGTTTAACTTCTGCTCTCTGTCTTTAAATCCCAGTTGTACAACTTTGATGTTCGTCAGCTGCACTGGTCAGAATACATTGAGAGCTACTGCATAGGGGCTAAGAAGTACTTGCTAAATGAGGACATGGCTGGAATTCCAGCAGCAAAGCAGCATTTACGGAAGTAAGTCCTACCCAGTGACAAGGACAAGACCTCCTGGCTACCTTGAATGGCGTTTGAAGAAAATAATTCTAGTTACATTGCACTAATTATTACTATTGAATAGTATGGAGATAAAGAGCTTTATTTCTTATGGCAGCAGTTTGCCAGTATTTACAAACAGAAAGTCATAGAATAGTTTGCCACAGCAAGGAATCCTAAACAAGTTCATCATTCATGGATCATTTTCAGAAGATTTATAAGAACCTCCAGTAACAGACTTCTAACTGCCTGTTAGCCCAAATAGGCAGTGTGGTATAGAGCAGTAATAAAGTTTACCTTTTCAAAAAAAAAAAAAAAGAGACTCTTGCAAAAATTGAACCAGTCTCAAGGTCTTTAGGTATGAAGCTTTTTTCCCTTGGTTAAAGCACTGGTAAAGTGAGACTCAGAGAACTGAAGAAACTTCTTTTGCTTGACAGAAAGAGGACAAAATTATCAGCATCTTAAAAACTCAATGATACCATTGAAACAGATGCTGTAAACTGCTCCCCCTCCCAAAAAACAATCCCAGTACTGCAGAGTTATGATGACATTTATGATTATTGAGTAATTTCATAACACTAAAGCCAAGATTTCACCCAAATAAGAGAACCTTATTCACCGGCTCCTGTGAGGGTCCTCCAGCCTGACACCAATCCTGCAAAGTAAAAACCAGCTAACATAACAACCAAAGCAGAAAGTATTAGACATAGACTGTCATAAAGAAAAACCTCTCAATAGGTTTGTTCTGGTTTGACATGACAGAACACAGAACAAGAACAAAACTCCAGTACAGGTGGTTCCACCATCCCATTGACTATTCACTACTCCCTGACTTCAGCACAGTCCTTGGCAGGGCAGCAGGGACATCTTTGGCACAGTGTCTTCCTAAAACAGCAAAGATTAGAAGTTGTAAATAGGGTTTCTTACAAAGTTACCTGTAGGAAATGAAGCAAGCTGTCAAGCTTCCCGTTGCTTCTGTCTCTCTCCCTAAGGTGCCTCTTTCTCTCCCCCAGGCTGAGGAACATCCGATACGCGTTCAACACCACCCTCCTCGTCATCATCTGGCGCATCTTCATCGCCAGGTCACAGATGGCTCGGAACATCTGGTACTTTGTGGTGAGCCTCTGCTACAAGTTCCTTTCCTACTTCAGGGCATCCAGCACCCTCCGGCACTGAAGCCACCCATCAGCAACCAGCCCCTTCCAGAAGGACCTCCATCTCCTCTGATCAGCAACTGTGGGCATCGGGGTCTGACAGTAGCAGAAAATCCCACTCCCTCCAACAGCAGCTGGCATTTGTTGTGCGCCGTTATATGTTCACCTTTTTAATTTAACTAATGCTTTAATACACGGTGGTCTTTCTTCCATAGGACCAGGCCAATTTTTAAAGCCATAACTGAAGCTTTAGGAACAGGTCAAGCTGGAACCCTTCATCTAGAGTCTGATGTGCAAGAGTAAGGATTAACCAAAGTCATTGTCTTCCCATGTACTACCACCTAGGCTATCTTAATCCCATCTTCTTCCTCGAAGGAGGCAGATCTAAAGCATAGAACCTTGGCAGAAAAGGATGCCATCAGAGAAGACCCAGCCAAGGAAATTATCCTGTAAGAGGTCTTCCTAAAAAGGAGGCTGTTCCATCATTCTCATTCAGTAAAATGGTACCTTATTGAAAAAAAACAAGATTTCACTTTTCAGTTTTTCAAAACTTAGAGGGGGAAAAAGATGAGTTACACTGGGCCAGTGAAAACACAGAATAGTTTTCAGGTCTTGTCTTAACGTTGCTACTGAGGACTGATGCTTTCAAGCCATAACTGAAGACACAGAATTCATGCACCTGTGTTAACTCTACTCACTCACAAGCTGCTTTCTTACAGAGAGGTCTTTCTTTCTCTCTGGTTAAGGTTTCGGTCTGTTAAAAAATCCTGGTCTTGCATTTATCACATTTGCTCGGAACAGTTTCGGGGTCTTGAAAAACGCTGTATTAACTCTGAGGACGAAGAGGAGACTTCTTAAAAGACTGAAGAATTCAGAAATTCTTTACTGTTTTTGAGGAACAGGTCTTTCTTCCCCCTGGATTTGTCTGCAGAAGACCTTTCTCCCTGTAACTCAAAACCAGCCTGATACTGTGCTTCACGCTTTCATTACAGCTAAATCACTTTGCTGTTGGTCACTGGCAAAGAAAGTGTAAAGACACACATGGAGGAAACACCATTGGGCCAATTCTGCTGCCACTCTTGTCAGTAGGCATTAAAAAGTCTGAAACTTGGTTTTGTTGAGAATAAGTTCACTGTTGGACTCAGTGATCTTAAAGGTCCAACCTAAACAACCCTGTTATTCTATGACTTCTCTGTAAAAACAGTCCTCCGCTGTGAAGCTGAACCCAAGGACCTTCCTAACGCTTGTGGCTATTTGGAGATACTTGTTTCATGCAGTGAAGTAGGAACTCCTGTGGGGGCAGAGAGAGAGAGCTTTCTTCAAAGTACCTGGTGCAACAACAGCCTTAGTGCAACAGCCACAAATCTATCATGCTGTCAGATTTTCAGAGCCAAATCTAATACTGAGATATTTTGTATTCAGCTAACACGGAATAAGCACTCTAAGATCAGACTTCAAAGCATCTAGTTTTTGAAACTCCAGTCTTGTGTGGTGCTGGCTGTCTGAAAAAGTAATGCTACATCACAGCAAAGTGACACAGTTGCTCTTTTGCTAGCTGAGAATAGCAGAGTATTCACAAAGTTGGCATTCTTCAAAAATTATGCTTGTTTTTGGCAGTAAAGGCAAGAGCGAGTTGGGATGACAGTATATTTATACTTTAGGCCTTCAAGCTAGTTCAAAAGTCTTTCTAAAGGTGCAAGAAATTTATCTTCCCCAGAGATCTAGTGTCAAGCAATTCCCAAATGATATGTGCAGCAGAAACACAGTGTTCAGAATGGCAGGGCTCTGGCATGGCCTACCACAGACCTCTGTGTTTTTCACACATTACTTCTGATCTGTGATTAATTAGATCAAGCACCCAGTTTACAAAGATGCAGATTTCTTAAGCTCTTGCCTTGAAAATGGACTTTCAAAAGGAAACTGGTGCTGGTTTTTAGCTGTGTGTTTTCCAGCTGCAAAAAGCTGGCAGGACATGCTGTGCAAGGTGTCACTGCGTGGGAAACCTGGAGCTGTGGGTTCATGTGCTGGGGACCAGACATTTCATGTCCAGTGCTGCCACAGCAGTGTCAGTGAAGGTTAGTGGCATAATACTTTACTACCCTGGTGGGGCTGAGGCAGGTTGCTGTAGGGATTCCTCCAGAAAGGCTGAATTCCCTCAGGTACATAATCGGGTGATCAGGCACCTTGCAGTCTCCTTATCCAACAGGCTAAAAAAACAAAGCAAACCAAAACTGTAGATGACTTTGAAACAAACTTCAATTCAAAAATTAGGAAATAAATTTTAACTTGTATCCTGAAAGGCTTTATAAGAGTGCCTGCCTTATGTACAGAGAGAAGCAAGTCTTATGACAGACAAAAACTTGGGTGCCAGAGAAAAGTCAAAGGTGCAAACCTTGCTATACCTGCATCAGTCAGCTCTGCTAAGAGTGAAGTGTCCCACCTTCCCTTCGCCTTCCCTGGTCATGCCATCCATTCCTCACAATATGCCTGTAGGCATTCCCAGCTGTTTGCACAGGCTGTATTGTCCCAGCAAGTCTCAGGTGTATCTTTGCTCACCTGAGCATATCCGGACCTGAACACGCAAAAAAGATGCTTCAGGCTTCACTCAGAACAGTGGTGGTGTGATATTTTAGGGCTCTTCAGCATTTTGCTGAGGGTAACAGCCACAGCAAAACTACTTCTCAGCCCTGAAAAAAACCAGCAGGAGCTGCTTGGACTGTTGGAAAAACATAGCTGTTGCAGATGGTGTTTGCTCTTCTGGAGACCTTTGACAGCCCACACAGCACTGCCAGCAGCTGGCTCCAGAGCTCTGGCCTTGCCTGGGGCGGATCAAGCTGTTAGCTTGTCTAACACAGACATAACATGCAGGGAAACTTGAATCTCTAATCCATTTTCTTGTGGCTTGAGATGTTTTCAGGTGATTGAACCACAGAAGTATTTCAGAAAACCTCAGTGGAGGGGCTGACGTGTGACGATGGCCTCCGGGTGCCAGTCGTGACTGTCATCACAGAGAGCTGGGCCTGGCACAAGAACTTGTTCTCACCCCAAGCAGTGACTTACCTTTGATGGTTTACTTTGTGCTCCTCAGTGGATTTGTGTGTGTGCTCTGAGGAAACCCAGGTCTTGGGGAAAACACCTAAAAGAAAACACCGAGTGACAGACACTTCTTTCCTTCCTTCTCTGCTCTCTTGCTCTTTCACATAAACTCACAAGCCTTTGACAAAAGAAAAGCCAAATGCAGCTGCTACTCAGTTAAATCAGAGATCCGTGGTGACAAATTATTGCAAAAAACTTAGGAGTGGACATTGCTCATGGCTGAAGGCTGGAGCTTCTAATATCTGTGAGGAGGTCTCAAGCCTTGTTCTTTGTTTTTCCTTTGGTAGCATGGTCAGTGCTGTGGGGAGGAGAGAGGAATACGAGGAGCATTGCTAGGCACAGAGCATCCAGCTCAACAAGGCAAGGGACGCTCAAGAGATCAGAGAACTGTGAGCTGCCAAACTCAGAGGGCTCTCCCCCAAGGAGTGGGGAAGAAAGAGATCTATCAGCATTTTGACACCAGTTCAGTTTCTTGGGATCGAACATCCAGACTAAAAGGCTCCTCTGTCCTTTGCCCAGCTGCCTACAGGCAGCATAAAGAACAGTGGTGGCAGTCACAAAAGAAAATACCTGCCACAAGGCAGTAGGATGGGATTATTTGCTTGTACCCCCTGAACTTGCAGTGATTTTACCCTCTCACAGTGTCAGAAGCCTGTAGAAATAACGCAGGGTGCTGCAGAACCTGATGTGCTCATGTTTTGTTAATGCTCTGCACACACACTGGTCCGTGAGCCACAGCTGGGAACTGCTGTGCCAGAGCAGTGAAACGCTGAATATCATTTCACTGTCAAACACCGATGGGCAGAACCTTGCAATTAACAAGTATCTTTTTAATTATATTAACATTTCAAAAAAACCCCCACAACAAATCCCTAAAAAATTAATCCACGCTTAAACTGCCTTCTGACTGACAACCAAAATTCCAGCATGTCTCTTGCAAAAAAGAATAAAATTCCTCACCCCTCCACACTCTTCTATGCTAATAACTTTGTTAAGAAAATACAATTCATTCTTGGTAGAGATGTGGGGTAACAGACATACTGGTATATTACAGATTGTTGGCCCATTTCCCACCTCCTCGAGAAATTTGTTCTTTTATGTTTTCTGAGACAACATCACTGTATATGGCTGTGTGTATAGCTGCATCTTTCAGCACCGGACAACATACAGAGATGGAAGAGGTCGTGCAGCTCGTACTGGAATGCCAGGCTGTGCTTGTTTGGTGTGCACTGTTCCACTTCAGTTGCAGACAAAGTGATTAAAACGTTCCCCAGTTTCCCGTGTAAAGGAAACCCGACCTGTAGTACTATTAAACAGTTCATTACCATGAATAAGCAACTGGGAAAAGCGGGAGGGGGGGCATCCTTTTGTTTGTAAATAAGCTACAGCTTCATGGTCAAAAGCATGCTGTTGCTCTTCCAGCGCTGACGTCCTACCGCTGAAAGCAAGGATGAACTTTTAGTACAATTGGATCCTTTATTCTAGCACAGAGTAAACAACATACTGTACATTCCCCAGAAGCCAAGTGGTGAATATCCCATTACATGGTGCTAAATATCAGTATAAAGGTGGTACAGACTTGCTTAGTAGAATTAAAATCCAAAAAAGAAAATATATATTTGGGGAATCGTTAAAGACGTACTATCCCACTTTTCTCTATTGCTTAAAAGCCAACTACGAAATGAGTTGTTTTTTTCAGATTAACAAGAAACCGCTTACAACAGGTTTCTTGTCCTTACACAATCTTGGCAGACCCCAGTTTATAGTAAAATATGTACTCTCCCACTGTCCAAAGTTTCTACGGTTCTATCTGCTATTTCTGTTCTCTTGTTAGCTATGAGACAACTTACTGTTGGAAATCTTAATTACAAAGTTTCTAATGTTAAGCCGTAATCTTTTGAGCTCTCAAATCAGATAAAATGATGGAATCACAGATTATGTGAACCTCAGCCATAAAATTGTTAATATGATGTTTATGTTATTTGAAACATTTAATAAAACAAAATATTTTAAAACTACGGTCACTCCGCGTTTCTCAAGTCGCTGAAGGAGGTGGTCATTGCAGTTGAGCAGAGGCTGCGTCTGTTCACATCTGTCGGTAGAACAGCAGCCCCACCTAGAGGCACCACAAGCAAGGAGAGGGGAAACCTCACATTTTAAAAGCTGAGACAGTGAGACTTTAACCCGGTCTGACCTGGAAGTGCCCCTGAGTGTCCTGCGAGAGTGACAGGACAGGTCAGCAGCAAAGACAAACTGGGAGTAACCCAGCCAACCTCCCTAACAACACACCATTTGTACCTGTGTCTATTACCCAAAACTCTTGGTTTTAGAAGGTAAGGACTCTAATTTACACTTGGTGTTAACACATAATGCTCTTCTGGCATAAAGAGCTTTTTAAGTCCAGAGAAATATGGTCTGATTTTATTTCATGGACTCGGAGAATGGCCTGGATTGGAAGGGACCTTAAAGATCATCTCATTGCAAACCCCCTGCCCAGCAGGGACACCTTCCACTATCCCAGGTTGCTCAGAGCCCCATCCAACCTGGCCTTGGACACTTCCAGGGATGGGGTGTCCACAGCTGATGCAAAAGAAGGGATAAGGAGAGGAAGAAGAAGGGAGCTGCCCCAGTTTGCACCAAAGGACTCCAGATAAAACGAGTGACTGTCTCAACCTTTGCAGGAGCTTCCTGCCGCTGCTGCGGCCCCCACAACCTCATTCCAGCCTTGCCTGATGGAACTGAGGATAGCAAACAAAATCTGGCCCATGCTGTCCAGATTAGACAGAAATAGTTTTTCATTCTTTTTTTTCAAGTTCACAGCACTCTTAGTGGCATTTGGTATTGGCTTTGTACTGATGCTCTTCCATCAGAAGAGCGTTTTGCCAGGCTTGCTCTAGGCTGTGTTAGATTTACACTACGTGTCCTAGTGCAATAAGAAAAGAGAAGGATGTTGAGGGCTTTTTGCTTGTTTTTAGAGAACAGAGGATTAAGCCCTTTCAGCCCTACCAGTTTCAAAAATTAAGGACAGAGACCACACCTCATGACTCTGGTTTTCTGTAATAGTAGATAATGTCTAGTAATCATCTCTCACTTCCTTGCAATATAGCAGACTTTAATGAGAGGAAAAGACACAGCATTATCATGAGCCTTTCCTTAATGAAAATTATTTCAAATCCTGAAACCCAGGGCATACATCAAAGACATAATTTTCATTTTGTTAGCAAATCTTTTCTTAAAATACCATTTTCCGTTTTCTATATGTAAATGTGATCTTCAGGGAGGAAAAAAAATCAATTTTCCATTAAGATGCATCAATGAATTAAAGCCATCAGCAAGAGAATTCAAATTCTTTCTGAAGAACAGACTTAAAGGTCAACCTGCAGACTTTAAACCTTTCCTTTTGACATTCTGATTGCACAGTATTATCAAGCCAAATAATCAATTAAATAAACTAGGGAAATTGCATTACTATTCATTTTTTAAGGGAAGCAAAAACAGGGAGGAGGAAAATGATGTCATGTAGGACAAGCGGTCCTTAGTTGATACACCACAGGTTACGTGATAGAATGAGCCCCAGGTCTCAAGAGAAGGGATCCCAGCTGATCTTCAGTTTTCCCCATGTCCCTCAGCTAAGGACAACCAGAAGTTACTGGTGTTCATCAAGAACTGACCCCACAGGTCCCACTTCACAACTGCCTGGATCGGGATTATTTGACTCTGAGCTGTGCTGTGGCCCAAGTGATCAATGAGATTTCTGGACTCCAGCACTCACACCCCACCTATGGAATGGGATACTGTAGCAAAGGAAGCTGAATTAACCCATATCCCATCCAGAGCTGAGAGGGGCACACATTCATCCACTTCTCTTGCCAGAAGTGCCCTGATGATACAACTCCTGCAGCTCCCTGCACTGCAGTCTCAGAGGTGACTTGCTCCCCCAAGGAAAGGGCACACACTACAATGCCAACCATGTGAGCTCCACCCAGACCCAGATGTAAAAGCCACATCTGCTGCAGGAGTGAAACATAATTAATTGGACTGATTGGGTACAGAAACTGGCTGGAGGAACCAGTGCTGGTGACAATGCCAGCAAAAATAGCGAAAATGCTTGTAAACAGAGGTCGTACCTGTATTTAGATCAGTAAACAGGCAAGATTTGAGGCACACAAAGATGAATGTTTTGCTAGTTATATGCAAGTCCTTCACCACTGTTTCTGACAGTGTTTGCTGTACTGAAAAGCCCCCAAAAGATCAGGCAAGTACCCCAGTGCCTCTGCCACTTATATTTTGACAGAAGTAATAGTGTGACACAGTCTTGCAGAGAAAGGAAGGTGAATTTAAATGTACCTTACTCTTTGCCTCAGGGTTTTAAAATCAAGGCATCTTGGAACTTGAGGACCTAAAGAAAAATTTACAATTATAGACAGTAAAAACTAGAGTTTGTAATTGTAGAGTAATAAATAAAATCTGGCTACTTGGAAGTGTGAACTGCAGTAACTTATCCAACAATAACTATGTTTATGCAACACCGAGTTCAAGGGGAAATTGAGTTAGTCCTGTCTTCACAATCCATGAATATTGGATCATTTTAGCACATTTTGTTACTCCCCTCCCAGCAGAGGCTGATGTGACAATTGGTCTGGGAAAAGAAAAATGTCAGATGCCTGTGGAGGTCTCTAGAAAGTCTGCTACCTCCTAACGCCTCTGGGGAAACCTTGTTGATAAATAAAGGGCTGCCACATAGGATATGCAAAAAAATAAATACTAAGAAAGACTAAGTCAGGAAGGGCAGATTCAGCAGGGAACAGACTAGTAAGGTAAAGTAGCTTGAAAAGACAAGTGAGGCTCAAGTCAGGGATTTGGCACTCTGCAGGTCAGGAGAACAATTACCCTAAAGCTGGGCCCAATATGATAAATTAGAAAGTAAAGAGAAATCAACCCTAATTTTTCATCTGCTCTAGTGAAAGAAGGCAGATATACACAGCCATGTTACTTGTGACGCACAGTTCCTTTTATCATTAGAGTCAAGTAACACAAATTGACTTCATGCCAGTTTATGACCCCATCAGGACAACAGACCTTTCATTAGCTGTGACTCTTGTGAGAAGGTGTCCTAAACAGAACCCTTGAAGTTCTGGGGTTTGCAGTGATAAGTAATGACTAGTGTGGGAAGCCACCCACCCACAGCACCTCCACACATAGTTTATCTGCTGATGCTTCACATGAGCCACCCCAAGTCTGGCAGACAGCAAAGCAAAGCCCTGCTCCCACAGAGGTTAATTAGGAAAGCACAGTCCCCATGGCAGACAGGGCCACCCCACTGTGTGATTCTGGCTGTACCACCTCGTGCTAAAAGAGCCCTCAACCCCCTGGCAGGATGTCCTAGTCTTGGCTTGGCACAGCACTAACCCAAACATAATGCTTTCACATGAAAGACAACCCATTTGTAAGGAAGCCAGAGGACAAGGACAATTTGTAATTCTATGCATAATTATGTTGCAAACACATCTGAACAACTCCTCCCAGAACTGCTGGGGAACTCGGATGTGGTACTCCATCCAAGCTGACTGAGGGAGGGAAAGGGAGACAGAAAGATTCTCCTTCAGGCCCAGATTCCTTTCTACCCTGCAGTGCCACCAAGAAGGACCAGAAAAAGAGGCATTCTCCAGACCCCTGGATCTACTTCTGGAGCCCCTCCAGCCATCACCCTCTTTGACTTTCTAGGGTCTTGGAAAGCCAGCTGCCCACCTCAGCAGCACGAATGTGGAACTCCAGGGAGCTGTGCAGGATGTGCAACACATTTTATTTATGCCCCTTCTCCCCATCACCAAACTGTGGTCTGGGAAGTAGTCAAGGTGCCATGTCCCAAATACCACAGTTCAGGGGCACAAAGGCACTCAAAGCTACTCATCACATTGCAAGAGTGACTTTCCATAGATGTGGCTGCATCCTCTGAGAGGGAGCTCCTCAGATAAGCCTCAGAAGCCAGTTTGAGGGCCTAGCAGACATCCACATGGAGAAGCAACCAGATAGGCAGCAGCAGCAGCACTAGAGAAAATTACATCTATTTGTATCTAGTTTGACAAGTTGGTCAAATGTCTGCTTCTGGGTCACCTGAGACACCTATTCCCAGTATTCTGCCCTGAAAAATACATTCTAATCTTGCATTGGTTTTGTATTTTTTGGGGTTTTGATTTAGATTTTTAATTACATTGCCATGGAAAAAGATGTCAGAGGCTTAAAATTGTTCCTTCGGTGTGAGGGAAAAATTTGCTTGTGTATCATAAATCCAGTCAGATTTTTATACCGTGAGAATTAACAAACCCTGATGAAGCTGAGTTTCGTGATACAAGCTGAGCCATGATGCAACGCTACCTGCAAAAGGATTTTGTGTCCTGTTTATCTACCACTCCACTGATCTTCATAGCAAGGCCCGTGACAATATGTTGCAAATAAGATGAAAACCAAGCACAGCAGTTAGCTGCAGCTCAGTTCAGGTTCCCCTGACTCCCCAGGCACTTGTAGTCACCTTTTCAGATTTTTGTTTCCCCTCCTTCCACCACACTCTCTTTCCAGCTTGGTCACACACTCTCAGTGAGCCACTGCAAGGTCTCCTTACCTCGGCTCCCCTCCTGGGGCTGTGCAGCTCATTACTTCCACCTCAGCACTGAGCCTGAGCATGTCTGTACTGAATTATTTCCAAGGTCTTCAGGGCATTCTTCCCAATCCATCAAGGTCATTCCGATTCCAATCATGCCCTCTTATGTTTCGGCTCTGGCTGCCAGCTTGATGTCATCTACAACACTGAAAAGAACACACCGTACTCAACATTTGGATCATGATTTAAACTCCAAGGGAGTGACAGATCTTCTCCTTTCCCCACACCACTCCTTTCTTTCCCTCATCCTCCCCATTTTACCCTCACATCCATCATGGGGAAGCTGCTCCTGACAGCCAACGCTGTGTCCCAAGCACAAACCCTTGCTCTTCCACAGGAGAGGATGGTGCTCTCCAAAGCCACTTGAGGGTGCAAGCAGCCCCCACACTTCTGCTGATGGATCCCTCCCAGCCTTCCTAATTTTATAACCACACAAGGGGAAGGAGAGGGAGGTCAAAACAAGGGAGCAAAACCATGGTAAGGGAAGTCGTGTCTTTTTCTGGGGAAATGAAGTGGGATGCAGCAGAGAACGGTGAGAGTGGTCCGAGTCACTGTGCTGGTTTTGGCTGGGGTGCAGTTCATTTTCTTCACAGTGGCTACCATGGGGCTGTGTTTTGGGTTTGTGCTGAGCACGGGGGTGATAATACAGAGATGGTTTTGTTATGGCTGAGCAGGGCTGACACAGAGCCAGGGCCTTTTATGCTTTTTGTACTGCCACACTGGCAAGGAGGGCGGGGGTGAATGGGAGGTTGGAAGGAGACACAGCTGGGACAGGTGACCCCACCTGACCAAAGGGATATTCCAGACCACATGGCACCACGTATATAACATGGGGCTAAGAAGAAGGAAGGGGAGGTGTTTGAAGTGTTGGTGTTTGTCTTCCCGTCACTGTTACACATGATGGAGCTCTGATCTCCCGGATGGCTGAACACCTGCCTGCCCATGGGAAGCAGTGAACCAACTCCTTGTCTTGCTTGCCTTGTGTGCATTGCTTTTCCTTTCCCTATTAAACTGTGCCTTTATCTCAACCCAGGAGTTTTCTGGCTTTAAAACCTTCCCTTTCTCTCCCCGATCCCTCTGCCGTGGGAGTGAGGGAGCGGCTGTGAGGGGCTTGGCTGCTGGCTGGGGTGACACCAGGACGGTCGTGTTCTGGGGTGGGGATGACACTGAACCCAGGAGATGTGACACTGGCCTTTGGCCCCTCCACTGTGGGGCTCCCTGAGCCTCCTGATCCAGCTGTGGGTGGTGCTGGAGATGAGCAGTGCAGGGGTGGGAGGGGACACCGCGGGCAGTACCGGAGGAGGTGCGGAAACTTTTCTCTCCTGAGGAAAGGGGCGGGTTGAGGAAGCCCTACCAGATCCATCTGCAGCCACAACACTAAGGGATGTGCAGATGGACACACACTGACTGCCAGGTTCAGGTCACCAGAGGGAAAAGCCAGCAGAGAGGAGGAACTGGAAGGCACAGAAAATTAAGCTGCACAACCTCGCGCTGCACAACCAACAGCTACACAGCATCTGAGCACTTCTCCCACCTTCATAAGGACCTGACCCCAGGAATGACCCCAAAAAACCCATAAGAGGGCTTCTCCCTCCCCAGTCAGCCCCAGCCTGTGCCAGACCTCTGCTCTGCTCGCCCTGCTCCACCTCCAGACTCACCTGGTGATCCCTGCCTGGCAGATCTGCTCGGGAAGCATGTGGCACATCTTCTCCATGCAGAGAACAGGGAGCACAGCACTCACTTTCCTAGGAAACATCCCCTTAGGGAGAGAGGTTGTACCCACCACACACGGGCCCTCCATTTGTGGAGCTCTATACAGGCACTTACAGCCATCCCAGGGAAAAAAACTGGGTTGTCCCACATCCGTGGAAGGTAAGAGTCAAAAAATATGCTTAAATGGCATCAGAAATAAGGTCAAAACCTTTCCCAAGTATGTGTTTTGAATCATGCCTAAAACGTACTTTTTTTTCCTTTTAATATCCTAAAACATATGTACATTTGAGTTAAGGAACTCATACAAAACATGGTAGAACTGAAACATTAGAGGTGGGGTTTTTTTCCGGTAATCAGCAATTTATCCTTCAGCAGCTTTTAACTTCAGGTTTTAGCAGGGAAAAATCCTTCTGTCAAAAATGATTTCCAACACTCAGGTTTTATCACAAGCTTCCCATTTTTTTAAAATATGCTCATAATGCATAAACCTAACCCTCCCACACCAAATCAAAATACTGCACTTCCGGTAATTTATATTGTAAGCATTTCTGGTCTCCTCTTTGTATTATTTTGGTTTATAAAAGAGAGAAAAACATTTCAGACATAGTATTTTTATTCTTTTATATTGGTGCCTGTCTTATGGTGGTCCAGTACCTCCCTCAGCAGTGTCATCACTGAAATAAAGTAATATGTTGGTACAATGTTTGAGGGATCAGAATGCCTTGTCATCAGAGAGCCTGAAAACTCAATGTATCACACTGTGCTTGGTTCCATAGTGCATGGAGCCCAGACCTTCCCAGGTGGAACACTGGCTGCAGTCTCAACTGCTCTGGAATTCCGTTGGCAGAGATGGAGATGGACACAGCAAGACTGAGCCCCAAGCTAGGACTTCCAAACTGTCAAAGACTAAAGGCTCTGGGAGAACACTTATTGATAAGGCAGTGAACTGTCACTCTGTATTTTGCTTCAATCTCTTTGATCCAAGTCGATTTACAGAGTTTGTGGCTTCACACCAAGGGAAGAAGGATACAAAAAAATAAAAATAAAAAAAAAATTAAAAAAAAAAAACCACAAAACAAAACAAAAAAAAACACAACCAAAAAAACCAACAACAACAAAGAAAAGAGGGAAAAATATCCAAGTGACAACAAGCTTAGCTGTAGGTTGGTAGCCTAATACTGCAACAAATATGAAACAATAGGAAAGAACTGTAGAATTTAGTAGGTACAATACCACTAGAAAGCAGGACATTTTATCAGAAATAACTCCACATGTTTCGTCCAAATTTAGTACAGCTTTTCATTGCTTTAATTTATTCAAATGAGAACTTCAACATTAAGGTGAGATTAATACATCTAGAAAGAATATTTTTTCTTTAATATTTTTCCTAGGCTTCATTAGCATGAGTTCTGACTCAAAGAACATGAAAGCAAAATAATTAACTAGATCTAATATGAATTTAATTCAAACTAGCTTCTATTAGCATTTCTTCTAAACAAGATATTATTCAGCCTCAGAAAGCAGTACAAAATCAGTCAATGAGCAACAGGAAATAGCAAATATGTTTTGGTATGTAAAGCAGGAATCATCTGCTGATAAGTTGTTTGTTACACCTTGTTCTATTACAGCATTTGGCATTTTCTTTGGAACTGCTACGTTATGTGATAAATAAGAATCTGATGCATTGAAAGTTTTGCAAAACTAAACATATGTATCATCTTTATCTATTTTTTCTTATTACTTTATGTCTGCATGTGTGCCATTATAATATGAAACAATTAATTACAACTTTATCCCTAAGTAACAGTGGAATTCCCTTCAGCGCACTGATTTTGGCAACCTAAACCTCTTCTGGCTTTATATATGGCACAACTGCAAGAACTTTGTACCTTAATTACTTTCTATAATATCATTTAGCCTGCAGCATTCCAAATTAAAAATCACATTTCCCTGGCAGAAACTACACTTCTAACCCCATAATCCTCTGGTAAAACTTATGGAAACTGTTAGATCAGTCTTACTTTGGTCACCACTATAAAAATAACATCAAAGTCATGTTAGATCCTTTTTTTACATAAGGAATTTTCTGTATAATGGATGCTTTTACTGCCTTAAGTGTCCATGTGTGCACAGTTGCACTATTATTTTTCCATTAATTAATGTGCCTAGTACTGTAAAAATTACATTTAATTCATCTCATATATAAAAGAATCACTTCCCTCCCACAGAAAAAAAAATTAATTTTGCTACAACATAAATAATATTTACCTGTTCCTCCTGGCAAAGAGAACAGGTTAGATGATCTATCCAGGAAGCCCAAAGTTTCTCCTGCAGGTAAACAGGGGGGAACAATCATTGAAGCCCTGGCCAGAGCAAAGCTGGAAGCAGATGTTCCTTACCTGGCCTCTTATTCCACACATTCACTGACACAAATTCAGAACCACAGAGGCAAGTTATAGAAGAAAAACAAACAAGCAAACAAATAAGCCCCCACAAAAAGTATCCAAAGAACTAAGTTTTCAACGGTATTACTTAATTTTGCCTAGAAAAATCAGAATGATACAATAAAAATATTGCAGAAAAATAAAGAAATAATTTAATGCTGAAAAGAAATCGGGGGGAAAAAAATGAGCCTGAACACAGAAATTCTTTTAGGATGACGATAAACAGCAGTGGGTGGTGAACCCAGGACTGATCCTTGCCCACATATCAGTGATGTGAAGGTGCAAGAAAAATACAGTCCTTTGTAACCTGCACGTGGAAACCTCAATAAGAACACGAGGTCACTTGCAGAACACTGGTCCAGGGCAAGGCCCACCCCTTATTCTCTAATCACTAACAAAAAGCTGAATTATTACAAATTGAATCGTGGCAAATGTGGTAAGTGGATGCACATAATTTATCATCGTCCCCTGGGCAGAAAACTCACAATGTTTTACTTCTTCTCAGAACATGCCGTGGTCTCTTGCTCTGCTGCTGCTCCACGTCTGCCGGGCTGATGAAGCACATCAGAAGTAAAGGACAGAGTTCAGCAATCCTGGGCACCACCCAACAGCATTATTTATTTTAGAGACTGAATGAAGCACAAAGAAAGACGCTGCAATGTCATTTCAAGAATGAACTCGCTGTACACAACCTTCTGCCGTCAGATCTCAGTGAAGGATGGGATAGGATTTCACTCCCAAGGGAAGGCTGTGCCACTATGCCACCAGCAGGGATTCTCGGGAAAAGCGAGGAAGAAAAGCAGGAGGCATTGAGATGTTGTTCCAAACACCATGGTTCAGCACTTCAGACACCACAGAGTGAGGAGATTGTGCTACTACTTGTTCATTCTTTTCAGTAACTACAAAATGCATTTTCCAGATGGGGCCCTGGCTGAACAGGGATGTCAGATTGGCAGCTGCAGGTCTAAAATTGCAGCATATCTGCAAACCACCCTCCAGTGACATCCAAGACTCCAGACTTGAATGGAAACAGAGGAAGTGCAATGCATGAATTTCCAGGTCTCCTCTTCAAGAATCCGTGCCCCAGAGGCTACTTAACATCCACAGCCACTTGTGTGGAGGGCAAACCCTCCACAACCATCTCTTCTGGCTCTTCTGACATACACAAGACAGTGGCTGCTGCTGTCATTTTCTGCTGCCAGTGGTCAGCAAAGGGGTTTCATGTGTAGTTCTCCACAGGTTTTGTCTCAGAGATGATCTTGGTACCCGGCTTCCTCCACCAGACAGTAAATGCTGGTCAGATCAAGATGAGCTGTCCTGAATAAGCAGCTGCTTTCCCCAGCTTGTGCCTTTGCTGTGTAGCAGAGACAGGACACCTGCATCTTCTTATCCTCCTCCAGGGAGGTGAGGGAGGGCAGTGGGAGCACTTCCACGCCCTGCTCCGTTCCAGTTGTCTGAATGACTCCTGACTTACCCAGGGAGGCAGAAAGAGGTCAGTTTAGTTTATCACTGGCAAACACTTCAGGGCAGGGAAAAGACCTGGAAGAAAACCAGCCCAGATTGGGAACGTGGCCCTGCACTGAGAATGTTGCCTGAGAAGCCCAAAGTTCAGGATGCCGAACCTGGACTGCACAGTTTAACTGTCCAGAAATCCAACCTGCTTGTTATGATCATTAGTCTAAGAAGTCCCTCACAAAGAAGACTCTTCCCACAGGCCAGGACATCATGGTTTTTCTCAGCTTCTTGATTACTGGAGAAATTAGAACAGTAGCTGTTTATTTAGTCCATCCCCTTTAGGATTTTAACAGATCTTGTGCCTTGAGGAATCATATATGGTTTAGGACTCATCCCAATTCTGCCTCCAGCACCCAGATATTTAATAGTCTTGAGAAAAAAAAATCCACCTGCTTTGGCATGATGGTATTTTTGTCTAGTCACCATACCTTGAAAAGAAATAAGTATGTATGGCAACAACCCATGGTGCTTCTTCTAGAAAAAAAAAAACAACTTTAAAAACTGTGTTCAATT
Source organism: Oxyruncus cristatus (assembly GCA_013399855.1). Classification (NCBI taxonomy): domain Eukaryota; kingdom Metazoa; phylum Chordata; class Aves; order Passeriformes; family Cotingidae; genus Oxyruncus; species Oxyruncus cristatus. The sequence goes on along the minus strand of VXAY01005793.1, from coordinate 612,703 downwards.
TGCAGTCCTTAAAACACCTTTTCTTTTATGTTCCATGTGCTTTTGTTTTCTCTGTGCTTTTTCTCATGCAAATGACAGCAAAAAGCACAAATTCACACACAGATAAGATAAGAAGAAAACAGAGATCAGGAATGGATGCATCAAACATCCACGTAAAGAAGAGGGAGCCGGGGGGGGTGTTGAGCCTGGAGAAAAAGAGGCTCAGGGGAGATGTGAAAGGAGGTTGTAGCCAGGTGGGGGTTGGTCTCTTTTCCCAGGTAAAGAGTGACAGGATAAGAGGAAATGGCCTCAAGCTGCACCAGGGGAGGCTCAGGTTGGACATCAGGAAGAATTTCTTCACTGAAAGGGTGGTCAGGCATTGGAAGGGGCTGACCAGGGAGGTGGTGGAGTCCCCATCCCTGCAGGTGTTCAAGGAACGACTGGAACTCAGAGTGTGCTCTCCTCTACACAGCAAATGGATGACATGGCTGAATGGGTGCCAAGGAAAGCCATGGAATAGGAAAATGCCATGTTGTCTTTTCCTGTGATAACACAGATAAGGGGCAGCAGCTGACACAGAGAATGACTGATGAATATTAGTGATGCAGAGAACTACTGAGGGATAAGGAATAGAGGATCTCATTCTTACAAAATGAATTAAGCAAGAGCCCTCTTCCAGTAATGTTCAAAGACATTCTCTTGCTCAGCAGAAAACAGGATTACTATAAATAGCAAACATATGATCTTTCAAACTATAATGAAAGGACTCCTGAAAAGAGCAGAAATAGTGAAATGCAGTGAGATGGGGTTTTTCAAGCTGGTTTTTCTCCAGATTGTAGCTAAGTAATCAGAAGTCCATGTACACTTAATGCAGTTACACTTTAATGGCAGAATTCCCCCTGACTTCAGCAGTGAACGGATTATGTTTCTACCCAAGGTGTTCATCTACCAAAGCCAAGGCTGCCCACTGTCCTTCTCTCGAGTGAACTGAATCAAGTCCTTGATGTGACAGTCACTTATGACTTCCAGAATATTAAAATCTGGCATGACTTCCTTGGTCTATGATGAGGTTGATTTGATGATTGTGAAGGTTTTTTTTCCTTCTTGTTTCCTTTTCCTTCTTTTGGGGAGCTGTGCACAGCAGGCGGGAGGGAGCTTTTAAAAAATGTTTTCTGTGAACAAAATCGAAATCGCCATTGCCACCAAAATGTGGACAATGCCAACAGAATGGTCAGTGATCACCATTTAAAAGGCTTAGCCGATTTAAAGAAAAATAAATGTTGTTTTGTAATTAGGATAATTATTGAGTTACTTAGCTTGTAGAATTATAGAAATGTACTAAAAGTACTTCACATTTTGTTTGAATTTGATGTAATTCCTCATGCAAAGATAATGCTGCCTCATATAGCAGTGATTTACTGTGAGGGTGGGGAGGCCCTGGCACAGGTTGCCCAGAGAAGCTGTGGCTGCCCCATCCCTGGAAGTGTCCAAGGCCAGGTTGGATGGGGCTCTGAGCAACCTGGGATAGTGGAAGGTGTCCCTGCCCATGGCAGGGGGTTGGAACGAGATGACCTTTAAGGTCCCTTCCAACCCAAACCATTCTATGATTACTGAACTCCCCAGTTCTAGGAGCTTTGCTTTTTGAGTAAAATAAGAACTCATTTTTCTGCTGCAGAAGTATCAGCTCTGCTGTTTTTAGAGGCTTTGTGTCAACGTGTGTAAAACAAACCCAAAAAGTCAGCACTTTTTAAAGAAGGAGAAAGACCATTTGACATCTTTAACGAGTTAAAAGTGTTTGACTAAAAAAGTGAGGTGGGAAGGTGAAGGGAAGGAAGCAGAAGTGAGTCTGTCCAGTCTGGAATGGTAAAAGGAAGATCTGTTTTCCAAAGAGCAAGCAAGAGCACCCCAGGGTTGACAGCTCACCACCCAGCAGCTGCAGAAGCAGCAAAATTACTAATAAGTTGGAGTTCATTCTGTCCATCTGTGGCAATATGCATTAAAAATCACAGCTTTAACAGTTCTGGTTATATTTTGCCTAAGACAGTCTTTGCATTCATTTGTGAGCATACCAGGCAATGCCAGTATTGGTATTATTCTATAAACAGCCTATTTTCCCCTAAAAATAACCAGAGATGATTATGCTGACTTGCTTTGGTGGCTTTAAAATGTAAGGAAAAACAGAAAATAATTTAGGTAGAAACAATTATTTTGCCACCTCTCTTCTATATTTTCTAACATTTTCTTTTCATGTAGACTTGCAGATCATATAGAAAACAAACTGAAAACGACCTCTGCAGAAGGAAAAACTGCCACTGGAGAGACTGTGTATTATTTTCAAAAAGGTCCCTACAAAACAGACACAAGGAAAATATTTTGAACGTGTTGTTACAAATGCCCTGTGGAAAGACTCCAAACAGAATTACATAGTGTGAACACCTGAGGAATATATTTAAATACATTGTCATTTGAACACTTGGCTGCATGGTAACATATACACAAAGAAGAATATAGGGAAGTAAAGCAGGTGTAGCACACTCAAATACTTTCATACAGAGTAGTAACAACACAGGGAATACTTTAAGTAAATATTTTCAAGGCAAATATGTCTGAAGAATCCAATACACGTTATTTCATTTGCATCTTTCTAAACCACTCAAGATTTTCTGTCTTCATGTGAAGTCTCAGAAGTTGGCTGCTAGAGGCTGTATTTGCTAGACAGTTGTTTGACACCTTTAGGTGTTGTACCGTAAAATTACCTGGATTTGGGGTTTTTTGTGGTCACTTTCCAGGGCACATGAAATCAGCTGCCCCAAGATTGTAGGATTTGTCTCTCTCAAGCCCACACTGTAACTGCTACCGAGCTTCTGGGTAACACTTGGAAATGTGCCTGCACCGATAAAGAAAGGACTGTATTTCCAGAAATTAGGTATTTGCAGTCTCAGAGAACCAGCAGTAAGATCCCGAGGCAAGTAAATCCTTGGAGAGCAGGTAGTGGGAAGAAGTGCACTTAATGTCATTTGAGAAACTGCTTAAGTATGCACCATCCCAAACCAGAGACAGCAAACTTGAAGAGAATAAACCTGACAAGCCACAGATTTCCCTACTGGTCTGAAATCATGAACAGGAACCACACAGGAGGTGACAAGTAGGTCAGATTACATAAAATAATGTATTTAAAAAAAAAAAAAGGCACAGCCAAGCAAAAAAAGGTAATGTAACTGCAACACAGAACAATCCAAAAGCATTCCATAATATTACTGATTGGAAGGAAAAGACTAGGAAGAGCTGATGCTCTGTTCAGTGAGATGGGGGAAACATCAACAGGAGGAGAAACAAAGTCTGTGCCTTTGCTAGAAAGATCAGCAGAAATCACATAATTAACACAATATAACACGAAGGTTAGAGTCTTTAATGTCACCTGTGGGCTTGAGCAAGCTGAGGTAGGTTGGTAGATGTCATGGAGAACTCAAGAAAGATGGACATGATTGTAAAGGACAGAGGAAATATGAAAGGACAAGGAAGAACCTGGGAGCTATTTTTAGTGAGCCTGATTTCCATACAAGAACAATACTTAGCAGTCATACAGCACTAAAAAGGGAAAAGAATAATGGACAGTATAGATTTTCAAAGCCAAATTATGTCATGTCAAATCTTCTCTTAAAGTGAGAGGCACTGTTAAAAACAGAGGAGCTGAGGATGGCATACAGTCTATGCTTCAAAAGGATTTGAGTTTATCTCGTAAGATTATTCTCACAAATAAGCTAAGGCAAGAATATTATAAAATGAATGCAAAATGTGCCAGAAAAATCAAAATACTTATTTGCAATTCAGTGCTGACCTGGGAAATTATATTATGTTACCCCAGATGAGAGGATTCAATAGATTCATTAAGGATTTGAATGATGGGACACAGTATGTTCTTTAAAATTGCAGCTGACCTTGAGGTGGGAAGGCTGCAAGCAATGCAGGGCTAGTCAGAACTTGGAATAGTCCTGTTAAATTGAAACACAGGGCTCCTTCTTAAGTTAGTGAAAATTATGTCTTTTCAAATTAAAAATACTTGCACAGATATCTAATATGGGCTTACTAGCCTAATTTCAGATATCATATTGAAAGGATTTTATGTAAATGAACACTACTAATTTCCCAACATTGAGAATTTAAAATTACAAGACTCCGTAGCAAAGCTTTCTATCCCATCTTATTATGACAGGCTCTTTTATTATTTATGTACTATTTATGCATGAAGAGCCACTGGTTTCTTCAGTGAACTTGAATAAGAAAACTCTTATTTTTTGCACCTCTATTATCTACATTTGGTCTTACAAGCTATCATGCCACAGAGCTCAAATTCTGCCAAGCCAAGAAAATCATTCATTTCTTTATTAATTTTTTTATGACATCACTCCAATACCAGATTCATTTAGATACTGGGAATATTAATCCTTTCACCAACTTCAGACATGTTGAAGCCAGTTAATCTAGGCTTCCCTTTTTCCCTGCAAGAACTAGACCTTTCTAGAATGTGATTTGTTGGAGCTGCTCTAGAAATCTATATCAGGATGCTGCAACCAACAGCATCTAAAGCAACGAGCTCATTAATATCTATACCATAGAGTATGATAAAGTCCAGGCAAAATAATCCTATTTTATTGGAAAACACTACCTGTGAGCATGAATGGAATACCTTGGTCCTCCAAAGCACACAGGGAATTAGCAACTGCAGAATGGGACCTGGAAAGCCTTGAACACTGAGCAGCATCTGAGACTGCCATAAAACAAGCCACATCATGGAATGGCAGAGTATCCTGAGTTGGATGGGACCCACAAGGATCATGGAGTCCAGCTGTTCCACAAATCAAACCCAATCCCAACAAGTAAAGGAATATACCCTGAAAACCAGAAGTCAGTCAAAACAATAACCTCAGTTTACAGCAGCACCAAGGAGTGGCTACTACTGAAAGCAATTAATATTTTATCAACTGGAAGTAGCATAAAAGGAGAGCTGAATGAACTGCAAGCTTAAGATCAGGAAGTTTGGATAATCATTGGGAATCTAGAGCCTTAAATGGCAGAGAAAATATCATCCCTGATTATAATCTTCCATCTGCAACATTCCTCTTGCTTGTGTGTGGTTGATGGAGGTTTGTGGTTTTTTTTGTGTGTGGTTTTTGTTTGTTTTAGGAAAATGTGGACATTTAAAGTTTTAAGCCTGTCAAATAAAAATCTACTTATCAGGTTCCGTTTTGTGCATTTCTTCCCTCTGCGAGGCCTGGCTGTTTATCAGCATCCCCTCACTGTAACAAAAAAAGAAAAAAATCCTTGCTTTCAGGCCTTTTCTAACAAAAAACCCACACACACACAACAAAACAAACAACACCCCCCCCCAAAACACACAACAGAACAGCCCACAATTATTTTTTAGTATTTTCTCCTTGTTTTTAAAGATATTTAGTATTTCCACCAAGTCTCTTCACACAAATACCATCTTTCAAGAGACTGTTACACTTTGCAGCTGTAATCACGTTTTCCTTTCCTGTACATTAATGTTTCTGTGTAAGTGATCCCAGTATACAGCTTGTGGCCTGAATGCCTAGCACTCAGTTATTAGAAAAAAAGCCAAGCTATTTGAAAGTCAGGCATTTCTCCAGTGTTTTAAAAGGGGCAAATCCTCAAGAACTTCTTGAATGTTCCCATAGTGTGGAGCAGGGACCTTTGAGCTCTTTCAGCTGTGTGTTCCTGCCTCTTTGTCTGCCACAGGTGATCTCAGTTGCCTTTCCCCTGTACTTGTTTTTTGTCCCTACTGCCCATTTTAATTCTGTTTCCCTGACAGGTTCTGAATTTAAGATGTCTCACCTGATTGCTCGCAGTTCCCAGAACCACAGAGTGGATCAGGTTGGGAGGGACCACAGTGGGTCATCCAGTCCCACCTCCCTGCTCCAGCAGGGTCATCCCAGAGCACATGGCACAGGATTGTGTCCAGACAGCTCTGGAATATCCCCAGTCAGGGAGACTCCACACCCTCTCTGGGCAATCTGTTCAGTGCTGGGTCACTGCACAGCAAAGAAGTTCTTCCTCATGTCCAGCTGCAACTTGCTGGGCATCAGTTCCTGCCCGTTCCTCTTGTGCCATTGCTGGGCACCCCCGAGCAGAGCCTGGTCCATCCTCTGCCCCCTCCCTGCAGACACTGACACACATGGATGAGGTCCCCTCTCAGTGTCTCCTCTGGAGGCTGAACAGCCCCAGCTCCCTCAGCCTTTCCTCCTCAGGGAGATGCTCCAGTCCCTGAATCATCTCCGCAGCCTCTGCTGGACCCGCTCCAGGAGCTCCATGTCTCCATGTGTAAGAAAGGAAGGACAGCAAAGAGGAAAACCTGCCCTGTGGCAGCAGAGAGAGAAATGCAGCAGCCACTGCAGCAGTGACAGGACCCTGAAGCCCAAGAGCTCAGAAAGGACTGACTGGCACTTGGACACGGTGGTCATCCTTTCAGATGGAGTTTCAGGAACTACCACCCAGCAGTGCCTCTCCCAAGCCATTGGGTTCCCTGGGTGGATGCAGGAGCTATAGGTGAGGAAGGCTGGAAGGCATCACTGCCCTGTGCTCCATGAATTAGTCACACCTCCCTAACACCACACACTCCCTCCAGAACTTGCCTGGATGTGTGGTGGTTTTTTGGGTGTTTGGTTGTGGCTTTTTTTTGTTTGTTTTGTTTTTGGGTTTTTTTGGTTGTTTTTTGTGGTTTTGGTTTTTTTGGTGGTTTTTTTTGGTGTTTTTTGTTGTTGTTGTTTGGCTGGTTTTGTTTTTTTTGGTTTTTTTTGTTTTTGACTTGAACGTGCTCTAAGTGTAATGCTTCAGGTTCACAACACAGAGGGGCAGGAAAAGGGACTCTGTGTCTCTGCTCCTTCCTTTCCAGGTTTCTCTGGGTAGACCAAAGCCTTGCAGTTCACCAGCAGAGCATCTGCAGTACCCACTTGCATATTCCTGGACATTCAAAGCTCTCTGGTATCCCTGGCAGGCTGTCAGATGTTGCTCCACACTCCCTTTTACATCAGTGCCAGAGCACTGCAAGGAAGAAAAGGAGACAAGAAGCAGTCTAGATCCCTTCCAAGATGAGAAAGGGACACCCAACTAGAAATAGGAGCTTTTCAGCAGCACTTTTCAGAACCACCTAAGTGCTTGGGAGGAAAGGAGGAGAAAGACTCCAGCATCAACTCAAACTTATGTTAAGACAAGTAACCCAAAAAATAGCAAATATGATTGTTCCTTGTGCTCCTCTGTAGCAGCACTTCCTCCGGCCCCCAGAGGTATTTCAAGACTCGATCCGAAAGTTCACTTGAGACCCAAACACCACATTAGGGAACCCCAACACAAAAGCTATGAACTGAAACATCGTTCTCAAACACCCTCCCAACAGGAAAAAAATCCTACCTAAGCCCTCAAGTAAGAGATTCCTCCTACCCAGTCTACGTTGTGAAGTCTTCTGCTTCTGCTATGTTCTCTTTTTTGGAGTTTCCAAAGACAGAAATGGAAGGACATGCCTTGATGCAGGGAAAGGGGAAGATGGAAGAAGAAAAGCAGGAGGAGCCACAGAAGGTGCAGACTTGGAGTAACCGACCTGTTCAGGTGTCAAAGTCTAAGTAAGCACTGGTGCTCATTTACAGAGAACAAAAGCTCACCAGGGGTTCATTTCTGACAGAACTGCAACACTTTAATAATGAATGTCTTAGAAGCAACTGAAATACAAACTTTAACCACTGATTGGAACAGGAGATTCTGCTCCTAAGCAAAATTATATTAACATCCAAAAAAGCTTGAACAGTACCCAGAGAGGTGGTCACACAAATAAAAAAGTGTCATACCTGGTCCCACAGGCTTCTGTCAACAAGAAGATGGCTTATTAAAAGTGTTTTCCATTTTTAAAAGCTGAAACATTTTATTAATTAATAACAGTGCATCCTTTTAACAAGGGAACATAAAAATCCGAACAGCAAATGACAAAACCAAGAACCCACAAACACAGCATAAGTTCAAGAGAAAGACTGTTTGGCACAGGTGCAAGGCCCAAACTATCTTTGAACAGCTGCTGGGATAAAGAAAAGTCATTGCATTTGAGAGGCTCAAAGGCTCTGACACTGCCACAACCCTGAGTTAGTGACAGAAACTGAGGTAGAATGAACTAACAAGTCTTAAAACTGCACTTTCCAACCCTGACAGGCCCAATGTCTGAGTCCTGCAGAAATGGAAAAGAAAATATTATCTCCTCCTCAGACTTCACAAGAAGGTGCACCAGAGTGTTCATCTCAGTGTTCCTCCTCAACCAGTAATTATTTACTCCAGTCCTGCCCCCAATGCACCAATACAGAACAGTCAAGAACATGTAATAATCCAAACAGGATATGGCAGAGTATCTAAACCCAAACTCAACTGAGTTCGCCTTTGGACAAAAGAACAAGTGCCCTATAAAACAATTTGACTTTTCCTCATGAACTCTTAGTTCAAGGTAGACCTGAAAGGTGGTATTTTGGTGAGGTTTCTTTGGTTTGGTTTTTTGGGGAGGCAGAAGGAGTTGTCTGTGTATTAAAAAAAAAAAAAAACACAAACAACAAAAAAAAAACTTTTATTTGTAGTTCTGGCAGTGATGCTGGGCTTAAAGTCTGCTACTTCAAGGTCACCTAATTTCAAGACTTCCTGAAGGAATAAAACTTTGGCAAACTGTTGAACATCTTTACATCAGCATGTTGCTTTTAACTCTAAATCAGACTTAGCAGGAGATGCTTCAAGAACCCCTTAGGACTTTATCATTAGTTCCAGCTCACTAGGAGAGGTACAGTTGCCCAAGTACAGGCTAAAGACCTGCAAAAAATATGCTCAAGTTTTAGGCATCACCCTGTAAAAGGATGCTGCACTTCACTGCACCCCAGTGATAACAATCCCAGGAGCTGCCTTGACAAAAGGCATCACTGGCCAAAACCTCTGCAGGCTACAGTGAATGAATGGGCAGGATTTGATCAACTGGTGCATCTGGAGCAAGTCTGAGTGCACAGTCAGCATCTGCCCAGGTACAGCGATTCCAACACCACAACACAGAGATCACGTGTTCCAGAGACAAAAGGGCTCAGAACAGTCACTTGGGTTTGCACTGGGCTCGTTCACAGCACAACACTGAGCAAGTTCTGGAAGCTGCAGGATCCTGAGGGCTTGGGAGCTGAGCGGTCGGCAGAATTCCGGGGGCAGATGAAGGGGATAAGGCAGTGGCATTTTCACAGAGGAAACTGCTGGGATTGAGAAGGGGGCAAGAAACAGCAGCTGCCGCAGCTGCCTGCTGTCCCAGCAGAACTCCTAAGCTGTAAACATTGGAATTCAGGAGGGCATTGCCTGGAATGAGAATATTCAGTTGTTTCTGAATTTCCTGCAGGACCTGCAGCTGACTTTGCTGATTTAGAAGAAGCATATCCATATTTTCCCTCAGTTTCTTCACTGTACAAAGAGAAGAGAATGTTAATGCTTGCTATGTCAACACAGACTGCATGGACATTTAGAAACCTCTTTATACTTACACTCTTCAAAAACAAGCTTGGAGTGACCTCCCTCTGCACTACACCATTGCTCTTCTTTAGGATGCAGAGATGTAAACTCAGGTTGGTTTGCAGCTGAAAGGGAGACAGTGGAAGTCAAGAGTTGCCAGGTTGGTGTTTTAACCATGGCAGCTCAGTAACAACCCCTCCTCTGACCCACACCTGAAACTAAAGCTCCACTCAAGTCACATGTTGGTCCAAACTTAGCCAAACCACACCAAAGATTATGCAGAGACAGTACCCTGAAACACTGGATTTTATCACAACCAAGATGCTCTTGCTTCTCCCACACCTTTTTTTTGGGGGGGAGGAGGGGGAGTGCAGGGAGACGAGGAAGCAAAGCTGGAGCAAAGGGATCTGCCAAGGAACAGGACAATTGAGATTTGGTAAGATTGTGTTTGCACACTTCCTTAAGAAGCAGATACAGTGTTAGACTGATCTGATACTAATTACTGTCCAACTGCCAGGGCAAAAATGAGACTTTCTTAGTCATTATAAACTCTTATGTCTAAAAATCTATTAAAAGCCATCAGGGAAAAAAAAGCATTAGGAGTGTAAGGTTTCACCTTTATGGCTAATTAGCAGATTAGTTACTGATTGGTCACCTTTATGGTTGATTAGCAGGAGTTACTCTGTATCTATCGGGTGAGAGGCCTCAAACCCGACCTTAGGAATTCAGTTTTGCCATTTCACTACAAATTTCATTAATATTCACTATAATGTCATCATTATATCAGCTCTGCTGTTCAAAGTTTCCAGAGCAAAAGACAAACAAAAGCAAATAATAATAAACAAAAACCAAACCACACAAAACAAAAAACCCCAAAAACACAAAAAAATTTTAAAAAAGGGAAAAAATAATTTAAAAAAAAGGCAAACAAGAGAAAAACCTCACAAACAAAACACCTGCTTCTCATGTGGCCTATGTCTTAATTTCCCTGCAGTTTCAGATTCTGGTGGTCAAGATTCTAACACCCAGAACAATTCCAGGGGTCTCTAGGCAAGATCCAAGATGAAAACTTCAAACATTTTGGACCAAGTATAAAGGGGCTGCCCACGGAAAAGAGGGCAAAAAACCACAATGTCAGTTTTTATCCCGGAGTTTCTAGTCATTGTAACAACATGAAATACTGCAAAGTCCAGAAAACTCCCTACTCGAGACAATGCCCTCGTCTGACAGCCTGTGCTGTGCTAGGAATATTCTGGAAGGACAGCCTGCAGAGACTTCCCACTGCAGACAAAAAACCCTACTCATTTAACATCCACAGATAAAAATTAGCTGCTAGAAATTAAGGCCCTGTGTCACAGTCCAAACCCCTTCCACATCCCTAACTTTAGCATTTTGTTGGCTAAGCACTTCTGAAGATCTTGGACGAGACACCAGGCAACACTATGGAGTGGGAATTAAGGGGACCTGAGGGATTTGAGGGTCCAAGGTCCCAGGCAGCCTTCCTGGAAACACCTAAATTTCAACTTTGGCATTTTCAAGGTACTTCTTCGATTGACAAATACATAAGAAGGGGGGAAAAAAGTAACACCACCAGACCCAACCAAACCAACGCCAACACTCCCATCCACAGCAAGGAGGGAGAAGTGCATAAGGCATAAATGGAGACCAGAATACCTGATATATCCCCAGGGATTCCTTGCCACTTGAAATAAAAGGCAACACAACAGATCTCAGTTCAGTTACCTGCTGTGTGGGCACTGGAACACTCTCTCAAATGTTGACGTTTGACGGAGTTTGGGCTCACACCCTCAGGACGCCTGTAGGACTTCTCACCCGCATGGACCCTCTGATGCTGCAGGAGACCTTTGTTGCCGCTGAAGCTTTTTCTGCACATGGTGCAGGAGAAGGCTTTCTTTTTCAGATGGGTTTTTTGGTGAGCAAAGAGGTTGGAGGCACAGCTGAAGGCCTTCTCACATTCCTTGCATTTGTAGGGCCTTTCCCCTGTATGGACCCTCTGGTGAACCGCCAGGTTGGCCTTCCTGCTAAAGCTCTTCCCACATTCTGCACACACAAACCTTTTGTCTCCGCTGTGGATTTGCAGGTGGTTCAGGAGCATGCAGTGCCCCTTGAAGCTCTTCCCACATTCTGGACACTTGAAGGAAGGTTTCTGTTCCGAGGACCGTTTCTGGCCATCAGTGTTGAGCACGAGTTTCACGGAGTCTCTTTTTTGGGGAGGGGGCTCATTACAGGCTGCCCCCGTCTCAGGGTTGTGGGCTGCAGGTACCTGAGGCAGTTCCTCTTGTTGAAGGACTTCAGGGATGCCTTTCTCTTCCTCAGCGTCCCTCAAATCAAAGCCCCCTGATGGAGGAAGAGAGCAATTCAACACCCCTCAAGCTGCTCCTTGGGAAATAACTGATTTCTCAGGCCTGGCTTCATCTTACCCTAGGGCTGCCCTTTCCCAAAGAGAAAGTTTGAAGACAAGAAGAAAAAGGGAGGGGGGAAAGTGGCAAAGGGAAGAGGAAAGAGGTAAGAAACCCACCCCTTCTCTCCCTTCCCCTCTCCATGTCTTTGCTGTTCTGCCCCTCACGGAATGGCAAAATGAAGACTTCCAAAAGGAACATGCTGAAACATCCCACGTATCACACATATCTACTTTTAGCTATTTGTTCCTGCAGACTTTGCTCAAAGGCTTTCCAGGCTGCTAAATTAGTATAAACAGCCTGTTTTAAAGGTGGGCATTTAGGTGGGGATCATTCAGCACCAAGGAGTCCACTGAACCCCAGCGGGCAAAACCAACAGGGAGCTTTAGGTTGTTTCTCACTTGTGTTAGTTCATATTTACCGAAAAAAATTAAACCAGGTCTTTACAGGTTGGCACATCAGGGGCTTACCCTAATTATCATAAGAACACTGGCAATTACTATGAAGTTACTGTACACTTATGTATCAGAAGTCAAAGGACTCTTTATTGATAAAAAAGTAACTAGTTCCCAATTAACTCTTACTGTTTTCATCTCTGCTAGAGCACACCTACTTTCCTTGCAATTACAAGCTAAATAAACTACATTCCAAAGAAGCTCACCAGAAACATTCAAACACAGTCTTTCTTTCCTAAAAAATCCAACCCATTTATTGCACAAATGAGTGGGAACGATCACACACCCCACAGTGAGCTCTGGTTATCTTACTCTGCTGACTAGATCTTATATTTACATCAGTTCACCATTAACTAAATTATAAGGATCACCTGATGCGACTTAGCCAAGCTTGGTTTTTGCAAACACCTTCAGATGTTTACTATTAATTCCAACAGAGAACTTAGCAATTCCCATCTCTGATCTGGCATTTAAAATATTACTCAAACATTTAACACGGAAGGTTTGTTACTCCACTAACAAAAAAACCCCAAACCAGGCTTTCTACATTGAAGATGAAACTCTGCAGTGCAGTTTCAGTCTGACCTCTACGACAACAAGGAATAAAATTCTTAACTAACACATCCTTGTAGGGGCAAAATGCTCCCTATTTGTAGGGTCACAAGTCCCAGGATGTAAATACCAGCCACAAAACAAACCAACCAACCTACTGAGGGAAGGAGTCCTATCTCTTACATCAAGGAATTACACCCAAGAGGCAGCTTTCTCCCAGAGGAATAAAGGCCCTCCCTGGCAGGACCAGACATTCCTTACACTACAACCACGAGGCTGGTTGCTCCCTAAGAGCCCTGCAGAGACCCCAGATCTCCAACAGCAAAATGGGAACCGAACAACCCTCCATTCTCATCCACAACCAGTGCTGGGGAGTCACGCACTCTGGATGTGGCCGTGCAACTCCCTCAGAGTCTCCTCATCCGTGGAAAAGCCTGGAAAAGAGAAGTGCGATGCTTCCCTTCACTTCAAATGAACTGTCTTGCCTTGTTTTAAAAGGGGTGCTAGAAACCCCCGGCAGAAAGAAACACGGAATACCACCGGCAGCGTTGCCACAGCCTGGCATCCCATGCTATCCCAGCATCCCAGGGCAGAGCAGCCAGCTGGGAAGAAGAAACGCAATGTCTCCGGCACCACGTGGTGGAGCCCCACGCCTTTCTCTAGGATTCAAAAGTTTACGTCTCACCTGGATATCCTGCAGAATCACTGCTCCCAGGGCTCTGGAAAATAGAAAAGATGGACTCCATGGTTGGCTCCATCTGGAAGAGGAGAAGAGACGTGGAGCGTGAAACCTTTTCCAGGCAAACGTGAGAAGAGGGAGGGGGCAGAGGCCCTTACAGCAGATTTTAGCAGTGCCCAGCCTCAAAGGGTCAAACCAGAACATGGGAATGAACACCTCTGGGCAGAGAGGGAGGGGAGCCCTCGGGAAAGGCCTGGAGCTTGGTGAGCCGCACACCTAATCCAGAGACCAGCGTGCTGAAAAGCGCCTTTCTCCACCTCCAGTGTCCCCGGGAAGCACCAACCACGCCCTGGCAGCGACTCCCCCTCTCCTTTTAAGCCCCACCACCTCCCCCAGCCTTTTCGGGCCGGGGCCGCTCCGCCCTCTCCCCATCCCCGCGGGCTCCGGGACCCGCTCCCGGCCCGGCCCGGCCCGGCCCGGCCCTGCCCTGCCCTGCCCTCCCACCGGGCTGTTCCAGGGGCTCGGCCTTGGCTCCCGCCGGCACCGCCGCTGGTCGTGCCCGGTGCCGGCGGCCCTTCCCGGCACTCCCAGCGCTCCCGCCCGGCATGAGGGTCCCCGCAGGCCCGCGGGGAGCGGAGCGCC
>VXAY01005793.1:569429-598204 GCA_013399855.1 Oxyruncus cristatus | reverse complement strand
GCGGGGAGCGGAGCGCCCTTCGGCCCTGGGAATACGGCGGGAGCTGTTCCTTGCCTGCCCCGCGTGGTGCCCTCCGGTGACTTCGTGGTTCCATCCCCGCGGCTCTGCCCACGTTCCTCGCTGCGTTCACCCGCACGGAGCGAATACAGAGCTCCGTGTCCCTGTTGGGGATGGACGGTGTTTTCCTGCAAAAGTGCTGGATTGTCTCCACGGGCTTCTCGTGCCTGCTGGGTGCAGGCTTGGCAAGTGGAACCACAGAGTGGATCAGGCTGGAAGGGACCACAGTGGGTCATCTGGTGCCACCTCCCTGCTCCAGCAGGGTCATCCCAGAGCACGTGGCACAGGATTGTGTCCAGACAGCTCTGGAATATCCCCAGTCAGGGAGACTCCACACCCTCTCTGGGCAATCTGTTCAGTGCTGGGTCACTGCACAGCAAAGAAGTTCTTCCTCATGTCCAGCTGCAACTTCCCGGGCATCAGTTCCTGCCCGTTCCTCTTGTGCCATTGCTGGGCACCCCCGAGCAGAGCCTGGTCCATCCTCTGCCCCCTCCCTGCAGACACTGACACACATGGATGAGGTCCCCTCTCAGTGTCTCCTCTGGAGGCTGAACAGCCCCAGCTCCCTCAGCCTTTCCTCCTCAGGGAGATGCTCCAGTCCCTGAATCATCTCCGCAGCCTCTGCTGGACCCGCTCCAGGAGCTCCATGTCTCCATGTGTAAGAAAGGAAGGACAGCAAAGAGGAGAACCTGCCCTGTGGCAACAGAGAGAGAAATGCAGCAGCCACTGCTGCAGTGACAGGACCCTGAAGCCCAAGAGCTCAGAAAGGACTGACTGGCACTTGGACACGGTGGTCATCCTTTCAGATGGAGTTTCAGGAACTACCACCCAGCAGTGCCTCTCCCAAGCCATTGGGCTCCCTGGGCTGATGTAGGAGCTATGGGTGCAATTCAACAGTTTACAAAATCATGACACTGCAAATTTATGAGTCTTAAATAAATAATTAAACTCATGTTAATTTACAGAACTCCTTGTGTGTATATGTAGTGTATCCTTGCTAACAAAAAAAAGGGTTATTTCATGAAAAGATTGTTCTTTTTTTAAGCTTTCTGAATCTTCAGCAAACAATGAGAATCAATCTCCTTCAGAAAGGAAAGCCCTTTAAAGGTATGCCTACAAAATATGATTAACATTGCTTACTTAATTCAAATTTGCTCACTTGGTGATTTAGACTATGATTAAAATCCTTATACATTATTTTGGTATTAATTAAACTACTGTAAATTATTCACAACAAGCCATCCTCCAGTTTTTTATTGCTGGTTTCCTGATGACGCCCACCTCTGTGAGTGTTATATTTCAAAGATTTAGCGATGCGTCCCTGGCCATCTTCCCAGCTTTTCCTTACCCAGATTCCTTACTGGATTCATTTCCATTTCCTTCAGCCATGCCAGTCCATGGAAGTACATATTCTGAGCAACAGAAGTAACACATTCCCAAAGAACTACAGGTCCTTTTTTGTTTTTGATATGCATTCCCTTTGCGTCTCCACCCTCTGTGAGGTCAAGGTTGTCCTGTCCTAGGATCAGCATCTTCTTTTGCATTCGCATGTAAATATTAACCTAATCTTTCTCTCTCTGTACTCCTTACAGCTGCCTTACTGACAATTTTATCCCAGGTTCCATCTTCCCTACCTGCGATTATTTCCCAGGTCTCCAGATGGCAGAGAACAGGCTGAACACAATCACTACCACATTTTTCCCATTTACCACTTGCTCCTTAAGATGTATTTTGGAAGATTTTAAGCTGAGCTTTCTCACAGCCCCTATGAAGGACTTCAGCAAAGGCTTTCTCCTCCTCCAGCTGACTGTACCAGGAGTGCTGTGGGTATGGAGCTCACCAGTCCTTCCTCTTGTTTTGCCATCTCGTGGGACACATCTTCTTAATTTGCAGAACTTAATTCCTCTCCTGCAATGGCTAATTCTCCGAGGTCAACACTTACCTCATCGAAGCAGCATTTGGGTGTAAGTTCTGCAGAACAATTACCTGACAGAGCCATTTAAAAAGGGCTGGGAATAAATCGGAAAACAATTCCGCGTGCACGGTGGGGACAACAGAATTGTTTTCCCACCGTATCAGGTCAGACAGAAAAGTCTTAAGTTTGTTCAGAGACCCCAAAGCACAAAAAAGACTCTTGTTTCTTTGGCTTTGAATAAGTGTGAAAAACATAAGCATTCAGTTTTGATTATTTCGCAATCATAGTCAATTTTTAATTGACTGAATATTCAGGCTAGGATTTAAGCATACAGGGGCAAGTGCCAGTTCAGGTTCAGCAAACCTTTGTATCCTAAGCTAAAAATAGGTGTGTCCCATTCTCTTGATTGACTCAGTACTTTCAAATGATGTGACTCAGCTGCATGAAAGTCTCATGTTTCTTTCTTACCTTTTGGCAAGTCCAAATTTTTAATACTTTTTTTTTTTCCCTGCGTTCTGAGTTTCTTCATTTATAGAGCAGTTTGGGAACGTGTCAGGTGTTGAAGTTTGGGGATTGCAAAATGGTTTGGGTTGGAAGGGACCTTCAAAGATCTTCTAGTCCTGCCGATGACACCTGCCATTACTATGTGACTAGTGTTGGAATGCTGAGGTGGCGGGGTCGGGAGGGTTACACGGGAGCCGCGGGGAGCGGCGGCGGTGCGGGATCGGGCGGGGACATCTCCTCCTCCCCTCGCCGCGCCTGGAGCCCCCCGGTCGGGCTTAGCCCAGCCCAGCTTTCCCGGGCCGTGCGGTCCCGCCGGCCCGAGGTCGAGCTGTGAGGCTGCTTTCCCGATGATGGAGGGGGCTGGTTTGCTGATGGAGCAGGGCGGGTCGGGAGGGCCGGCAGGGCGTGCGCCGCTGACCCACAACATCCCCACCCAGGCTCGTCCTGCCTGGCCCGGCCCGGCCCGGCCCCTGGGGAGCGTGTGGGTGACCTTGAGGGAAGAGGGAGCCGGTCCCGACGCCGCCTCCGGTGCCCTGGAGCCGCGATGGGCCGGGTGGGAAGACGCAGCACCTGGCGGGGCCGTGGAGAGGGGCGGGAGCGGGCCCTGAGTGAACGTGTCGGTGTGTCTGGAGCATCCTCGTGTCCCGGCAGGTGATGGGAGCATGAGTGACAGTGAGGGGGATCTCCAGCGGGATGGGCTGGAGGCAGCCCAGGACAGTTTCTCCTCCGATATGTGACCGGGACGTGTCCCTTCTCCCAGACACCGGGATGGAGAAGGCTTCTCGCCGCGGTTTCCGGAGGCGCAAGGATGCTGTGGTGCAGCATCGGGCGTTCCTGGGGGAGAAGCCCTACATCTGCATCGAGTGCGGGCAGCGCTTCGGCCGCAGCTCCGACCTGACCCGCCACCAGCGCATCCACAGCGGGGAGAGGCCGCACGTGTGTCCCGACTGCGGCAGGAGCTTCGGCCGCCGCTCCCACCTCGTCCAGCACCGGCGCGTCCACACGGGCGAGCGGCCGCACCGGTGCCGGCACTGCGGGAAGAGCTTCAGGCAGAGCACCCAGCTGGTCCAGCACCAGCGCGGCCACACCGGCGAGAGGCCTCACGTCTGTGCCAAGTGCGGCAGGAACTTCTACCAGAGCTCGGG
This sequence comes from Oxyruncus cristatus, assembly GCA_013399855.1. Classification (NCBI taxonomy): domain Eukaryota; kingdom Metazoa; phylum Chordata; class Aves; order Passeriformes; family Cotingidae; genus Oxyruncus; species Oxyruncus cristatus. Next base: position 594,583 of record VXAY01005793.1, on the reverse strand, counting down.
GCTGCTCCCTCACGCTCCTCCACTCTGGAGAGAAGCCCCACAGGTGCCCCCAGTGCAGGAAGGGCTTCGGCGACAGCTCCAACCTCATTGCCCACCGGCGGCTCCACACCGGAGAGAAGCCCTACAGGTGTGATGACTGCAGCGAGAGCTTCAGGGAGAGCTCCAAGCTGCTCATCCACCGGCGTGTCCACACTGGGGAGAAGCCCTACCTGTGCCTGGACTGCGGGAAGGGTTTCAGCCAGCGCTCGCGCCTTGTCCAGCACCGTCGCACCCACACTGGGGAGAAGCCCTACAAGTGTGCAGAGTGTGGGACCGGCTTCAGTGACAACTCCACCCTCATCCGTCATTGTCGGACCCACACTGGGGAGAAACCCTTCCAGTGCTCCCACTGTGGCAAGAGCTTCACTCGCCACTACTACCTGCTGTCCCACCAGCGGGGGCACGAGTGGTAGGCGGCATTCCTAGGTGTGCTCTGGGTATCATCCAAGGTCATCCTGGTCCAGGCCTGTCCAAAATGTGCCCGAGGTACAAGGGGGTGGACAAGGGTATCATTACACCAGGTACAGATGGACAAAGTGATGCCTTTGGCTCACGTGGCCCTTTTCAGCCACCTCCTCCCAAGGCAACCCTAGGCACGGACAGAAAGTGTGCAGTGGTTGCAGTGGGTAGTTCTGCATCCCAAAGCTGCAGCCTCCTCTTTCCCTGGTACTGGAATCAGATGCCACCTGCCACGTGGCCAAGGTGCAGATGTTCTGTCACACCTCTGGGTGTCTGCCCCTTCACAGCAGCTCTCAGAGAGTTTATTTTCCTTCCTACGTGCTTTGTGAAGTGCTGTGTATACTTAGCAGTGCTCTATACATTAAAAGGGTTGACGTGCATTAATTTCTAAGGTCTTTATTAACTTATTCTAAACTATGCCAAATCACAGTGGCCTTAGGGTTCCCAGCTGTTCACTAGAAGCTAGGATTGGACTGCTCACCAGTGTAAGCACATTGCTGGAGTTCCTTTCCACATCCACTGTTGGTTTTCCCTGTTCAGGGTCACTGGGCTGAAATAATTAATTTCCCCTGGCCTGGCTGCCCTTTACTGTTTGTACTCATGTAGCTTGAGAGGAGAATCTAGGTACTAACCCTTCTTTTGCTGCTGCAGAAGTTACAGGGTATGTTCCTCTTCTTCCAAGGATTTAATCATTTTGTGGGCACTGACGAGCCAAATTCAGAAGGTATTGGGAATGTGCAAAAAGGCAAGAACCAGAAGGCTCCCTCTCACAGCAGCCAGCTTGCTGGCTTCTCCACCAGCCCTCTGCTCCCTCATAGTGGGTCACAGTGGGAGGCTACTGGAAAATGCAGATTAGCTGCTGTAATTCCAGCAGACCATACCTAGCACACCCCATCCCACACCTGCGGTCAGCAGCTGGTACCCAGATGCTCCCACCAGCTGTGGGAGCTCTGTAGAATACTGTAAATTCCTGTTGTGCTTAGAAACTGCAGTGGGACTGTGGCATTTTAGAAGTACCAAAGGTAGACAAATGGATGAATGATGTCTCTGAAATAAAATCTGTCACCCTGGTGTTCTTTGTTATCCCATCTCTCTCCCTCCCTCCTTTCCTTCCTTCCTTCCTTCCTCTCCTTTCCTTTCTCTCTGTCTCCCCAGAATGACCTCCTGGACATCAATTTCTTGTCCCAAGAATCCAGAGTTTGAGGGTTATTCTTAGAGTTGGTCTTAATTTTCTAGCATTTCCGCAAGAATCTGAAAAGCCAGAGGAGGGCACTCCTTGCTCACCGTTCCTTTATGAGAGAAAGTAGTTTGTCTTTTTTACTCTGCAGTGACAAACCATCCTAGTGGTAGCTGAACCTGGTTCTAGCAGAGCTGCAGCTGTCCTGAGGAGGTTTTTTTCCCTTTTTTTTTCACCTGAGTTATATGGGATCCAGTTTTCCAGTCCCCTGCTGAAAAAAATATATGTAACAGTGATCAGTGAAACACAGCTTCTTTTACTCTCAAATTCTTCTTTGCTTCATTGTTTGTGGCTGGGAAACACAGATTTCTTTTGATCTTGGGGAAAGAGTTGTGTTTTTTCTGTGCTTAATACATTTTAAAAAGTATTTTGCATGCTATTTCTGACACATTTTTTGAGATACATCAAACAAACGAAAGTGTCCCTGCATGCACAGGAGACTCTTCTTTCTGGCTCTGCTTTCCCTTTACCCCAACAACACTGGTCTGAGTAGCCAGAGACACAACAGGAGGAGCCCCCATCTCTGAAAAAAAAGGAAATACAGGAAATTTCAGGAGACAGAGCAAACGGAGACCAGAAGCGGCATTGCTGGAGTACTTTGCTTTGCTGCTTACACCTTGTGTCCCAGGATCTGAAGGGCCTTTACCCTTTCCATGCCAAACCCAATGAAAGCACCTGTTGATTAAAGCAGGGCATACCAGGTCCAAACATCCTCATGGATGCAAAGATGTGCAAACTCATGTGTTTCCTTGTTTCCAAGAGACTTGTCCGAACACCCATAGGGACAGGCTGTTCAAAATAACTCTGCCACCACAGCAAACCCTGTGGTGGACTTAGCTGGACTTTGTTTTGCTTTCCAGAGCTCTTGCAAATGCTCTGCTGCTGGTTATGTGCTGCTTTGGGCATTGCTTGCTGTGTCTTTCCCTCAAGCTGACCTTCCCCACAGCCTACTGAGTTCTGCCTGGCCCTGGTTCAGGTGTTTGTGCCTTCCCATCTTTAAGCACAGAACCACAGAGGAGGCTTCTCTGTGTCAGCCCCTGTTCTGTCAGTGTTTCCCCTCACAAAAGGGCAGCCTCGCCTTGCTTACCCCAAATCACCTCAAAGGACGCAGAACTCTGCCTTTACAGATGGCAGAGTTTGGACAGACCTATGTAATGTCCTTGGACTTTCCTTTTCCCAGCCTGAGCGGATCTTTTCTAGTATAGAGACTGAGAAGTTTCTTCCTGCAGCTCTGCACGTGGCTGTTGTGCTTCAGAAGATGCCTCTTTGCTGGTACACTGCTTTCTTCTGCCTGATTTCTTTAACAGCTGACCTTTGATTTCTCTCTGCCTTCAGGCAGGTAGAAATACCAAGCAAAACAGGAAAAACAGAGTTTACATTTAGTGTGCATTAGAGAGATTGCATGCATCTTCCCAGTTCACTGTACACATGATCAAACCTTAATGTGAACCTAGGGTCAAAAAGGAAGCACAAGATGCTTTACTGAAAAAACGTATGTATTTTAACAATTATTACAAGAAGGGAAGCAGAAATGGGAATGCAGGGGGCAGGGGGTAGAACAGGACAATTCTCTCTGTGTCTAGATAGAGAATTAAAATCACTGAACACAAGTCCTCATATTCTTAGAGAGGTGAAAGAAGATGGAAAACCATGATGGTATTTGTTCTGGACCCTTGTATCTAAGGAATTACCTGGCATGGTCAGGCCTGTTCTGAGCACAGGGGTTGGTGTGAAAGTATTCAGGGTTTGCCTTAGGGCAGCCACATCCTGCCTGAGCTTTAGGCCCTTGTTTTCATTTGGACAACGTGGGATGTAGCTGCTCATGTTACTGTGACTGTGGGTTTCACCTGCACGTTCCATCTCATTGTGTACTGAGCCATTGATGCATGTGGAGAAGAGTGAATTCCCTTCTCACAAAGTTTAACCCGAGAATATCCTGAAATTCCTCAGGCTCTGAATCTCTTGATGCTTTACTTTCTTTGCCATCAGTGCTCAAGCCAGCCATCTCCCAGCAGGGGCATTCCTAGGGAGGGAAGCAGTTAAGGGCCAAGTCAGAAGTAGGAGGGGGAGAAAAAGGAAATGACTGGTATTTAAAAATACTCAGCCCAGGAGGCATGAACCATGAACTGAAGAGAGATGCCAGAAGAAACCCAGACATGGCTTGGAATGCAAGAGAGGATGAATAATTACAGATGCTTCCCTCCATGCCTGCGAGTGGGTGAAAATGATGTCACTGCTGCTCTGATCATGTAGGTCAGTGCTGGTGCATCACAGCCCTGGCAATGCTTCTGTAGAGCAGAGAAGAAAAAGAATTCTTCTGGAATACATCCACAAATTGTTACTTCCCTCTGTACCACAGAGCTATTGGATTCATGTCTGTGAAGAAGGATCTTCTATTCCCTTTCTTGGTGCTAGCACAGCCCCCATATCTGCAATACCCTGTCAGCACTTTAAAATCACGGTAGCTTTCTCCCTAATCCAGAGAATAAAGAACATCCATCAGCTGAACAGTGCACACTGCCGCTAACTTTTGTTCCAAAAGCAACATGTGAAGACCTGCTAAAGTAAAGCTTGTGTGAAGATGTTTTGTGCTGGCATCTGTGCACTCTTGTCCCTCATGAACATGGGTGAAGGATTCCTGCCTCCTCATTCATAAGGGTCCCCAGGCTGAAAAGTTCACAGTCCCTGTCTTGAACAGGTATGTCTGAAGCTGGGCTTTCATGACATCCAGCAGCTGCAAACAGCACTGACAGCAGATTACATGGGATGGCTAAAGCTCCTGCCATCCCCAGCCACCCGCTGGGTTATTTTTAACTTGGATTGCTTCCCTGATCCAGTGCTCAGCACAGCTCCACAAACAGCAGGGTTGGCACAAGAGAGGGAAAACTGCAGGCTGGGGCGGGTCGTAACAAATGTCCTCAGAGCCCAGCGGATCCTTTAGTTGGTGTTGCCACCACATCATCAAACAGCAGACGGGGCGGAGCAGAAGCAAGTCAAGAGAAAGCAGAACAAGGGCATTAAACTTTAAGGGCATTAAGGAAATTACCTTTTTTTGCACATATTTCCAGAGGAGATCCAGCTTTTGAATCTTTTCCAAGCGTATGTCACGCAGATGGAATCAGCGTCCATCTCTTAAGTGCTTTTGAGGAGTGTCCTGTTCTGCTCATCCCGTTGAAGCTCTGGTTCCACCTGCTTTTCTTTCAAAAGCAGCACGATTGTCCCTCGTCCCCTCTTCCGTGTGTCCCAGTGGTCACTTACCCCCTGTTCTCTTGCCTGCTGTGGGTGCAACTGCAGCCTGAGGCAATCGTGAAGTTTCAGTGGGTGAAGAGTAACAGTTCTCCAGTCTACCCTTGGTTATTTTTAGCTGGATCAGTTCCTGATCCAATCCACAGTAGAGACACACCAACAGCTGTGTCAGTGTGACAGAAGGAAAAGGAGGGAAGTGGAGGAGAGGCTTAGACGGGTTTAATCATCACTGGTACCAAATGGGAGAGCACAATCATGAGGGATTGCTTTAAATGCCTGGCAGCTGTTGTTTAAACTTCTCTGCAGCCACCTCTCCTACTCCTTATGCAAGAAACAAGGCCTAGGAAACTTCAAAAGAAAAGAAATGCTGTTCTGTCTGGTTTAGATGCACCTCTCTGCAGGAATCAGGGGAAGCTGAACGCAGGGAGCCTGAACAAGTCTGCTGGCAGGTAAAGCAGCAAGTGTTCCTCACAGCTTGCCTACTTGTTGCACCTTGGCCAGCCTATACACTTAAAGGTCAAGTCCTGCAGAGATTAAAGTTTGCCAGAATAACAGCCAGGAGCAGTTATCCATAAGTGTGCAAAACGTGGTTAGAAAATGCTCTGGAGGTGATGTGCTGGCCTTTTAAAGCAACACGTGGCTTGCTTTTAAATGCTAAGAGTTGTAGCACAAAAACCAAGGGACACCTTCTCTGCTCTGCTTAACAGTGGTGTGATCATGTTTGAACCCTGGGATTCAGGGTAGCCCTGACTGCTTCAGCCTCTCTTCCTGGTCCTTTCATCCCTTTAGTACACACTTGCAGGTTGGGTGAACCAAGAAAAGTCAAAACCAAGTTGTAGCAGCTTGGCTTTGTCTCATGGGCTGCTGCTCTGGCATGAAAGTTTGTTTTCTTGGCACAAATGGTTTGATTTAACATGGATAGACTTTGTTTTTTCATTGTCTTCTTCTCTGAGCCTTTTGCTGCTGGGATGCTCCATCCTACTTTCTCTTGTCCATCCCCAGTGGTGTGTTCCACAGGCAGCACAAGGGAGGGCACTGGGAGTCAGGAGTGATTTCCTCCTGTGCTCTCGGGGACTCCTACCCTCGTCTTGTCTTTGCCCTCTGTGGGACACATGCTAAATACTGATCACTAACAAAAGACAGGTAGTAATTCCGATGCATAATTTAAAGATGGGAAGTATAATTAACAATCTATGGATTTATTCAGAAGCAGCAAATCTGTTTGGTCAATTAAAATCACTTACTGAGGTGTATGACATGCTCCTTCCATAGGGTACCCGAGCAATTGCTGCTGTAGTCAAGGAATGGTGGGGATAATTATTAGATGAAGAATTTGCTCCATCCAAAGGCAGAAGTACAGAAAAGATTTACAGAATCATAGAGCAGTCTGGGTTGAAAGGGACCTTAAAGATCATCTTGTTCCAACCCTCTGCCATGGGCAGGGACACCTTGCACTATCCCAGGTTGCTCAGAGCCCCATCCAACCTGGCCTTGGACACTCCCAGGGATGGGGCATTCACAGCTCCTCTGGGCAACCTGGGCCAGGGCCTTACTACCCTCACAGGGAAGAATTTCTTCCCAATATCCAATCTAAACCTGCTCTCTGTCAGTTTGAGCCCCTTGTCCTGTCACTCCAGGCCCCTGTGAGCTCCTTTCAGGTCCTGGAATGCCACAATTAGGTCACCCCAAAGCCACCTCTTTTCCAGGCTGAACAATCCCAACTCTCTCAGCCTTTCCTCCCAGCAGAGCTGCTCCATCCCTCTGATCATCTTGGTGTCCCTCCTCTGGGCTTTCTTCAACAGCTCCATGTCCTTGCTGTGCTGGGCCCCCAGAGCTGGAGGCAGCTCTGCAGGGGGGTCTCCCCAGAGCGGAGTGGAAGATTATGAGGATTATTGGCACGTGATTCCTTTAGAAATGCAGCCTTGGGAGAGTGGTCTGGCACCAAGCACAGGAGTAGCTGAGAGGGCAAGAATGCTACTCTTTGCCTGCGGACTCGCTGCTGCGAGGTCTGGTTGGGCAGAACCAAAAGGAAAACGCCACATTAAAAGATCAGTCACAGATATTTTGTGGAAACCAAAGCAAAGACAAGTCAGAAAACTGGCAATTGTTTGAGGGCTGGACTCACTGCAAGCTCCAGTATGAAAGGCATCCAAGGCAACTGCCTGTTCTTTAGGTGATTATGGATTTCGGAAGCATAAAATGGGTTTAAGAGGGAAAACATGAGGCATCTCTTTGTTTCAAATGTTGGTGTTTCTGAAGGTGAACTCTGCGGTGCAATCGCTCTGACAGCAGGCCAGTGCTTACCAACCCCCAACCAATCCTTCTGACTGCCAGGCAAAAGCACATTAACATCCACCCTTTCTCCCCTTCTCAACAGGGAGCTGCTTACAACAGGGCACTTAAACCTGCCACTGGGTGCCTGTAATGGGGAGGGCATTCAGCTGTGGGGAGTGTGAGGAAAGGGATGAAATGAGAAAAGAGAACCTCTTAAACTGCAGAATAACATGGAGCCACAGCCCCTGTCACACGTACTGGAAAGAAAGATTGCAAAATGGTCCCCAAGGCGCCAGGCTGACTGACAAAGGTAAACCAGCCCAGAAGTACTTTCAGGCCAGAGGAAAGAAATTGAGTGTATTCATTCCCCTCCGTGGAGGGCTGGAAACCTTTCGGTGCTGTTAAAGCCACAAGAGGAGGACCCATTGGTTTGCTTACCTGCAGGAGAGGGCAGGCAGGTTGAGTCCTGCAGGTCCTCCCAGACAATGCACCAAGTCTAATAAAACTCCCGTTTTGTTTTAACCCTTGATTTATCTACCAATTTAAAAGAAAATGTGAAAATTCGAAAAATCTTAAAATTAAGTCAATTTAAACAGAACCATGACTAGGAGTGACACCTAAAACATACCTCATTGGCCAAAGGCTGTATCTGCTCTTCCAAGGAAAGAAAAAATCGGCTCATGCCAGAAATATGTGGCAGCCAGCCTTGTTCCTTGCCATGCAGTGCAGTGTTCTGCTCAGTGTCTTTTCCAACAGCCTGTCATCTTCTAGCAGACACTCTCCCATCAGCTGCAGCACCTATTTTCTCAGCCTAAGAGAAACTGTAGAGACATGGGACTTTTCTTGGAGATTGCCAAGGACAAATGAGTGACTTCCTCCATTTGTGTGGAGTTGCTTGGAAATTACTTGTGAGAGAAGAGTTTTTCCCTTCCTTGGGCAGGGTTTTTTGACTCACACAGGTATTTTGTGGCTTCTAAAGACTATGTACAGTCATCCTCTAGCTTTTCTGTCCTGGAATGGGTGTTCTGGAATTACAAATGACCTAAGCTCTAACAGGGAATCATAAAATGGTTTGGGTTGAAAGGGACCTTAAAGATCATCTTGTTCCACCCCCCCTGCCATGGCAGGGACCCCTTCCACTATCCCAGGTTGTTCAGAGCCCCATCCAACCTGGCCTTGGGCACTTCCAGGGATGAGGCAGCCACAGCTTCTCTGGGCAACCTGTGCCAGGGCCTCACCACCCTCACAGGGAAGTATTTCTCCCTAATATCCAATCTAACCCTACTCTCTGTCAGTTTGAAGCCATTCCCCCTTGTCCTGTCACTCCAGGCCCTTTTAAATACACTCTCTCCATCTTTCTTGTAGGCTCCCTTCAGCGACTCGAAGGGCACAGCGACAATCAAACCAACAACGAAAACAAAACCACCCAGCCACAGAATCACAGAATCTGTTAGGTTGGAAAAGACCTTTAAGATCATCAAGTCCAACCAGAAATCATCTTACCTTCCACGGTGCACCTGGGTCTGTTTTCCTGCCTTTATGATGATCACAACTGCAGCAGCTTAAACTGTGGACAAAGCCACCCCTTATATATTTAGGGTTTGTCCCAAGAAATCAAAAAGCTGTGCAAATACTGGCTTTTTTTAATCTCAGAATTGCATTCAGGAATGACAAGCAGTTAAAAAAAAAAAACCAAAACAACCCTGAAAAATTAAATAGAAAGGGAAGAAAACTGGCTAGAAGTTGTTTAGGAAGGTAATAATTTAATTTAAATGGGAGCCAATGTGAACTCTTTATAGTATTATATTCTGAGCTGAAGAACTGAGTCTCCATTTCTTTCCCACTATTTCCTCTCCTAGGGGGAGTAGTTAACATTCAGTAATAAATAAAAAAAGATTTAGATAAAGCAATGCTACCTATACCAAATAATAAACAAATAAAACAGGGGAAAAATGCCTTTGCATATAAACTTCCATTTCAGCTGTAAACCTGACATTTTCCTTTACAAAGAAACAGCATATAGCCTTTTTCTGAAAGAGAGAAACACTTAAGGACAAATATTTTAAATCCATTGTAAAGCTGATAGTAGAAGGAGTGAAATGAATGTTCAGCTTTGTGTCTTTATTATTATTATTATTATTATTATTATTATTATTATTATTATTATTATTATTATTATTAAACAACTGAACACCTGTTCTAAAAAGTTTTTTGTCAAACCTCGAGGTCATAGTTTAAATACTGATGATCCATTTCATGCTGTAAGTGTCTCATCCCACAATAATATACATATTTCATGGTTTGACTGCATTAGGCACAGTCAACTGAGGAAAATACAGAAGAAGCTACTGTGAATTTCTCGATATCATTAAGACACAAAATTAAAAATAGAAAGGGTTCTCATTCCTGCCCTGCAGTATAAACCAAAAATATTGCACATAATACTACTGCAAAATCAGCCACCACGAAACTGAGTTCAGAGTGCTCCTTCCTCTTTCAAAGAATAGACTATTACATGGTTTTCTAATGCCATATTATGTAGTAAAATAAAATACGTGTATTTCCATTGAGGCACTTACTTATCAATGAATAATTTTATTTAAGAAATTTTAAAAGCCTTTCAAATTGTTCCACATACAGCTTTTCTACATGAGCAAGAAGAAAGGCAAGAAAAGGCGTAACCACAGGGACATGTTTTGCCTGGAAGAGCTTCATAGCCCTGGATGAGGAACCTATCACGGGAACCCATCTCCTGCAGAGTCACTTGAAGTTGCACAACTCTGGTTCAGATCGAATACCAATGACCTGATTCACTCTTACAATGAATTTCACTGTAAATAGTTGTAAAAAGCACATTTAATACCATGACTCAGTTGGCAAAATATCTTCTGCTCCTCCTGGCCAAGGCTTGCTGTGCCCCACAGCCACCTCCAGCAAAGGCTCCTGCCACTCACTTTTCCCAAAGATTAATGGCTGAACAGCCAAGGGGACCAAAGGGGATTTGTCATCAGTACCTGCATGAAAAAGCAACCACAGTTATGTTGTGTTTTAAAATAGCACCCCAGCCCACCCCTAATAGAAGTCATCACAAATACACCCCAAACTTTCAACCCACTGTTTTTTTCAGGAGGGCATTCAAACAAGTACTGAGGGATCTAAGAGAGGTCACAAAGAAAAGCAAAGATTTATTAATAGGCCTGCATGTAATGGAAATGTTGACGGGGTCTGGAACTGAAAAAAACCCCCGCATTACAACCACATTTATAGCTCTGAGGTCAAAAATCAAGAAAAATAAGATGACAGACCATGTTCTTATCAAATCTTTAATTCCTAGGAGTCCCAAGTGGTCAGCACTACATAAACTTTTATTAAAAATAAATGCCATTCCATGAATAACTTGCATGTATTGTGGAAAATATTTATTAAAGGCAAATGCCATTCCCTGAACAGCTTGGGTGCTGCTTACTTGGGTAACAAGAGTGTGTTCATTTATTTTAAATGAAGTTCTGTCTTCTCCCCAATTAAATTACTTTTATGCCTTAGTCTATCACCCTTTTCATAAGTAAGGTTTATAGACACATTTTATACAACAGCTGGTTTAAAATACAGCTTTCATAAGAACACATATAAAAAAGGACACTGAATGCGGCTCAAAAGTTGCTCTTAAAAAAGGCTCAATGGGAGGGAAAAGCAAACAGAACAGAGAGAATAAAATGTCTGTGATGAAGAACCTCTAAACCTGGCTGGGAGACAACCACACAGGGCTATGAATTATTGCTCAGGTCTATGTCCCACCAAGTTAAACCACTTCCCACATTGCTCCCTGCAGGATCCCACGCCAATGGAATCAGCAAGAAGCAAGAAAAAGCAGGAAGACAGAGAAAGCAGCACCAAACTCCTCGCACATATTGCAGGAGCAATGGCACAGCACTCCTGCATACTTATTTCGAAACAGAGCAGCTGCACGTGCTGCCCTGGTGCAGAAAGAGTCTCCAGGGAAAACTCAGACAACTGAAAAAAAAGATCCTCAACTTTTACAGACAGAGATCCTTACATTAGGGGTCCATCCCTGGAGCCAGCTGCCATCTGCAAGTGTTTCTTGGCTATACTGAAGGGTTAAAGATGCAACTTTAAGAGCTGGATCGTTGGATGGAAGAAAAAAATTGTTTATCTCATCACTTACCACTGTCCACGCATAGCCTCTTCTCTGTCAAGTTCCTCTGCACGCAGGTTTGGAGTCTACAACAGTAAAAACACACACACAAACACACACACATAAAATCTAAAGCAGCATATCCTGATATCCTATAATATCTAATATAATAATATGATATTGGACAGTGTATCCAAAAAATTAATCTGCCTTTTTTTTACATACAGTTAGTAAAACTACAGCTATGCATACACAAATTCCCTTTCCCTCTAACTGAACAAACAAGCTTTTTACAGAAACCACATCATCTGTGTTTCCTGACTGTTGTTTCAGACTCTGACTTGCTCACCTTTTTCCCCTCTGGGCTTCTGTCTTCTTTGGTCTTACTACTTCATTGTTTCTATTCCACACATCCCTTCCAGAAGACAAACTGCAAAATCACAGGAGTGAAACTGCTGAATTCTTGAAACCACAGCTCTCAGAGAAAGATGTATTATCAGCCCATCCTCACGCTGAGCAAAGATTAACTCTGTATTAAAAACAAAAATATTTTTAAAATATTTTAAATAATAACAAACTGAGAATAAGTCATCAAACAAAACAAGAAAAGCCCCTTATTCAAATACTGAAGAAGCATTTCTAGAGCATGATTCACCTACTCCTAAGGTAGACACTAAAATAGGTTGGATGATTCACCATCTAAGAGCGTCCATTTCTCCCCAGAAGTTTCACAATCAGAAGACAGTTTAGATGCTCTATTTGACTTTATTAAAGTATTTATTTTAAGATTTGGGGATTAATTTCATTATCTGTTTTTGACATGCTCATAAAGGGTTTTTTCCCTCTAGTTTCTTGAGGAAATAAGGCTTTTTTATCCCACTGTCAGCCCCCCATTTGTCACAGAGTAACCAACTGGCTCATTTCAATCAAATTTAACAAGCACTTAGAGAAATCAGAGCTGAGCAGGCTCCTCGAGGCAGGGATCAGTGGCCAGGTACAGCAGAGAGCTCTCCCTGGCATCCCCATGGGAGGATCAGCAGGGAGAGACTGCCCTTATCCATGTTGTTTGGCAGTTTATGTAATATCTTGTCCAGGCAGCAGGTCAAAATACTTGGTTTAGGGTCACTGAATCTGTTGGGAACATGGGAAGGACCTAAGGATGATTTAGGGGGAAAGGGGTGTTGGGAAGAGAGTAGAATAAACAACTGCAGAATGTGTCAATTTTATAATAAAGTATTAATTGGAATATTGGTAATAATGAACCCTCTGTATACTGTTTGGAGTCTTTAGACTGTAAGGATTTGGTTCTGTAACACTGCACATTACCAGGACTTCCACTGAAGCAGCTGATACAAGGACTGTGAAGAGCCAAATGTGGGGCTGTGTTGGCTAACTCCAACTGAGCCTGGAAGCTGGTGCTCCTAAAATGAAGGACAGGATCTACACCTGTTGTTTTCGTAGCCCTTCCTCTATAGGAGATCCTGAAATGCTCACATCCCTTAGAAGATGAGGACCTCTGCCTCCTAAGAGAATCTCCAAAACCGATTACCAGAAATGAATCAGAAATTAATTACCTTCTCCTACGAGGAAAGGCTGAGAGAGTTGGGGTTGTTCAGCCTGGAGAAGAGAAGGCTCCAAGGAGACTTTATGTACCCTTTCAATATTAGAGGGGTCATACAGGAAAGATGGAGAGAGACTATTTCCAAGGGCCTGGAGTGACAGGACAAGGGGGAATGGCTTCAAACTGACAGAGAGCAGGTTTAGATTGGATATTAGGAAGAAATTCTTCCCTGTGAGGGTGGTGAGGCCCTGGCACAGGTTGCCCAGAGGAGCTGTGGCTGCCCCATCCCTGGAGGCGTTGAAGACCAGGTTGGATGGGGCTCTGAGCAACCTGGGCTAGTGGGAAGTATTCCTGCCCGTGGCAGGGGGGCTGGAACCGGGTGATCTTTAAGGTCCCCTCAGACCCAAACTGTTCTGTGATTTTATGATCTAAGAGCACCCGAGGAGAGAGCTGGTGACTTTCCTGAACCTGGGAATTCAGGACAAACCCCACAAGGCAATGACACTGGTTTCCTGGCAGGGCTGGGAGGTGCGAGGAGTGAACTGCACATGCTGGTTCCTGTGCTCGGCAGGGCCTGGGGGCCTGGCATCCTGCTCCCAGCACCTGGCTCTGCAGGCCCCCCCACCTGCGCCCACACAGCACCCCTGCTCAGCCCCAGCAGGAATCCCAGCAGGCTCCACACGGGAAGCCACTGGGAATGGGGAAGGGGGTGCCCGGGTTTGGGAGGCACCAGCACGTGGCTGGAGAGAAGCAAGAAACCACCACTGAAACCAGGCAGGGAACAGCAAACCTGGTCCAGGCAGGAGCACGGGCATAGGAGAACATCTGCAGGGATAAGAGGTTTGGAAAACAATCTCTGGGAAGAAGCGGGGGAAGTGGGTTTGTTGAGTCTACAGGAGGAGGCTGGAAATAGGGCAGGACACAACAGTGCAGTTCCAGCACATGAGAGCTTGTTGTGAAGAGAAGCAGAGATTTACACTGCAGGAAGAACAATAAGATCTAATCAACTTAATTTCCAGGAAAGGAAAGAAGACAGGAGAAAAGAAAAGGGCTGGATGTTTCAAAGATGTTCTCTGAATAAGCCAGCACTGGAATAGATTATCTGGGAGGTTGTGAAACCCCCAGCATCAGAAGCTTGAGAAGTTAATCAGACATCCCTCAGCCTTTGGAAAGCAAAAATCCACCTATCCTTTTCAAAAATAAAGTAAAAAGCACCCCTGCATATCACACAGACCATTAAATGCATAGGTGATAAAAAGTTTAGCATTTGGATAACAAAACTACTATAGTTTTACAAATCCTAATTTTACTACTACATTCAAATTCAAAATATCATTTGGATAGAAAACTTTGATCTTTCCTCTCAAAGAGTTGTTGAGCAGGTAAATGTTGCCAGGACCTTTCAGTACTATTTCTGTCATAACAGTCACCTCATTGCACCTCCTTCCTGCAACCAACCTTTCTCCTCTGTTGTCTCCTGCTCCCATGTACTGAAGAGAACCACTGGCCTCTTCTGTGTTCTTTGGGACACTTTTACCCCTGTTGAGATGCTTGTGGGCTGGGCCAGTCTCACAGCAAGGTCATACAGTCATCTCTTCACCATCTGATGTTATAGGGCCACAACATACCTTAGGCACTGGAAAAAAACAGATCATAAGGTTCTTTTGGCATCCACTGCAGAGAACACCCCCAAGTTATAGAGTATACGGGGGCATTCAGACCTTCCCAGTCCATCAGAAGTAATTAAGGCCATTAGGACATCTAAATGTAACAGAGTACCTTATGGACACAGAGTTCGGAAGGGGTTTTCTTGAGATGTTGAATGGGTGTCTCTCATCTGATCAGATGCTGAGCTCAGTCTGGTCTTTCACCTCCAAATGGTCCCACAACCAGTAACTCCATCACACAGCTGGCTAGGGCTGTGTGCTGATGGGCAGCTTGCTGGAAGCCCACGGACAATACCAGGGGCTGTTTCTCAGTCCGTCTTATTGACTGGCTTATAGGGATTTGGGGAGACATTTGGCTCATGCCTGCGAGCTCAGGCCCAGTGCTACTTGAAAACACAGGTAGCCCACATCTGCTAGGACTGAGGGAAAAAGTCCCCTGGGAGATGGAAATTTTGGACAATGTGGTGCAGGTTGTACTGCCAGGCTTGACCCTCAGGACCAGCATAGGATCAGTGATGATGCTGAACCACAGCTCATGGGTCTGATCTGATCTGTGGGGAATCATTCAGGGGCCTCTGTGCCTTCCGGCTCCATCAGGGCACATTAGCTTGGGCTCCTCACCATGGGCTTCCAGACCCAAACTGAAACAATCTAGGCATATTCCCACTTACAAACCCTCTGAGGATAAGACGGGCCTTCCCAGAGCCAGTTCTGGTATCTCTGAACTTCAGGAACAGCGTATCCACAAACTGGATAAGGTGCCGTTAAACACACATTAAAGGCAGCTCATTTCATGAGCTCTCAAAGAGAATGTTGAGTGTTCAAAGTCATGTACAAGATATGATCTACTGACGAAATCACACCTTTGCAAAACAGCCTGGGGAGTACGATTTAACACTGTTTTATGATGAATAGACCAGCAGAAAGAGGCAAGCATACTGGTCAAGGACTCTGGAACTGGTTACAGATGGAAGATGGGACCCCATGAATTCCAGGCTGAAAGCTCTTTGCCCAAAAACCCTTAATCTGAAAAATCAGTTCATGGCTTTCACTCTCATAAATGCTGGTAGTTGGGGGAATATCATGTCTGTGGAATTTCCCCCCTCCTCTATTCCAGGTGATTATGACTTTGCCCGAGCTGAAAATAAGGAGACACATCATCTAAAAATTTGTATGAAAATGAACACATTTTGAACAAAGAGCCCGGATGGGAGAGAAACCCTTGAGGTGCTGTGACTGGGGAAAGGGTTTTGATGGGAATTCTGACCTGACTCAGTATCAGCTGGTTCACAACAGGGAGAAGCCTGAGAGATGGAGCCAGGATTCTTCTCTCACTCAGCATCAGTGAAACCACCTCAGCAAGAAATCAGCCCCTGAGTGGA
Source organism: Oxyruncus cristatus (assembly GCA_013399855.1). NCBI lineage: Eukaryota > Metazoa > Chordata > Aves > Passeriformes > Cotingidae > Oxyruncus > Oxyruncus cristatus. The sequence continues at coordinate 578,565 of VXAY01005793.1, read as the reverse complement.
GTGTGGTCACTGCGAGGCCTGTGAGGGAGGCATTCCTTCACTCCTGCACCAGAGGTGGGATAAAGGCAGAGATATCCAGGCCACTCCTGGAAGTCTTGAAGGGAATATGAGACACAACCCCAAACACTACAGAGAACAGCCTGACAATGCTGCAGAACAGAGGGGTAACAGGGCTTGGATGTGAGTACCCTACTGAGATGATGGGCCTGGGGAGATCATGTGGGTTTTTTGAGAATCACCAACAAGGAGGAGGTCAGGGAATGGAACAGCAAATATCTAGATCTCATAACCACTGAATTACAGTTGTGACAAGCTAACCTTTAAACTTTTTGGTCTTTGTTTCTTTATTCTCTCAGTTTTTTGGGGGCTGCAACTCACCTGCCCCAGGAGGTGTGAAAACTTCAGAAGAAGAGTCTCTCTGTGACAAAAGCACATTAAGCACAGAAGAAGGATGTGGTCCTCAGCCAGTCTACAATCTGAGCCTCCAATGTAATGCAGTGAGGTTTTTTCTAAGGTAGAAAGCCCACTCTTTATAGAGTCATTCTGCTTTTATTTGCAGTATTATTCTTGTGCCTTTTCTAACTAAATGCAAAGAAAACTAAAAATATCTCACAGCATGAATCACAAAAAAGGTCCTTTCTGTGTGCTGAGGACAAAAGCCTTTGTGCTTTTCCTGATATGAAACAATCCTGCTTCAGTCTGCCCTTCCAACAATGGCACCAGAGCTCCAAACAAACAATACTTCCCCAGGCCATGTGCATGGGTATATTTCTCTCCAAGCTCACATCCATCTTTACAATCCATCATATGGGAAACGTTTCTTTTTCCACAGCTGAGTGGAGTGAGAAGCATGGGGAATCCTCTCTTGGTATAAAACAGGCCAGCATCACAGAGGTGACTTCAAGAACCTGTGCTCGTTTTTCTGGTACTAAATTTGTGGGCCATTACAGGATCCATGTTAAGTTTAGGGCCTCCAGGAAAGCTGCCATGGGTGGCCTAGCTGGGGTTTGGTCTTGTGTTACCATGGTCCAGTAGAGAACAGGCATTTGCAAGGCCTAGCAAGGGATCAGAAACCAAGTGAAAGTTTGGTTAAAAGAAGGGCTTGGTCCCACAGATGTCTGTGACCGTGGCTATGCTCTCCAGGAAGACCTTGCTGAGTTGTTATCCTGGACCAGCACCTTGCAGGTGTTTTGGAGAACCACAGGAAAAGACTAGGGATGGTTTCTTTGGGCTAAACCTGATCTCCACCATGCACAGACACAGAGTGAGCAGCCAGTCTGCAGCCCCACACACCTCCCTGTTACGTGAGCCAGCCTGACCTGTGTGCCTTGACCTGGACAAGGGGCTTTCATTTCCTCCTGTGGCTAAAATCACTGAGATTTTACTTTGAAAAAAAAGCTGAAACTACAATAGATTGGTAGATCTTTCTTGAACACTCTCACAGAAAGCCTTACCAGTAATCCAGTGCAACTGCCTGCCCGAGCCTCACAAAAACTGAGAGGGAAAGCCAAGTTGTTCTTTAAACCTGCTGGTGTGACGCTGTACTGACCTCACCAACATACAGGAGCACGAACAACAAACAGGAGGGTGTTTGTGTTCGTGTCCTCTCACCTGGATGCAGGAAACAGCATCTGGAACAGCTTCCCATGAGGGGGCACTGCACTATTACACATGCAGGCTTGGAGATCTCCACCTCAAGGACTCATGCAAAGATGCTGAATGTGGAGGGAGGCACATTTCAGCTATGTTTATCTCCTCTGCAAAACGTAAGCTGATGAGAAATTACTGTGTTTATCTCATTAAAAGTTACACTGTTATGTGCAATATTATCCACCGATAAAAGCCAAAATGAAACCCCAAATGTTACATCCAGGTCACAGGGAGATTTTGGGATTTCTGTACTTTTAAGTGCTTGATTTCACAGCCGTTCAAGAGGATCTTAATACAAACTAGGAACTTTTCTGTACTATGTTTTAATTAACAGAATCCTCTTTATTGGTGAATGGGACAGATTAATCTGTTTGCGGACTGTATTTTGTGTCTAACCAACAGGAGAGCTGGTCTGAGTCACCACTACTGACCTACACCACAAGCAACACCACTTGGATGGACATTATCCTATGAGGATCTCATCTAGGAAGAGGCAGCTTCCTAGCACAGTGCTTTCCCAGTGACCAGAGGTGGGATGCCTAGATGGTGTTGGGGCAGAGGCAGTGCCGCTGTTCTGAGCACAGGGGAAAGCTGAGTGTCATCCTCCCATCTGTGCTGCTCACACTGAGGTGCTGCAGCTGCCTGCATGGGCAAAAACCTGCACACAGGTATGTGCAGTGCTTTTTGTATGCAGCTCCCTTTCTCTTGGAACCAGACGAATATCTGGCAAGCCCCTGGAAGGCAGCACGCTGCTTTCGTTTTTGCTCTCCATGCTCAGTTTTGCAGACGTCCTAACCACTTCAGCAGCTCTGGTATTGAGTAAGATCTAAATAAATCACATCTGCAGTGATGTCCTTTTGTCTGTATTCCACCTTTTCCTTACAATGATTTACTTCTAGGGCTCACAGCTGAGCAGAAACCCTGAAGAAACGACCACAGGGTAACTGGCCTACCTGAGCCTGAACAGAACAGAAAGGCAGAATGAAGTGTGCTGGTTGTTCTGGTAGTTAATTGATTTGTTATCAGGATCCTTAATATGGAGGGCTCTGAGTGTCATACACCCCCCTAAGTTAAGTTATTTCCATGAACACCCATGGCATTGCCATGATACGAGAAAAGTTCAGAAGAAGACTGTGCTTAAGTTCTTGCCTCAGCAAATGGAGTGTTTTACAAGTCTGAGTAGCCTTCTTCTGGACTTCTCAAAGAGGAAAAGGAGAAAATGGATCATGGATCCTCTCTATTTAAGCCTTTTCTCACTCCTGAGGAAGGGAAACATCAGTGAGTGAGGTGCAGGTAAAAGTCAAGCAGCAAGTCTGTTAGAGACTTAAATCCAGCAATTACCTGCATGTGGATGTGAAAGCGAGAGGTGTGTATGGAGTTGGCTGGGAAACAATTTACTGCACCAAGACATAGCACTAGGGCTCTGCTTCAGGTTTACACAAGGATTTAGCTGCATCTTATTCAAGCAATCATCTTCTGCACAGTTCCCCGTACCTCTGCGGCCACTGCGCAGGAAGGATGGCTGGACACGACACTGGCAAATTCCCGTTTATCTGTTTGCTCATCTCCACCAACTTCCTCCATCCCAAGAGGCCAAATTCACAGGCTATCCACCCTGCCAGTCTGCAGGGAGAACCTGGTTCTTAAATGCCTGTAGGATCAGGAATATTGCAGGAGTAAAGAGAGGAAATGACAGCTTTAAAGAATCGAGGCTATGAATCACAGCCTGAGCTCTGGATGGAGCCCCAGGAGAGAAGGAGCCCAGAGGAGCAAAGCTGTTAACAAATTAGTCTCCTGTTCAGGGGAGGCAATATTCAAGACAGGGATCTGAAGAACTGGATCCCAGACAGCTGGAGACACCACAGCAGCCTCACTGCCTGGACCAGACTGCAATATCCTCAGGAAGCTGCTGCTCCCCAGCGCTGCAGCCCACAAAGCTCTCAGCTGTTCGCAGAGACCTTTGAAGGCCACGTGTATGTGAGATCACAGAGGGACTCGGGGAGAAAAATAGCTTTGTTGCAGTGTTCAGAGTCACAAAACACAGAAATTGAAAGCGCCACAGGAAACCAAGAGCTGCCTCCTAAAGCTTCCCTGGGAGCTGCAACAGAGGATTTCAGTCTGTGAGAGGCACCTGCCAGGAACAAGCAACTGGGGTATCCTTTGCATGGATCAACTCACAGGGGAAAGGATAAGCCCGAAGATTTCCTTAAAATTGTAACTGAGCTTGGAATTGCCTATGTGGATTGCTGTACAAGAACAGCTGCTTGGAAATGTTTGCATAACCAGTTTGCATTAAGGTTTTTCAAAATTTGTTTGTGGTATTTCTGGATAGTAAGATCAATGTCGTGATTCTGGATTACCAAGAATTAAAACTTTTGATGATGAAGTAGAGGCAAAGCCCTTTAAAAGGTTTCTTAACTTTCTCCTTGTCTGACTACTCATTCCCCCAGTACAAAAGGGGGAATGAGTACATCTTAATAGTATGAAGCACTGGGGTTTTTTAACCTGTATTTATTTTTTGGATCTTTGTTTACAGATATTACCTTGCATTTCCTAGGTCTCCTGATGTTTGTGGACAACAGGCCAGAAATCACTGCAATATTTTCACTCAGTAAAAGACACCTATGCTGGCGTTCAATGTAAAGTACCAAAAAATGTCCTTATTTATGTTCTTGGTCATAAACCATATTTTCCCTGCACTAGTTCAAGCTTTGTGTTTTGGGGGGAAAAAACTCTTTATCTCAAGCTCATGTTATTTACCTGCAGGGACACTTCAATATAGATCTCTCTATATTAATCAGGTGGGAATAGGGCTTGAAAAGCCACATATTCAACCAGAAGGAAGGAGGGTGGTGTTAAACTGCGTTAGGTATATCAAATCTCATTTCTGCAAATTTGGCTGAGGAAAGTCTTCCCAGAAATGTAAAAGCTTGCTCCTATTTCACTGAAAATTCAATTGCTGAGTTGCCAAATACTACTGGTGAGCAGGAAATGCTATGCAGGTACCCATTCGTACAAAGAGTCCTTAATCTTTTTTGTATGAAAAAAGTGGATGAAGTTGAGTAAGGATTATAAAGATACATAATTTTAGTGGATTATTTTGTTCCTGGTTTTATTCTGTAGGAGCAAACACAGTTGTATCTAGGTCACTTACTGGCTGCAGGCTATTTGGGATTCCCAGGAGAGAAGGCACTTGAGAACCCTTTTCAGTCTGTGCCTGCTTCTCTTGGGATGTACTTGCTCTTTGACAATATGGGGTTTGTCTCAGAGCTACTATTATTTACTCAGATCATGTGGGTTTATAACCAGTTTCACATAGGAAAGCATCTCTGGTCATATCACCTGAAGGACTTTCCCAGCTCTACATTTTCCTAAGCCTTTCTGTCACAGCCACCTGGACATATTCTTGAACAAACTTCAGGGAAGACTCCAGAAATCAGTACTTGTCTATGTGGAGTCCACAGTTCCTTGGACACCTGGGGTAAGTGAGGGCTCTGCCAGACAACAGCAGGAGTTCACCCTTAAAACTGCACCTACAGCTGGCACGGAAGCAGATTCCCAGACTAAGTCCAGCCCAAGCTCACTTCCACAAATGAGGAACTTCCTGTAAGTAAATCAAGAAACAAAAGCTAAAAATACCGCTCCTCCCCAGCTGCTGTCATGGGGAAATCAGAGCATGAGCTACGCCTTCATCTGAACCAGGGAAGCTCAAAGCCGTATCTCCAAGAGGTGATTTGCACACTCCATCAGCATAATATTCCAGTGTATCCTTTCTGCCCTACTGGACTGAATCCAAAGCAATGGCTTTAAGAATAGAGAACCTCTGTCAATCATAAGGCTGTATTCAAGATAAAAACAAACAAAAAAAAACCCACCACGAGTAAACTGTGGAAATGTGACTTTTTTTTAGTCAAGCAGCTGCTGCAGCTCGAGGAGGTGCTGGCACTGGCACATACAAACACAACGAGAGCGCTGCGGGACCACAGCCGAGCTGAGGCCTGGGGGAGTCTGCACTTCCCTGTGTGCTGCAGTGAAAATGCACTGCTGGATGCTGGGACTCTGCTCTCTCCTGAGGGAGAGCCGTAAACAAGGGGCAGGAAAGGAGACGAAGGGCCATTACCGCTGGATGTTCCCAGCAAGCCTTGGAGGAAATGAAGGAAACAGCCGGACCTGACTCACTGGGGATGGGTGTTTTACTTGCTGCTTGTGTAAACTTACTCCAGCTCAGCTTCCAGTCCGCTGTTCTGTTACTTTCCATGATTACAAAGGTTCTTCTTGTCATACATACAGGTTTGCATCTGCTTGGAGGAAGGTACAGCTGCTAAACATGCCTAGGAGAGGGAATTGGTTTTCCAAGGAGGGCTCAAGCAGATGATTTTAGTTAATTTTAAGACCCTTAGACAACTCCCTTCCTCTGCAGTACTTCTGGCATGTCAGCAGCTTAACCAAGAGTTACTGCCAGGTTCTGTCCTGCTGTCTGCCTGGCTTTTTACATGCACAACTGTGTGCTCTGCATGTAGGAGAATGAAACCCAGAACAATGTCTGCTGTGGAGCAGCGAGGACGTGACAGCCCCAGGCTTCAGCGGGACAGGATGTTTACGAGGAGGATGTCTGAGTGGGAGGGCAGTGTCCAAGCTGCCTCTCAGCCTGCTGATAGCACAAGGCACTGCAGGAAGCGGGAGCACATCAGGGTACAGGGCTCTGCTCCAGTTGCTGCTGGGCCTCTTTGCAGCAGGAGGCTTTCCTTGGAGGGAAAGGGACATCCCAGGTACTCAGGTAGTGCAGCCCAGGGTTTGGTGGGCTGAGACAGGACACAGTGCAGCCCAGTCCACCTGGGACACCTCTGTGCTGCTCTCTGTCCCACCTCCTACTAATGCTGGCTCTCACCTTGCCAGGGGAGGCCCCTCGTTCTGTGGGATCCCCTGGCCAAAAAACACTGACTCACTGTAGCTCATGTTCTTAAAGGGGGGATAGTCCCAGCATGGAACAGGACCTCACCCTGTGCAGGGTTCCAGATATGCAGATGTTCTAAACATAAGAAAACCGTTTCTTTTACTATGAGGATTGTTAAACTGGGCCAGATCACCCAGAGAGACTGTAGGGTCTTGAGATATTAAAACCCCAACTGGACACGGTGCAGGGCAGCTCCAGCTGACTCTGTTCTGAGCCAGGGGGTGGGCTAGATGGTCTCCAGAAGTGCCAGCCAGCCTCAGGGATTCTGGAGCCCACTTATTCTTCATTGTCACTGGCAGAAGCACCTCAACGGCACTGCAGTAATTTTGCACAGGCCCACACAGAATTTAGGAGTCTAGTTCCCACCAAGTTAGGGAATGAGACCTTGGTCCACAGAAGGATACAGGTTGTGATACTGAGAGCTCCACATTTTAACTTCAGGCACTTTTCCACCCAAGGTGGAAAGAAGTCAGGCACTAAAACTCAATTCTCATGAAGAGAAGTCAGGCACTAAAACTCTCCGTGCAATGGCCAGAGAAAGCAAGATATCTCAGGATATGATTCACAAAAGTAAATAGAAAACTGCCTCTGCAGATGCTGGAGGTGCCAAGGACAGGGGTAAAGCCCTTCTTAGACAATGAGTTGCCCTTTTCTGCATGACAGAGGTGCTGTTTTGCAGTCAGGAAGAGGAATTCCAGCTCACTGCCAGCTGCTACGAACTTCTAAAATGCAGTAGGAAGAAGCATTGCCTATTTATGTAATGTTCCAGAGCACCAACCTAAGACAGACACGATCCAGAGTTGATTTCCCAGTATTTTGTGACCTTTGGGAATTTGAAGCACCCCTTTCCTTGCCGCTGACTGTAAACACGGTGATGTGGAATAGGAATCTCAATGGCAGAAGCTGATCCACTCTGCTGGAAAAAGTCATCCACACAAACAAAGGAGTTATGGAATCAGAAGGCAGCAGTAAGTACAAGTACCATGTCCCTGGTCAGGCCAAGCTCCCTCTTCTCTTTTGCTGAACTCTTCAGAGCACATCTTGGAGGACACACACCTGGGCAAGCCTCAGGAAATGATTAGGGGGGAAAAAAAGAGAGACTTAGCAAAGACATGACTCTGGATATCAGTTAGAGAAGACAGAAAAAATAGGTAAAGCCATCCTCAGTAACCTGTTGAGCATAATTCTTTGCACACCTTGCATTCTTGGTCAGCAAAGATCTGTGCTGAAGGAAGGTGCATCCTCACATAAATCCTGTACCCCTTTAAGCAAATCCAGGCATCTATACTGCAATTAGTATAACGGGGGCAGTGAAGAACACAGCAACCTACTCTGTTTATTTTGCCACAGAATGAAAACTCCCAGCAACCCCAAAACTTCTGAACTCGACTTTTTTTTTTGTGATCACAATAATCAGCTGTGTTAGGGCTTCCCTTTTTCCTGCTACTCCCAAACATCCCAAACACATACGGTCTTCTATCTAGTTGTCCTCCCCTTTTCTTCTTTCCCTTTATTTGTGCCTTTTCTCTGCCAGGCTCTGTGCCACTCTCCCATGTGGGGGAAATCTCCCTACAGGCTGTGAGCCCCTGTCACTACAGTCAAACTGGCAGACAGGGACAGAATTACCTTTACTGGGAACTGATGTGCTGTCTCCTTTCAGTCCACAGCCAAACAAAGCTTTGATACAGGCAGGGCTGCTTGGAATATTTACCAGCGTACCTAGGAGAGAATATCCAAGAATTTGAGCTGTGGATTCAGCTTTTTAATGCAGCCTACAGAGTTTTTCTACCCACGTCCCACTCAATTTCTTCTAAATTCAGATGTTTCATTCATTTACATTTATTTGACAATCTCAGATGTAATCCTGGGATCCTGTAATCCTGTAAAGTCTGGGACAACCTGGCGCTTTTCCTTAAAACCCCGTCTGCCTGTTGGGAGGAAACACAAGGACTTCACACATGGGAAGTTAAGGAGAGGGAAAACGAGACTCAGCTAATGAAGGAAACTTACAAAATAGCAAGTCCCTCTGTTTCTTGAGCCAGGATCAGGTGGGTCAGGTGCACCCTGGAGGCAAAGCACACCAAGTGCTACAAGCTTTCTCCCCTTGCCCAAACCCAGAGGGAGGATGCAGTTATTACAGAATCACAGAATGTTCTGAGTTAGAAGAAGCATCGAGCCCAGCTCTTAGCCCTGCACAGAACCATCCCCAAGAGTCACACCATGTGCCTGAGAGTGTTGTCCAAATGCTCGCTGAGCTCTGTCAGCCTTGGTGCTGTGCCCACTGCCCTGGGGAGCCTGTTCGGTGCCCAACCACCCTCTGGGGGAAGAAATTTTTCCGAATATCCACCCTACCCCCCCCCCGACACAACTTCAGGCCATTTCCTCGGGTCCTGTCCCTGCTCACAGAGCAGAGATCAGCGCCTGCCCCTCCGCGGCCCCTCGTGAGGAAGCTGCAGATGCTGTGAGTTCTGTCCTCAGGGACAGTGCTCTCTCCTCCGGGCTGAACACACCAAGCGCCCTCAGCCGCCCCTA